>VYXB01000004.1:295393-393572 GCA_013397135.1 Pachyramphus minor | reverse complement strand
AGGGAAGGGAAAGACCCCAAAAGTAGTGAATAACTTGATGGAGTTTGTCAGTCAATCAGTGACACAGTCGAGAATACAAAACAGATACTCTTAAGCCTTAGCCATTAGAGCACTCTGCCTACTTACGTAGAGTTCCTCAGTATTTGTGGTTTCAGGACACATCATGGTTTGTTATTTCTGCAGAAATATTCAGAGCTTCTGGCCAAGCATAAGAGACTATATTCCAGGAGAGTAATGGGCGCAGGAGTGCACCTCCCAGATGAGTGCTTGTCCTGAAGACAGTCTCTCAAGGTCCAAAAGGCGGGGTGGGGGAGAGCAGGTGGGTCTTGCCTTTTGTGTAAATATATTATGTAAAATATGTACTTTAAAACAACAACTACAAACGCCCTACATTGTCTGGAGCTGGTTTCTATTGTCTTGAGTGACCTCTCATCTGGAGCATAGACTAAAGCCAGGCGAAGACTGAAGTGTGTGTGGCATAGTGGGATGGGAATGAGGGCTGGCAAGTGCCATTGTTCTCCTTTTTGCCTCCCAGTGAACAGCATTTAATTCTGGGTTTGGTTGTCAGAAGAGATTAGATATCTAAATTCTGGTATGCGTTAAGTGGTCTATCTGATCACTTAGGTGCAGAAAGCATGTTTTACAGAATAAACTGTCAGATGCATGATTAAACCATTTGTGTATTACCACAGCGGTATAGTGCATGTTTGTAGAAAGTCAGCTTTTGAAAAAAGCACTCAAAGAATACAAAATTAATTAAATTAACAAGAGTCCTGGGCATAAAGGATGCATTTTTCCAGCAGACTGCCGGCAGGAATGAAGGCTGGGTAATCAGCTTTGCATAAGAGAGGTCTTTCTAGCAGAGCAGCGACACTTGGAGCTGTTCTGAGGAAGACTCTCTCCAGGTGAACAATACCCAAACATAAATGTTCATCAAAGATACATGAAAACTAAAATGTGAATGATGGGAGAAAACCAAACAAAAAAACAGTATTGCAAAAGGGGGAGAAAAGGAATGAGCTAATGTTTTAAATGCTTACCAGCAGAGGACACATTTGTTTGGTTTTGGCAGAACAAAAGGACATTGCAAAGAAAGTCAGAGAAGTGCTGCTTTACAAAACAATTTACAGTCATCTCTGACATCGTATTTGTACATAGCCTTCAGAGGCTTGAGCAGATGCATATGAAAATGTCTGCTGCTTTTTTTCTCCCACAGACAAGGGGAATCTATTTTTCCTTATAGGAGTAAGTAACAAGGAAAGAAATTTCTCAGGAGCATTGTGGTCCCAGGTGTGCTGCCCTGGTGCATTCCTGTGCACAGTGGGCCAGACTGGTGTCCCTGCAGGGAGGGCAGCTGCCACCAGCCCCACAAGTGAACTCGACATGGGGAGAACCTGTGCCTCCTCTCCATCATGATTAACCACAGTCAGTGCCTGTAGGGGGTTTAAAGCATCTGTGTGTGTCTCCTGCTCTCCAAAAATGCCACAGGAGTGGGCAGGAGGAAGTTGTGCTCCTTTCCTGCCTGCAACCCTTTTCCATGTAGCATGTCTAAGACCCATGATAGAGAAGATGAAGTTGTTCCTGTAAGGCATCTACCACCTCAAGGCACCCTGTGCTCAGGCAGGGTAGGGGTGCCAGGCTGTCAGGCCTCCCAGACTGCAGGCAGGGTATCTCCCACCTTGGGCCAACACCAGTTCTCCCATCCTAATCCCCAACTCCTTGCAGTGGATATCTGGGACTTCCAGTGGCAATAACACTCCATGTGTTGCACATTAAGCAAGCCAAAATAAATGCAGGAAATAGTCCTGTTCTGATGTGAGAAGCAGTTAGGAAGGACAGAGGAGTTTGCACAAGTCCTGTTCTGGTCCAAAGAGTGAGACAGAGCTTGGTCCTTGCTCTCCCCCTGGCTTAGAAGTAGATGGAGGAGACAGTAGCTGGGAACACTGGCACACATGGACTCTTTGCTCCCTCATAATTTGCAAGGCTTTGGAAGTAAAAATTGCAAGGAGGAATCGTCAGGGAGGAGTTGTTGAGGCAGGGAGCTCTGGGGAGCACGGCTGCTGCTCACACTCAGTGTTCATTCCCTGGGGAAGAGGCCATTCTCTCCAAACTGGTATCCTTGTTGCCTCCAGCCTTGCTTTAAGTGTGGAAACCAAAGGAAAAGTTGTGGTGCTAATGCAGAACTCTCATCCCATGCAACAATTTTCTGCTTGTGCCTTATTTTGTCCCTCCATTCCCTTTGCCTACACATGGCAAAGGGTCCAGTTCTGTGGTGGGCTGTAAAGGGACTGTGCAATGGCTCTCACCCTCAGCTGGCTACTCCACTCTGTGGCAATGAAGACATTAATGATATGAGCAAAGAAGGGAGGGTTTGCCCAGAAGGAGGAAGCCAGTGTGAGAAGGCTTGGTAAGCAATATTGCAGAGATTTGTTCCTGCAAACAGTAAGTTATAGGCTAGCACAGCTCTGTGTTTTACAGAAATTTTATTGTGTTTTGGAGGAAATTGCATACAATCAGGCTACTCCAGCAGCAGGTAGTATGTTTCACGTGTGCAGTCTGGTCTTTTTTATTTTCAGCTACTCAGCCTAATTCTTAGCAGGACTTTGTGCTCTGAAGGGTAACTAAAATCATCCATGAGGGCATCTCTTCCTAAAAGGGTTAATGACTTTTTTTTTTAATATTCCTGACTGTAGTCTGAAATTAAGAAGATACATTTTCTGCTTTTGTGAAAATTCAGTAATTCTGCATCATTTCCTAATAAGAGTTTCTGAAAATGTTTTCCGTAGACAAAATGTACTGCCAGTGTCAGAGAACATTTTCTTTAACACAGAACTTCTTATTTTTTGTCAGTTTTGTCATACATCACCATTTCGAGTCTTTTTATGAACAACCATTGAGTGCTTTTGAGTGGAAAAATTTTTATTCTGAAAAGAGGTCTGGACTTGCAAAAGAAAAAAAATCCTAATGGAGCTGCAATTGCTATAACTAAGTACGTTTAAAAAACAAACCCTGGTGGCTGAAGATTAATCATCTGACAGTGAGGAGAATGTTGCTTAAGGAAGCAACACAGACATTGTGCTTGTGAGTGCCAGCTTCCATCTCCGTGTACTTAACATCACCTCTGTGCCATGGCACACTGCTCCCAGCCTGGTGCCAGCACAAGTACTCTCTTGTAAGATTATGTTTCTGGGAGCTAAGCTGGCTTTTGGATGAAAAATAATGGGCTGAGTAATTTTTCGGGCAAATGAGACCCCTACTCTGGTTTAAAGTGTAGCACCATGTAGGGTAATACCAGCAGAGCGAGGGCATGGAGGCAGGAAGAAGCAGTTGCAGAAGTGCTATAAACCAGAGTGGCTCCTGAAGATTTTCTGCAAAGTAATGGGTTTACGTTCTACTTTTCTTCATCAATATTTAGCCGGTGCTTTTTCTCTGATGTCAGTGTAGTTATATATTCATTTTTCATAGGTAGAACTCCACTGACAAGCAAGTATGTTGTTTGGGGAGTCCCTTTGCCCACAACTATCTGCAAATTACCCTGTAGTTAAACACAAGAATTTCCATTCCAAATTACCTTCTTTTCTGCTGCAACCCCAGATTATCATTTGTACAACTGTAGTCATACCTAACATTAAAACCAGGAATTGAAAAAAAAATCCTATAAAAACCAAAAAAAGAGTCCATATTTCAATCATTAAAAAACAAAAGGAATCAAGGCTTTCCTTGATTTTGGATAGTCCGTAAATGTCTTGAGATAGTACCTGAAAGAAAATAAACAAGAGAGTGAACCTGCATACATATAGGGAAACTGTGCAGTTTTAATCCATCTGAGCTGAGGAAACTTAAAACTCCTCCAAACTGACTTGCTTTGTTATTTTGGTGTGTTACTCTGCAAAAGAGCGTTCCAAGACTATTTACACCAGTTTATTTAACTAAGTGAAATTTGGTAATACTGTTAAGGTTCTAACAGACCTAAAGTAGAAACTTTAGGAATTCAGAGCAGGGGACCATATTTACTCCAAGGGAGTGCAGAGGTTGCAAGAGAACCCTTAGGAAAGGCTCACATTTACGAGGCTCAGTAAAAAGAGGCTTTAACATGGCAGAAGCAGTGATGCAACTCATGTTGGATTAAATGACTGCCTGGCCCATATAACAGGGGCTCCACCCAGTCACAAATAGGCCAATACACTTCTTGTACATAGTATTAAATCCTGGCACTGCTTCCTCTCTGGCATTTTGCAAACTGCACTCTAAGTGTAAAAAGCAAGGAACACTTTGATACCTGTGATGGTGATAAGCCCGTGGCCCAATGCAGCAAAGAGTAAAAAAGGCAAAGGCGAAGGCTGGTAGGGACCAGGTTGCTATGGCAAAACCAAACCATTCCACAATTTCTCCAAAGTAGTTGGCTCCAGAAACATAAGTGAACAGTCCTCCTGCATCAGCAGACAAAATATTTAATTCTTATAGTCATCTCCTGCACGTGGAAAATTATTTCCACTAAAGTCAGCAGCAGAATACGCTCTCTTTCTTATTCAAGGTCCATAACAGCAACCCAAACTGACGTCCCTGAAGCCAGTGGAACCATGCCAAAGGGGGATTTTGTACAGGACTCTTGTATAAATACAAGAATCAAAGAATCAAAGGTAATTCTGACCCAGAGCCTTCTAGCACTTTCACAATCATTTATTTTCATTTGGCAAATAACTTAAGAAAGCCTATTATTAGATTTAAATTAAAAATATTAACACTAGTCGATTCTTTTCATGCCCTAAAAATATTCTGCAAATTCACGGCCTTTGGGGAACACAAAATCTGGATCTCAGTTTTTCACAACATTTACAAAAGGCAGGTAGGTATTAGAGGTGAGAAACTCCAAGGGAGAGATATTGCCATCCATAACAAGGCAGCAGAAGGAGTCAACACCAAAACCAAGAAATTCTTGGATCCTAATCCATTTTACTCTACATTTCCTAGGAAAGGCAATTCAGCACCTTGCATCCTTGGTGTTATTTTTTTCCCCTAAAGTTTACACTTTGAATCTCCCTTTTGCAGTGTAAGAAGTCCGCTACTTCTTCTTGGGCATGGAAAAGACATATTTCCGTCTTTACAGCTGCCTTTTACTATGCTAAAATCCTCTTCCTATTTCCCACTTCAATCTTCTTTAAAATACCCAGCCCATTTCCAAAAACCTGTCCTCACAGTTTATATTTTCCAATAGTCTGGTTGCTTTTCTTGGACAGTCAGCACCCAGCTCATGCTGGTCCCTGCAGCTTAGAGGGACACCTCAACTGAGTACCTGTGTGATATCAGCACCTCTGGCACAACTGTCCCTCTCCAGTGAATTCAGTCAGAAAACATTATCCTGGTGCCCTACTTTCTTCAAGGATGTGGGGGACAAGAATATACCTTGAGGAATCTTGTAAGTGACTTCTCCGGGTTTCCTCAGCTGGCGCAGCAGGAGATCACTGTGAATGTTGATTCCCATTCCCATCAGAAATAAAAGGAGGCCTAAGGAACAAACAAGAAATGGATTAGAAAAACAGCTCTGTCTAGTCATTCGTAATCAAGCACATACGTGAGGTTTAACTTTGCAGCAGGCAGATAGGGGTCCTAACATGAGGTGAGTGGATTCTTTCTCAAGGTAAAAGATGTGCTGCTACCAAGAAGGCTACTGAACAGGAGAAGCATAGGTGACTGGTGACACCAGAGCACTTACAGCTAATATGAGAAGAAGCTGAACTCCCCAGGTGGCCATTGTCACCATTTATTGGACATTCAAGAGGAGACACAAAGTACCCAACTGACACTAACTGGCTGATGACAGCAAGCCATGGCTGTGGACATCGCTGCAGAGTAACCACTGAGCTGTAGGCAAGTACCAATACACTCATTTTACTGCTGGGGAAGAGGAGCACAGAGTCACAAACTTATCCAACACATCCCTGGATTTAGGAAGGGAACCTACATCTCAGCACCACAGTCTGCTGCCAGTGGGACTGCTTGGGCAGAGCTATGGGCATGCACAGAGAGCAGGTAGTCCCTGAAGGATACTGACAGTTTCTGGCCAGAGCTATCCATTAACCATATTCCATTTAGCTGAAAAACTAGAGGCATTTGATTGAGAAACTCTGCAGATGACCTGCCCTACATTTCATGCAACATTAGACACTGAGAAAACCACCTCAAACAATGACTGGAAAGTGAGGAAAGTAAGAGAGGTGGTGTGTGCGCTATAAAGTATAGGGAAAAGACTAAATGCTGATAAAACCTCAACACTTCAAGTAGCAACAGAGTCTGTAGAGGAGGAACATACTGGGTTTTTTCTATTTAATATTTCAAGTACTACTGATGCTGATTTTCTTTTTACCCCCATCAAATATATATTTTATTTATCATTAAAATTAAGTGATGTGGTGTTTTCTTTTTTGGGTATGGTAGCTCTTACTAAATAATATCCAGAATTTTTAATACATGATGCTGTCTGAAAAGACTGAATTTGCATCCACAAAACAGTCTGAAACAGGGTACAGAAAGTACCTTTGTTAGTTTGTACTTACCATACCCAAAATCTTTCCTCAGACCTCCACGTGAATCTTCATTGCTATGTTTACATTTAAAAACACCCTCTGTGCAGCACCAAAATCTGTAATGCCATCTAACTAGTCTTGTCCAGTTACTCTCTGAGGGATTTTACAGGGGGAAATTCAGCTAAGCTGTTATGTTACAAAATATAAAGGAATTGTATTAGCGTACAACCAGACTCTGCATGATCTCTAATCTTCCCCTATGCCTCACAGAAGAAAAAAGAGCCCTTTGTCCTTAAAACCTCATTCATGCTGAGGTTTTGCCCTTGTTTTCTCTCTCAGTCAGAATAGCTGCATCAAGTGCAAAGCTCCCTGGCGGGGAAGAGAAAGTCACAGCTTTCACTCATACACAACCACTGCTGGGTGGACACTTCTGGCTGAACAAAGGTACATCCCTGTGCACCTGGGGCCTGAGATTGAATCTCCACAGTCCATAGCAGCAGAAGGCTCTGGAGTGGTGTCACTAAAAGAAGACTTATGATTTGAGACTAATGCATAACATCGTACATCTTCTAAGGTTGCTGGCTAGCAGCAAAAAAAAGTCACTGCATATTTATCTGTTTTATCTGGGCCAGCAGACAGGTCTTAGGCTGATTTCCATCACAACAGATTTGACTCACATGTTCAGTGAAGATTAGAACATAATTCAAAATGCTTACAAATTGCTTGGAGATTAGATCTTGATAATCCTGCAGCTGTAATTACCTGATGTAAATCTGATGTCGGTGCACCAGTCATTTGGATATTCAGCGCAGTAAATCAGGTAATACCCCTGGAGGAAGCCATTATAGATACAGAATAACATGCCAAAGAAAAGCAATTGCAGTGGGAAAGGTCTGCCTCTAGTGAAGAAAGGGTAAATAAATGTCCTAAGGTAGACAAGAAAACAAAGTCAGCATATTGCTCATCATAACATTGTATTTGTAATTTCTCTGTAATAGGGAAAAGAACAAAATGCAAAATAGGAAATAGTTCAATAAAGATTAAAAAAATTAAGCAACTGCAACAATATAAGATCAGCAATGAACAGGAACATGAAATGATACAGATACCCATCTTTTCCCGTCCTTCAGGACTACACACAAGCTGAGAAATTAGACAGCTCATCCATATTCACTGAAACTTTGAGAATGTTTCTGTACCTTCCTCCTTTGTTGATGAAAATGAGGAATTTGTGCCCACTAACAGCATTTTCATTTTAAGACCTCAATGTAAAGCTCTGGTGGACCAGCTGAAGGATGCTGTGGAGGCACATGGGCACGATGATGTTCAAACATCATCAGTGTAAGTAGTAGAATCTACAGTCTTTCTTTCGCATTCTTGGGCTTTTGGATGGTGCTCATCATACTAGTATATAAATATTGTTGATAAGTAATTCACATCCCATGTTGCCAGCATCCACTTAAGCAAGCTGAGGCATAAAATGTCGTAACATTGTGTCTCTAGATTAAGTCATACTGAGCACGTCTGAAAGGGAGTAAGCAGAGTACAAGCAGCAACATGTTAGTGTATTCACTGCTTTCCAAAGTGAGGTAAAACAGATTTCCAGCAATTAAGGCAGTTGTAATGCAGAAGTGATAAATATTTCTAAATACGGTAAAACCTAAGGAATGAGAAAATATTTTTCAGATAGTGATATCACATTTGTCATATTTATTACAGTATGGAAAGGAATGCTCTTCAGAGCAGTGTTACTAATAATCATTGGGTTTGCCCCTTCAGAATGTGATGCTGGAGTTATGAGTAGGTAAGGCTGGTTTTAGCAACCCAACCTGCCTGTTGAAGTCATATTGACGATTTGGACTGAACAGTTATGAGAAAAGGTGTGAAACTTGCAAAGACAGGCTTGAAAAAAGCAAATTGTATAGAAGAGGGAATGATGCCAAACCATGCAAAATGAGTTTAGGAGGCAAATTTATAGAGCAGGTTTGAGAGGGACTGGCATTGCTTTATCCTTTGTCAAAACATTACTTTTAAGTAACATTTAAGTTAAATTTAAGTTACATGTAAGTCTCTGAATTTTTACAATTGATGCAAACAGAAGTTCTTGTCACCTCCCAGCAAAGCTGATTGTTTCCATGATGCTTCCTGATGCTACTATTGCAGGACAGAGGTTATAGGCCCTTGAGAGGTGACTTATCCTGCAGTAACAGCAGGGCAAAAATTTGCCATAGACCTATCTACTATGGATGTGGTGGACACAGGACAGAAAGAACCTACATGCAAGGTTTAAGTACAATGGCAGGGTAGCCAGGAGGCACCATCTTTTTTCTGTTGTTGTTGGGGAATTGAAATCCTGTAATCCTGTCTCATATCAGTTTGGACAATCCAAGTCAGGATTTCATCCAAGAATCTTTGTTGTGGAACAAATTCTCTAAGGAAATCTCTGTGGGTCTGTAAATCCAGAGGCCAGATTCAGTTCCTTGTATCAGAATAATGCCCTAAGTAGCTATTTTAATACAGCGCTTGTTGGGTGGTACTACATGCCTACTTGAGGGTACACAAACTATTCCTGATGGGGTTTGAAAAAGCAGCAGAGATAAAACAGGGACATTTAATAGGCTTAAACATTCCATGGAAGAGTCTACATCTCTGCCAGAACTATTTTGCAGTGCGAAAATCAAAAGGGGACTGAAGGCCACCATTTTAGAATAACAGAACAAATCTGGCCTTTTGGATTTAGTCCAATGACAAATGCGACCTTTTTCTTTCAGTGCAGTATTGATGACTAATTCACTATTCCTTTATCATCTTTATTGGCCAAAGGCCATCTGACTAAACCATTGCCAACAGCTTCTTTTTAAATGAGTGAATAATGAATTATTCATTTTTTCTCTGTTCTTTATTTTCTAGAACAATGGGTTTTGAAGAGAAAATAATTTGATATTGCATGAAATTTCTTGCTCAAAGTATTAGCCCAGCTTCTTGAAAACTCCAGAGACTCTCACTTAAACTAAGGGAAACTATAGGTTTGTTTTTCTTTCCGTGGAAGGTGGAAATTTTCTCACAAATGTTATCATAATCCATTAAGAGTGGGCTCTCAGTTCTCCAACAGCTTGTCATTTGGAGATGTTTATGCTCCTTCTGTGTCCCCTCCTCTCCAGGGCCTAGATGCAATAGGTCAGACAGTAGCAGCTCATGTTTTCTGGTCTAGAAACTCAAGGTGTTTTACACCTGGGGCAATTAGGTTAAGGGCTCAGGACTGGTGCTAAGAATGGGAGGCACCTGGCTGCCTCCAAGCCTGGGGATGACCAGTTTCCTGCTGTGTCTGCCCAGCTAGCCCTCTGCCACCAGGCCCTTTTCTGGGACTAACTGGGATGAACAAGGGGCTAGGAATCGGAAAGGTTGCAATGGCAGGCAGGGATGATGTGGTGCCTTTTCCCTTGAACACAAGCGCTGGCCATAACCCAGCTGTGTCCTTCCCATGCTGGGATACCATCTGAATGCTCCGGCTCATCCCCTGTAACCCTGGACAGCTTCCAGAAGATAGTTGCAGACTTCTCCTGACCAGGAATGCTCTGAATCCCTGCAGGAATTTTTTTAGCTCTTTTTGGACTGCCCTGAATCCCCAGTGAGGATGAACCAACATACTGAACGGTGCCTGAGAACCATTTCTACATGGTCTGGGCTCCACACACTCTGGTTCCTTGCTTGTCCCACCCTTTTAGCTCTTTTTGGAGGAGGGTTGGTGGCCCAAGTGAGGGCAAACAGCTGGGCCCCGGCAAGGGTGATGCCTTCAGGGCCCTCACAGCTCACCTGGAGTCACTCAGTGACTCCATGGCACTGAAGAACATGCCACTGAGAGTGTGTATGGGTGCAATTGCTGCAGGGGTCATGCAGGTAGGTGAGACACCCTGTTACATTGAGGGCACAGGCCACAGTCCCTTTTCTCACTCACTAAAAACTCTTTGCTGAGACGTTGTCTGCAGTTCTCATCACTTTATTGGTACATTCTCAACCAAAGACCTTTTTAAGTTAGAGTTCTCTAGACCCTTTGCTGCATCTCCTTCCTAAGGGGGTGCTTTCATTTTCTTATTTGTACAAGTATCTGTACCTCAGGTGATAAGGAAAACAATATGATTTGTATTACACAAACTTACCATCAGACCTGAAAAGAAAGGACTTGCTTGCTATCAAACAGTGGAGTTACTTTTAATCTGACTTGTGCACGTTTGAAAAGGCTGGTGCCCAAACCTGGGGAAATTATACCAACCTCAAACCAGTTCTATTTTCAACAATTAACATCATAGGAGTCTTTGCCATAGATTGTCCCTGGAATCACAGTACCAGATAGCTATGGACACCCTCAGCATACCTGACCACTTAGACAAAGGCTCAAGTTTTTCACAAACATGATGGACTTCCACCTGAGGTACCTGTGATGCCTTGCACAAACTAATTATTCTGGAGAGTTATGGATATCAAATTACATGTCCCAAAGGCATCCGCTGCTGAAGAGTCTGCACATACTTTTGCTTTTTGAGCCCAATCTTGGAGGTTATTTGTGAATTGCACTGTGAGGTAATTTTTAACTTTTACTATTTTTGAGTTGCATTACACTGGTTCTTATGGAATAGTTACAGGAGAAAACTGTGAAATCTATTCTCCATGTATAATAAACACCAGAACAAAATCTGGCACCTAAGTTTCTTGCGGTCATTTAAAAATTTTCAGTTTTCCCAGACTGGGTTTAAACAAATGTACTGGTTCAGTTGTCAGTGCCGAGCAGCAGGCAATCTTGTATCCATTCAAAGGAAAAGTAAAACAAAATACTGTAAAATACTTTCAGAAGTAAAATGAAACATTTTAACCCTCTTTCATCATGATGTTTACAGAAGCCCCAGCATCACAAACCAGGTAAAACCTCCTCACTTGTTACATTCCTCTCCTCAAATATCCTACCCTGAGATGCTTTGCCTTTTTGTTCCCTACTTACTTACTCTTATGGATTCTGCTGTAATCTGAGAAGGTATAAACAAGCCAGGAACATTTAGACAAGGAGAGAAAGTTTATTAGCAGCCATTTGTACTGTGCAGGGTGGACCACGTCCCTTTTGTTAAAGTGACCACTGTGAGACATGCTCCAGCACAGCCTCAGGAACAAAATCTGAGCTACAATCCAGGTGACAAGTACACCAGCAATATCGGCAAGCAGGAATGCTGGACTGCCTATTAAGCCTCTGGCAATACCTCCTGCAAGTGCAGGACAAACACCAGGTCTCGAAAGCTGTAGTGCAGTTGTATCTCATTTTCTGATATAAGGAAGGCTGTAAGTTCAGGAGCTGAGCTCTTTTTTTGGAGCTGATGTCCAGCTACAGCTGCCTGCAGAGCCCGACGATGCAGAGTGTGTGATGACTGTGTGTGCCAGCGGGTGACCACCAGCTGCAGGGCACATCTTCCTGGCGGGGCAGGGAGCCACTCTGGGCCCCATTCCCGCATCATTGGGACAGTGTGAAACCATCAGATAACTGTAATCTGTTATCTTCCAAGTCCCCAGCCTGATTTGTAAGATCATTTTAAATCTTGTTGAATAGCAACAGTGATGGGAGCTAGAGAACTCCCTTTTTATTTTAATCATGCTGATTTATGTATCTAGTGATGACTAACACAAAGTTGGAATGAGCTCTCCTTCCCAAGCCATATACAAAACATCCTACTTCCATGTTCCTCAAAAGACCTTTGGACAGAATTTTGATGACTATAATTTAAGGAACAAGAAAGATAGACATACTACTGAAAAGCTTACATTTCAGCTGTATAAAACAATAGTGAACCTGTCATGTCAGGATCATATCTGAGTATTCTGTCTAAAAAAATTGACTCAATCTACAATCCCTGCATCCCCTCTGAGATGTTTGTAGTTCACTTGTGAAATTCATTCAACCTGAAGTCTGTTTGTAGGGACAGTCTTTCTTTGTGGTCTCTTAGTATCAGGTTCAGGGCTAGATAAAGACTTCTGTCAGGAGCAGATTCATTTTTCTTGGGCAAGAGATAGAGGCACACATCTGATCAAGGGATGGGAGAAAGACTTAGGAAACCCTGAGACAGATGGCACTGTGCTTGGGTTTGAGGAGTTCTTGAGAAGGACAGCGGAGAGGAAGAAGACTGGGCAGCACTGATCTAATACAAAGACAGCAGAAATGCAGTGGGATTCAGTGGCAGAATGAAAAGAGGCATAGAAGAGATTGCCATAGTGAACCATGGAAGCTGCTGAAGTTGTACTGGACATTAAGAAGAACAGACTTATTCAAGATAAAAAATAACACACAATACTAGAAAGTGATTTATTTAGAAGAGCTGAATAGCTGTGACCAAGAGTTTTCGTGACACTGAAAGGAATTTAATTTGAATGCAATGAAAAGAAATTTCTGCTAAATGTAATACCAGAATAACAACATGGAATTAAAGACCTTGGTACCACTGAGAGAAGAAGGAGAAAAATGCAGGTTCAGACAAAGGCAGGTCCTTCATTAAAGAGAAGAAAAAGTCTTAAGGTTTGAAATCAATATTAATCTTTGTATTTCACGGGATAAATTGTATTCCATTTAAAGGCAGGTAGCAGTTGCCCTGGACAACTGACCGCCCTCTACTGCAGTTTGCTTCTGCCAAGGGAATGCTGACTATGAAGGACTTCTACTCCAATCCAGTGTGATAACTTCAGGGTTTCCTAATGTCTCATGACTCATCTAACATTTTACACAAGGGAACATTTTAAAGATCACAGAGTAAAATCCCTAGAATAGATTAGCAACTGTTTAACACCAGCATTCATGGGTGAAGCTGTGGAGTGATACTTGCTATGCCAAGAAGGCTGATACCATGGATGATAACACCTGCAGAACAGTCAAAGGGAACCAGCAACTGTGCTTGACTTGTGGTCTGTTGAAGTCTGTTAAATACAGATTTCAGGTTCAAATATTGGCAATGGGTCAGAAAAGCTCAGTTGTTTACCACTACATTTGAATAAAATGGAATCAGAGGAAAAAATACACAAATATTTTCGAAAGCATATGTATCTGATGGAAAAGGCTAAAAATAAAATGCTGCATCTATTTTACTATCAATCATATCTAAAAAAACATGATGTGTTTGACTTGGGATAAATTTAAGGAATCTGAACTGTGTAATGCTCAGTTCCAACACTATAAACACCTGAACTCAGTCAGTTTGGTCTATCTGGCACTACTCAGTAATGCCTCATTGATTGCCATAAATTTTAATCATGCTATGCAGTCAGCAAAGTTAGAAGGATAGTGATACAGCTTAGTCCTCGTCACATTGCATACAGATATTATTATCTGTGCTATATTTAATAAAATATAAGTAGTTGAAAAAAAGGAAGGAAAAGGAAAGGTATAGAGCCTAAAATGGGTATTTGGTTTTACTTAGTAAAGAAGAGCTGTGTAGGCTTAATCAAAGTAAAAATTTTTGTTCTTCTAAATTCACTACAACAGCAGACAGGTTTCAAAAGTGTTTTGCAAGTTTGTTTATAAATTACTTTGCTACTCCTCTTGGTTTTCTTCCATTATTTCTGAAAATGTCACTAAAAAATCTGCTGTCTCTCAGTGATTACCAGTGTCCAGTTAGAACCAACAAAGGAGCATTCTTCCTTGTCACTGGTAAAAAGTTATTGATTCATGAAGAGCATTGATCTTTTCTACTGGTTTCACAGGTGTAGAAACAAAACCCTATACTTCAATTACTATGCATTTTCTAAAGGGACACCAAGAACAGAATTGTTTGGTGCATTAACAAGCTGACTCAGCAAGTCACAATCCATCAGCAAGTTACACTCAGTATACATTTATACTGGCATATTTGTTTCTCAAATGTTTCCATTTTGGTGTAGAAACACCAAAAAGCTTTTATATACCCTTAATTAAAAATATTATTTTCTTTTTATTTCTTATTAGCTAGCCACTTCTTTTTTCCTTTTTGTTTGTAATGTGCAAAGGAGATCAGAATGAGAGCTGAACTAAACAATGGGAAAAATTGATTGAATGTCCATAACCAAAAACAACCAAAGCCAGTGCCAGATGAACCAGATGTTAATATCTTCCTCACCATCACCTGTCAAACTGGGCATATTCATTGGAAAAATGGGGATTTGTTTTTAAAATGCTTTTCTCTCATAGCCAAATAAGGTAAGATAAAGCTAATAGAGCAAAGGAAATATGTCCATTGTACAGATCCTTGTCAAAATCAGTACCATCCATACAAACTCACAAATTCTCCTCAGACACTACACAGTCAAGATACTGGAATTCAGATTGTACAGCATGATGGACTTTTTGTCTAAAAAGCCAAGCACTTCCTCTTGTAACAACTCTTTGTCTCAGAATCCTATATGTCTACAACAGCAGGAGACAGGACTCATTTCTCTACTTGACCTCGGTAATACTGTTTTCTGAAAGAAGGTTTGTTGAGTGAAGGAATTGACATAAATTGGATATATTGTAGGAGAGGGATGGTTGGAGCAGAAGGTGTTCCATGTCTTGACCTTAGTAAGATTTTTTACATTTCTCACATGTCAATCTTATAAGTAACTTGGGGTTTCCTGATTTAGGGGAGGTTAAGTGGCTGCAAAACTACTGAAAAATTATATCGAGTGATAGTTAAAAATTGTTTACTATCTAAATAGAAGGATGTTGTGAGAGAGGTTCTGCAAAAGACTTTTCTTGTACTACTCAGAGGTTTTTTTAATTAATTTTATTTCTCTGGGGGGAAAACCCAATATTCGCAATGTTTGTGGCTGACACAACTCTGGGAGATGCTGAGCACACCAAGAGTGAAGGCTGGAACTTTCAGTGATCTTGAAATACTGGTTTGATAGTTTTAAAACAATAGATTTGATTCAATAAAGACAATGACAAAATACTATCCTTGCTAAGGCCAAATGTAAAAGACAAACTGGAAAATAGGCTGCATATAGGGAGAGTGCTGGTAGCTGGCAATGAGCCAATGATGTCAGGCTGTTTTGAAAAAGGAAATATTAAAATGTATTGTGGGAGTGGGAATGTTGTTGGAGACACCTGAAGTAATCTTTCTTCTTTGGATGGTGTTACTAGGAACTTAAATTATACTGTGCCCAGGTGAACTCTTCATTCTATAAAAGGCAAAGTGGGGGCAACCCAGAGAAAAACAACTGTGATCTAGGAAACATGGTAAGTAAAAAGACTGAAGGACTCAGGACTTTTAAAATAGCTAAGACAAAACCAGTGGAAGATATTATAACAATCTACAACTGTACAAAAAGTTGCTACAAAGAAGAAAGTAGTAAAACATTCTCCTTGTCTACTGGCAACACAATAAGAAGCAATAGACCTAACAGCTGTGTAGAAAATGCAGCTTCAACATTAGGGGGAGAGAGAGAAGCACTGGTATGTATTAGACATCTCAATGAGGCCAGGCAAACATCCATCAGGAATGAGAGGAAAATCTGAGGACTCCATGTGTCCAGGAACTGCCTAGGAATGGGAACTTGGAGCTATCTTGGTGAGAGAGGGGCTCTGATGAACTCGGCACCAGGCCAGCTGTCACAGTTGAAACCCTAATTAAACTTGTTCCAGATTTATATTTGTATGAGGATTAGAGGACAGGACAAGGTTCAACATGACTAGATAAATTATGGTGATGACAAATGTGCAGATCTAGTAGTGCTTCATGATTACCTCTACTATTTGACATTATCTAAAGGTCAGCAGTACTTAAATATTAGGAGAATGTTTGTTGTTTTTTCTAAGCAATAGTGTGTCAAAGGCTTAGCCAGCCAAAGCATATATTTCAGAAAGGTATCTTACTCTTTTATACTTCAAAAATAACCATTTGATATTTATGAAAACAGATCACTTTGTTCCTGTTGCTAAACTGTGGGTGTCTGCCAAAGCTCGAAGCGTGTTCCAGAGTAACTTAACCAGACACTATGTTATGCACTTTGAAAAGCTCCCTGCTCTACTGGATCAGAGAGTGCAAAGAGTTGACAGAGGCTGAGAGTATGAGCAGAACACAACGAGGCATATACATGAAGAGTGGGACAAAATCCAAGGGCGCACAGATCTGTGTTTTTATAGCTGCACTTAGCTGATTGTCACTATTTTCCAGAAATTGTCCACATGGGCATGAGAATTTACCATTTGGTAAGCTATCCCTCTTCAAGTTTAAAGCTTGGTCAGACTGTATCCGACCAACATACACTAGACTCTAGAGTTGCGACTAGATTTGTAAGACACATTACTAGTAGTTTTTAAAATACTGTTAACCACTCTAGTAGTTCCTTCTTTTCCTCCTTTAAGCCTCCTCTGTCTGCATTTTGCTTTTCCAGTCTTCCTGATATTGTTACTTCTTTGTCCTTCCTTCTTCAGGTTCTCACCTCTTTATGGTTGTCAGTGTGCTCACAAAACTGTGAGAAATCTGAGGCTGTAAACTAAGGTGGTTTCTCTTTATCTCCATTTTATAGATGTTCTCATCAAAACTAGTTTGAAGTCCTGCCCCTTTTGAGAATGCTTTTTTCACCATGCAGCAGCATACTGGTAAAGGAATTTCTGATCATTTCACTACAGTCTACAGAGTTTGTAAGTGTCTCATTGGATCATCTTCCATATTTGTTATGATACGATGACATTTGTTATGATACTATGAAACTGAAAGATTCAGTAATAAACCTCTGCAGCAGTTTAGGCCTGTTGTGTTTTGGGAAAGTCTTCTTTATAACTAAAATGGCCAGAAGCACTGATTCTTTTTTTCTATGTTAAAACAGTTAAAGCTGAAAACTGTAATCTGTAAATCCCTACGGTCACATTTTGAAGAGCATTAGTTGAAATATCTTACATTTGGAAGGTTAGCATTCCAAATTTCTTCTGAACCTGAATGACTTCATGGTACTCATAGCAGTACATATACGTGGAGAAGAACAAAATTTGGAATGACCAGGTCAGGTCCTGAGTTTGTATTTACTAAGCCCTCTGATCATTCTAAAGTACCCTCTTTTTTTTTTCCTAGGGAAAAACACTACCATGGGCTGACTCTGAGTCACAATCATGTTTCTTTCCTCACAAAATACATTCAAAGATTTACTAACACTGAAAGTTGCTAAGTTTACTCAACTTAAAGTTACTAAGATTACTCAACACAGTGGAAAGTGTCAGTATTAAAGTGTCACATGATACCTGGATACTGGCCTCTCACATTGCCTCCTTTTCCTTTCCATTTCTTCTCACTCCTGCCCCACTACTGCCTTAGCTGTTTTTAACAACTCTCCTACTTGTCCCTTCCCAGCTAGTCTCTTCCCATCTTCTAGCCCTCACTTTAAACCTCACAGGATGTTTTATTTCAAGACAAGTTGTATTTTCCTAACCCATGCTGCCAGGACTCCAGCTAGGAGACTACTTTTTCTCTGTTGCAGAAAAGTATTGCTCTGCCCTACAGTGCCAGCCTGGACCATACTTAGCCAGATTGCAGGCTCACACACTCTGGTTCTACTTACAGCCTCACATGAACCAGAGGAACAGACTCTAAAATGTTATCTTTATGTTTGAACAGACACAAATGCATTTCTCAAGGGACTCCACCAACTTTAAATTGCTTTCCCTAGGAACAGCCAGAGACACCTTTTGCTTCGGTAACCTTAACCTGGGCCAGGTTTGAAAATGTGAACGCTTTAATAATCATATTTTTTTAAAAAAAGGTTCTAAAGAGAAAAAAATACAGAAACTCAGTAGCATAATGTAAATACAACTTTTCTTCCTCTCTGTCATTGTTCTCAGGAGGGACAAAAGCCTTGTAAAGGCATGTGCACCTTGATAAGGTGACATTTTCCAAAGACATTTCTGGGAAGCAGTCTCCCAGCATGGTAAATGTTGGATTAAGCTGGTGAACTCTAGCACTGTTATAAGCAGATTGGCCTGGTAAATGTTGGATTACACTGGTGAAATCTAACACTGTTATAAGCAAATTGGTATGGCTAAAGTTGACTTTGGGTGTTGCTATTCTATTACATGTTTATAGAGAGTAATTAGGAAGGAGGAGGTCAAACCCAACTTCCTTCAAATGGGACCTTTTTTCACTGTGATTGCAGGTCACATTTTGACTCACTTTCTGCCCATCCTTAGGTATTCACATGATAGCAATTGGTGTTTCAAAAGTTCACAGATGGCTCTTTATTTATTAATAATTAACATTAATATTTTAATATTTAATATACAATCATATATAACAATTAGTTATATAATAGTCATTGTTAATATATTAAATATTCATATAGCTGGCTCTTAAATAAATTTGGACCTCTAACAAAAGACACTGTTTTTTCTTCTTGTCAATTGACTTTTTCCATTTCCTGCACTGAATATTTTACCTCATTTCAATTTGTTGGTTGGTTGTTTTTTTTCAAAATAGGTTCATTGCTATTGTTGTATTCATGAGATGCTGCAAAAATAATTAGAATGTCAGCCATGTGGCCAGCAAAGAGTAACACAGCTCTTACATTCAAATGGGTGTACATGTAAATAAATTTAATTATTTGACGAAGTTCAGTAAGGACCACCTTACTGATCAATTCACCTGCCACATATAAATCTATTTCTAGGGAGAGAAGGACACTCCAAGGTGTGTAATTTAAGAATAGTGTCTTAATTTATAGCTTGAAAACGTTTCTTTATCATAATTCTTCTTGAACAAAATTAGTTTTGAAGGAGATAACAAGAATATGACTTATACCAGGGCAAATAGGTGCAGTGTCTGGAATGGACACTGATTTATAATCATACTACTAAGAGATTATTTCATAGGGGTGTTTTTCTTAACTGAGCTCCACAAAACTGTGAAATTACCTAATTGTATAATCTTTTGAGTACATATAGGAGCTGATTAAAATGTTTCCTTTTGTCCAAAAATATTTATTGTCTTCATAAAAGAGTGCTACCTCCCCCTATAGTGGTGGCCTCTCTTATGATAAGAAATCAAAAAAACAGACTTGTGGATCTTGAAAGAGCAAAGTCCATAACAAATTTCCCACTGTGCATATGGAATAAACCTTACACTTTTCTCTTACTTTTTATCTCCTACTTAAAAGAGCAGCCCCCATATGGGACTACTACAGACATCTCATGATTAAAACAAGTAATTTCCTTGTTTGGTAAAAACATCATTATTTTCAAGTAAAAACATTTACTGAAACTTCTGTACATAATTTAATTCTTTTTCCCTCTCTGTCTTAGCATAGCCCTTTATAATCTTACTTTTCCTATATCAACAGCAGGAATCTGATAATGCAAATCCAGATTTTTACATCCTTGTCAGTCTTATCAAAGTTCAATGGAGTTTGGAGCTCAGAATGTATCTTCCAAAAAAAGATTTAAACTCATAGGATGTCAAGTGTTTTAGCTTCCTCAGTGGACTCAAACCTTCCATAGGGGAGCTCAGAGGAGCCTACCTGAGCCCCAGTGATAGCCTTGTGGCTGGGACTGGGGTCTCTGCCCTGAGTCTGCAGTTTGAACAGCTCCCTGCAGAGCACCTGGGACTGAGCACCCACCAAGTCCTTTTGTATTTAACAGCGACAGTGAAGTTCCAGAGCAAACATGAATACTCCTTGAGTGCATTCAATGGCCCTGCTCCAGGGAGCACAGATGAAACTAAGAAAAAGCTTCTGTGCCCTGTTCTGTGTTTGTGGTGCTTCCCTTTACTTCTGGAGGACAGAACAGACATTCTGTATATGGACCTCAGGCCAATGATCCGACTGCAAAACAACAAACGTCTCTGGAATTGTAAACTGTCATACCCTGGAGCACACAAGCATACAACACCTTCTTGAACAATTGGATTAGGGAATTACAGCCTTAGTTGCACAGTAGGAGTAGTCGATATGATGGAGAACGGAGAGCAGGAACATGGCACACAGTAATGTCTACCTGGGAAAAAAAAATCTGGAGTACAAATACAAAGTACAATACACAAAGGATTGTAAAGCTGCCTAGCAATGACAAAACAGTGCAAGGTGGAGTCAGATAGAAATATACTGTTAATAGGCTTGTTGTCTTGAAAAGAAATGAAGAAAGACAAAAGCCATAAGTTTATTTATCTCTTAGTTTCATCTCTGCATAAAATCTACCAGATCAAGAGACAAAAGGAAAAATTACATGGGTACAATTTGGGCTGGGCAAAACCAATAGTTTCTGTAATGTTACCCCACTTTCCAATGGGAAATGGATGCATAGATAGAATTATTTTGCTAATAGTTAGGAAAGCAGTCAGCTAGTATCCTATTTTGAGAGCAGAATTTGGAAGGTATTTCATAATGCTAGAGAAGACTGCAAAGAAACAAACTCCATAAAACACTGGGTACATGAGCATACAATTATGAGGCAAAGCATATAAAGAGATGTTTTTGTTGACTATTAATACATTAATTTGAGGAACCTGAATAAAAATAGCAATGAATCTAATATTTTCCCTTAAGAGAAGAAATCATATATTAACATTACTGATACACACTGGGATAAATCACAAGGAGTTACACTTGTTGAGTGGGGAGCAAGGAACACATGAAAGAGGCAGAGCAAATGGCCAGCCTCTGTTACAGATATCACTGCCAGATCTAGAATTACTGCCAAGTTCAAACAGCAGAAGAGAGGATGCAAATGTATTACTGAATGAAGTGAAGGCCAAAAGGTGAAGGCCAAAAGGAATCTGGTTAGGGTTTACTCCAAAGCATCAAGGTGAAGGAAGAGAGAACAAGATTTGTTGCCTGTTAAATACCTGCATGTTGTATTCTGGGAGATTAATGATAAATGTTTCGTGAGGCCCACAGTGAAAATGTCTTTATTGACACTTAATGATGGTGACATTCTAAGACAAAAGGACAAAATAACTATTTCTATGGGTAAAAAAATAATCTCTGGATTAGTTCTGATGATTATTATATAGGCTGATCATATTCGCTAGCATATTCCTATAACAAAGAGAGTACCACTTAGAAATATATAGAAACACTTCAAATTTAATCTAATTTCCATTTATCCACTTCATGTTTTACAAAAACATAACTAAAACCCTGTATTAACTAGTACAGAATACCTCTAAAAATGATGAGCGAACTAAGTTGTAAATTACTTACTCATTTGGAGCCTCCATCTATCTGCATTTATCTGGAGGCTTGAGCTACTTTTCTTACTGATCATAAGTGGACACACCTACATGAAAAAAGGACCAGCATGCCTAGGTAAACACAACACCTGCTTGACCAACCAGGCAGTATTTAAGGCATGCTTCAAAAGGGACTACATGGGTCTCATTGTACAGAGCAAAGGAAGAGGGAGAGTCTGTCGTTCTCCCCCAGCTTAGTTTCAGAGAGAGGGTAACTGGCCGAAAGAAGTGCTAAAAACTGTTTTAACACTTTAAAAATGCTGTTTTCAAATGCTGCTCATTTTCCATTCTCTTGCCATGAAAGCCTGATTTCCTTGATCATTTTAGAGAGATGTCAATTTGTAGAAAATCCAGTACAGGCACACTAAATGGATCACCTTCAATCAAAGGAGTTTGGGGATCCAGCTGCATCTCAAAGAGTACCCTACTGAAAGTCCTCCAGATTCACCTCAGTGCACTTCAGAAATGAAAACAGCAGTTTGCTTTGTTTATAAACTAACACAGTAAAGAATTATGGCTTTGTTTGAAAACAAAGTTGCAACAGAAGAAAATAAATAAATAAATAAACAAATGTGATTCTAGGTAGTCTTTGAAACTGAAATGCCTCTTTTAATTGCTCATGCCTCAGCTATTATGGGCAGCACAGTAAGGATAAATTCGGCACCTTGTCTTTTACACAAGTATCTTCAGGATTAACTTTGTAAATCAGTGAAACAAGGCCTTTCCTACTGCCACTGCACATGGTGACATCTCCTCTGCTCTCTCACCACTCTCTTATTCACTGCTAGAAGGAACGTAGCATTCAGGTTTATATGGAATTGGATTCCAAAGGATTCCTCTCATCACCTGATGTTTTGTTTCCCACCTTTGGTTTTTGAAGTTGGACTGTAAAATGGAAATGCAGCAAAGGGGCTTCTCCCCACCACCTGAGGGCTTCAGCTGGTATCTTCTTAGCACAGCCCCTCTAACAGGAAAGGCTGTATTACAAACTACATTTCAAAGCAAAATACTTTGTAAGTCATTTATCAAGAGAAGTATTCCTGTATGTACATTTTATGCCACTCATCCTTTTAGGCTTATGGCCAGCTATTCATTGAGATTGCATATACAGATGGCAGACTTGGCATTTGTTGCTTTTCTCCCTTTCTTTTTCCTTTTCTCTGCCTTCCCACCCCATCAATTTGGGAGGTCCTACCCTCTCAGAGCAAAGTGAATTTAACTAGAACAGACGTGATAAATTCAGATTTATATTTTTTCAGGTTTCAGATAATTCAGATTTTAAGGATGTTATCTTTAGCACCAGAGAGTAATTGAATTTTATTAAATTCACACCATGCTGCAGCAATAAAGTGCACATTGAGGCACAAAGAACTGGCTAGCTAAGGATAGGAGCCAAAAAAGGAGGGGGTGGGATTGGAGATTTCTCCCTTCCACCTCCTCCCCTCAGCAGCAGCATCAGCAGCAGCCTGCTTTCAGTCCTTCATGAAAGCCGCAAAGAGAGAGGCTGCTGCCTAGTGGTGGCAGAGAAAGGCAGAAAGCGTGCTGCTGTCACAGTTCACCACAAGACACTGGACAAGGCAGAATGGAGGTAAGGTCTCCTGGCTTCATCCACCTCCCTCTTGCATCCTCTTGGGCAGCAAATCTTTGTGTGGGCAGCGCTAGGGTAGGGCTGGCCCTTTGGCCAGCAGTCAGTACTCAGATGACCCTCTCCTTTCTCTATCAGCAGTGGGCTGGGTGGGGGCACAGCACCTGCCAGACCTGGCTCATGGGGCTCCTCTGGGCAAGCAGAGAGGTCCTCTAAAGTCCTTGTCAGTGATGAGCCATCAGCATTAACCCAGTGAGTTTCCAGAAGAGGATTAGAGTGATCATACAACGCTCCAGCATTCTCCTCTACGACCTGACAATAAATAAAAAATTACCACTGATTAAGCTGGTACATGGCACAAATTCTAGATAACTGGTGAATATCAACCTGTGTGAGATGGAATTATTGAGCAGTATGCCTAGATAGAAAAGTTACTTTAAAATCAAAGAAATACAGTGATACAAACAGGAATGACTCCTAAGGAGCGATAGATTGTAACCTTGGTTACAGCCCTGGTTACACCAGCTCCAGAGCATTCTAAGTAGCCTGGAAACACAGGGCATCCTACCTTGACTCCAAACCGAAAAGCACCCTCCCAATCTGTAAACATGGGAGTAAGCATGGGGGAACAGGAAAGTAATGTTGCCTTTAGACATGCTACTACTACTCCCGTTCTGCATTATATATCACACTGATGTCTTAATTTTAAAATGGCTATAGAAAAAGAGGAGAGCTTAAAATGACACAGAAATTATCTAAGGACTGAGGGGAGGGGAGAAATGTCTTGCACTGTAGGCCTTCTGCTGTGGTTCAGTGTCATTATAAATCTAGTTTACGATACCTCAGATCAAATAAAAAATGTTGTAGCTACTTGACACCATGTCCAAGAGCAGGACAAGTTAATTTTGCTGGTTTAAACCTGTTCCTAAATTTATGAAAAGGTAATTTTATCCTGACCAGCTTCATGTTGGATGAAGTATCATGTGTCTGCACCACTAACTCTGTCTCAGATCAGGTAATATCTGTTCCCCTGTCACTGGCATAAACCCACCACAAACGCACAAATTCAGTATAAACACCATAGCACATCCAGTAACTAATGCATCAGAAATATGATCATGTACTCCTACATTATGTGGATCAAACTGGTGCTGATAAAGGACCTGACAGCTCTGTAACAAGTAAATTGGAACATGATCCAATTACCATGTAAGTGATATCATGGTAAGAAAATACGGAAGGATACTAAGGAGTGCTTTAAATTAGCACAGGGTGAGAAAGGGCAGGCACCACTGAGTGAAAATCAAGGCTAGCCAAATTTAAGCAAGGCATTTTAAATGTGTTTAAATAAGAGTAAAAGAGTTCAGAAGATAACACTACCAAAGAAAACAGTGAAAACTGATTGATTTTTTTATCTTCTGGAATCTTCAGGTCAAGACTTGAAGTTACTCTGAAATATGTGCTTTGGTCAAACAAGCTACCAGCAAAAACAACATAACAAAGGAAGGCAGAATACCTGGGCACAGTGGTCCTTGAAAAATTTGTTTCTCCATTGTGGACTATGTTGTCCTTCTGAGCATACCTCTACTAAAAACTACCCTTCCTGTTGCATATTTGGTATAGTAGAAGAGACAAAATTAGGAACTATGAAGGCTTCCAGTGGAGAGAAAGAAGTCACAAAATCATGCAAAAATATACAAGGAAACTTTTCTCTATTTCATGCAAACATAAAGGAATGCTTAAGTACAGATGTCAGATGATCAGTAGCTAAAGTAGGAGTGGATTAACAAAATATATTTATAATTAAAAATAAAACAGCTTTATTTACTTAAAAAATTTAAAGTCAGAAAATACAAAAGCTTACATCCAATAAGTAAATATAATTTTATTATCAATTGGTTAAATGTTTTACTCATTATCCTTGCAGTCAAATTTCATCACAAAAGTATTTTAAACTGTTATTAAATTATTCCTAGTAAAGATAATAAATTGAAAAGGAAAATCTAGCCTGGCTGTTATATCAAACTACTGAACTTCTTTTCAAACACTGTATGGCAAAAAAACACCCTAATCCACAGTGACCAGTGCCCTCTGGCAATATGGTTAGCATAGCAAACATCATTTTATAAGGCAAACAGCCACTATACATAAATGCACTGCACACATCTCCCCTCCCCTTTTTTCTACCCCTTTTTCAACATTGTGATAAAACTGCTTGCCCACCAGCATTGTCACCATACAGAACAGGGAAGCCTAACAAACCATGTGGACTTACAGCCCTAACAGCTGCAAGTGGATTTAGGCTGGAGCTGATGCTGGATGGCAAAACCTGTGAATTCCTGATGTCTCCACCATTGTCATCTTCTTCCTCCGAGGACTGAGTAGCTCACATTTTTTTAGTCAAAGGTTGAGTCTAGATTACAGTTATTGTGTCACATAGGAATTGGACCCAATCTGCAGAGGGTCCAAGTAACTAAAATGTCTAGATAAATAAAAAAAATTCTAGAAAATAAGAAATCTCCCCAAATTATGTTTAAGCTGTAAGCTATGCCCATTGCTGAAAAATTCTGTGTAACAATAAACTATCCTACCCACTAGAAATTGTAGATAACAATGTTATGTTGATTGTTTTTATTTTATAATAAAGCTCTAATTATAATCACAACCATGTGGAAATTGGTAATTCTACCAAGGATCCCTCAAAGAACCTGCCTTCCCATAGTGTCAGATGAAACCCAGAAAAACTCCTAATTTGTGATTTTGTTGCTCTTTTACATAACAATAGAGTACTAATATTTAATACAGCATTTCACATATTACTTGATTTAGTAGAATCTTAGAATCGCTTATGTGAGAAGAGGCTGCACACTTTAAGAATTATATTGGAGTAATATGCAGTATTAGAAAGAAAATTGTTGTACAGACTTGGCTGAAGTGAGGGCTTTTATTTTAACAAGATAAAAAGTATACTCCAGTGACAGACGAGAAGATTCCCAAATTATCCAAGAAAGAGAATGTATGAAAACACAGTACTTCTGTCTAAGCCCAGCAGCAATGTTGGAAAAGAAGCCACAGGCTCAATAGATGTATGCATACCGGTAGGGTAACATTTCTTTCAGTTGTCTAGTGGTGTTCATTGATAGCTGTGTTCCTAAAACTATCAGAAATTCTTGATACTAACAGCATACATTAAATCAAGGTTTGTATAATTACATATAAATAATACATCTAGCTTTCTGGAAGTCAGATGTGTTATAGATGTGTTCTCCAGCTGACTCCTTCAGCAAAGACAATGTTAGGGATAATAAATATGTCTCTAACATAAAGTTATGGCACTGTAAATCATCCTCTGTTTTATATTTATCTACAACAGGCTGGAGTTTCTATCCCTAAACCATCTGTAGAGATACTGCAACTGGATTTTCAATATATGAATTTTGGTTGAATTACAAATAATAATTTCTGATCAAATATTACAAGAATGTTTTCTATTTCTATGAAGCAAACAAACAAACAAACCACACACCGAAAAAAGAATTGTGATAAAAATGGCAAACCAAGTCAGAAAAATATTTTGCCTCAGAAGTTACAAAGCTCTTTACTTTTCCTCATGAAAAAACTCCACAGAAAATCGAAGTGCAGCAGAAGACATATTCTGGTGATATACTCCAGAACTAAGTCCTACTGGCTGCAGAACCAGGTGGCAATTATAGAGCAATGTCTCTTAAAAGTTATGAGCAACAGTGGATCAAAACTATACTTTTTCTTTGAGCTCCTGATTAATAAATACAGAATTAAGTGGAATTACAGCATTCGTTGACTCTGAGATGACAAGGTCTCTAAAAAGAAAAGAAATCAGAAGAAAAAAACATAAATTGGTACTTTGGTAGTGAAGTAAGAATGACGAATTGAGCATAAAGAACCAACTTTCCTGCTGTGGCACAGAGAGCCCGCAGTATCCCTGTCTCCCCTGCCCTGACGGCTCAGCCGTGTGCTCCCCCGCTCCCCGCGCTTCTGAGGGTTTGCCCTTGGCCATCCTCGAGCGTGTTCCCACGGCTGGATTTGGCGCCCGGCGCTGCTCCTGGCGCTGCACATGCGACGCTTCTGCTTCCCGAAATAAGCACTTCGCATGTGCCTTTACATAATATTTGGATTAGTTTCATCCAAACCTTTGCTCCAGCTTAGTGAAACCTCTTTTCTAATTTATTCGTTTTCTTTTTTTTTCCTTTCTTTTAAGAGAACAATCAAAACCATACACCATCCATCCTCTCCCCTGATTCAAGCATCCGAGCACCACCTGCTCCTTTCCCCGGCTGCCGGGCCGGTGCAGAGATGCCCTCCCGGCCCCTACACTTCGAGCGGAGCCCAGGGACGCGGAACAGGGATCGCCAGCCTGACACGAGAGGCAGCGATGCTGCAGAGCCAGGACCTGCCCCGACCCCAGAGCCCCCCGGCTCCGGCTGCGCGCGTTCCCGCAGCTTCCCTTGGTTTATCGCTTCCCGCGGGGAGGCCGCAGCGGAGCCGTGCCCGGCGGCGGTACCTGTAGAAGTAGTGCCAGCAGAAGAGGCAGCAGAGGAGGCGGCAGCCGAGCGGCTCGAGGCGGGGCGGGCTGCGCAGCGCCAGCAGCAGCGCGGGCACCAGGAATGAGGGAAGCTCCTGCAGGAACCAGGCGCAGCGCGCGGGCAGCCGGCCCCGCGGCCGGCACAGCCGCTCCTCGTGCTTCCCGTAGCGGGACGGCACCCGCAGGTACAGCGAGAGCTGCAGCAGCGCCAGGGCGCCCAGCAGCGAGCTCAGGGCCAGCACCAGCCCGGGGAAGCACTGCATACTCGGGGGCGGGCGGGGGCAAACAGCCCTCGGCCAGCGCCAGCCCCGGCCTTATTAGAGCCGCGGCCGTCACCCCGCCCCGCCGCGCTGCCTCCCATCGCCCGGGCTCGTCAGAGGGCGCAGCCCCTCGGGCCGGCGCGACGAGGCGTCCCGGCTCGCCCGGAGGGGAGCTGCCCCCTTCCATCCATCCCTCCATCCCTCCATCCCTCCCTCCATCCCTCCCTCCGTCCCTCCATCCATCCATCCATCCATCCATCCATCCATCCATCCATCCATCCATTCCACCCGTCCAGCCCGGAGGGGAGCTGTCCCCCTCCATCTATTCCACCCTTTCCCCCCCAGGGTAGATACTCCCCTCCATTCATCCCACCCATCTCTCCCGGAGGTAAGGCGTTCCCCTCCATCTCTTTTCCCGTTTCGCTCAGAGGAGAGCTGTCCCCTGACCCCCCCGTCCTTTCTCCCTCCCGTCCCCCACACCGGCGGGGCCCTCGCCAGCCCCTCCCTCCGCTGGCCCGGTTCGGCCCGGGGGTGGCGGCGGTGGAGGGAGGAGGGAGGGTCTGGGGCGACACGGTCGGCACCGGGCAGGGGCGAGCCGGCAGCGGGGCGGAGGTGTGCGGGGTGACTCCCTCGGGTGGCAATCGCTCCCGGAGAGGTGGGAGCGAGTGATGGAGTTCTCTTCCCGCTGCCCCGGTGTGTCACCCTGCCCCGCAACTTGCCTGGCGATCTGTGCTGCAAGGGCTGAGCAGCTGCCTGGTACCAGGGAGTGCCGCTCCACTGAGGGCACGTAGAGAGTAAAGGAGACGTGCCAAAGGTGAGGTAAAAATAAACAAATGTAGATATGCCCGTAGTAGAACGAGGGAAACCCAGTGAGTGCAAAACTTACAAGTCTGACAAGTCCAGCTCCTGTTTAGCATAACGAGAGCATGCTTAAACTTTTTAAATACCCGAAGTTTTAAAGAAGGTGGTCCTAAGTAAGTTTTCTTTTTCTGTTTTATATTTATCTACAACAGGCTGGAGTTTCCTAAACTATCTGTAGACATACTGCTTTGGGGTGTGCTCAGAAACCCTTTGGTCTCAACCGCATGAAGTAGTTCTGACATCAGTTTTTCTAAAACTACAGCCCAGGAATTAGGCTTTTCCTTGCCCTTTTCCCCAGGGATCTTCATTTGGTAAGGATTGTCAGGGTGCTGAATTACTACAGAAGGGCTAACAGAACATTAAAGTTTATATTGTTACCGGCCTCAGCACATTACCGCAAGGCCATAAATTACAGTTGCATCCATGTCATTTTGCAACTTCATTGAGAAAGTAGTTGGATGCATCTCCACACAGGATTGGACACCACACAGAATACTCTTCTGGAGCATAGGTGGTAACTGATTTTTATTCAAGGTCTGAGTGGTGAATGCACTGCTTTAGGATGTAGGAGACTTGGGTTCAATTGCCTATTCTGTTTACATGGATTCCCTTCCTGCAGAGGGAGACCAAACTATCGGCTGTAGTCGACCCTGTAGTCCAGGAGGCACTTGTTCTCTTGTGTCGGCTATTCCATGGGGCAGCTACTTAGAGCAGCAGAGCTCTTTCAATTAGAGACAATTTCTCCCTTATCCTTGCAGAGTGCTGTAGCCACTGAGGTCGTGTTTGCTGCAATAAGTAAAACAGGTCAAGATTTGTTTGGCCTCGGAGATGTGTGACATACTATGGCTGTCAGCCACATGCCAGAGCACTCTTCTCCCACAGAAGATTTGTGTCGGTTTGCAAGCTGCCTACTGGGTGCAGTCTCTGGTACATGCCGTCTCCCAGCTGTGAAGGAAAGAGGGCTTGACCAGAGTTGTGCCAGGTATGCCAGCCATAAAATATATAGATGATCACAGGCTAGTGGCATTGGCACCTGCGTTCAAGTAGTAGTTCCTGGCTCTGCACCATCAGTGGAAGAAGGTGCCCGTAGGGCAGATTTTAGAAATCTGCATCTGTATCTGAATTAGGAACAAGTGCAGTCTGAAACAAATGTCTCTGTAGTAAAACAGCTGAATGTGAGAACCTGTCAACCATAATACACACATTTCATAGGGATTACTTCAAACTGTCTCTAGTCTGATCCCATGAGTTGAAGACATTAGCAATAGCGGCATTTATGGAGTGCGTCTTCTGGCATAGTTTCATCTGAAGGAGAACCAGTGATGAACTCAGACTGTTTCACGAAGCATATCAAAGCTCAGTAGTTAGTTGGGAATGACTGTGGGAATGACTTCAAAAGAATGGTTTGGATTCAAACTAAAACCCTGAAGGAGGCACAGCATAAGAACCAGAGAGGGGTGTGATCTCAAACACAGCGCTGGTAGCTTCAGGCAGTCCCCTGCTCATCATCCTCGTTGGTTGGATTCAAGATGAAGGGGTCTAGTTCCTCTTGTTTACAGGGGAAGACAAATGGGGTGGAAATGCTTCTAATGGTGAAACAGTGAGCTGGTCACAAAAAAAACATTTCCAGTCCATGGAGTAAAGGAGGCACTTGTAAGGTGAAACTGATCTCATCCAAAGAGGTAATAAAACAGATCAATGAATCATAATGCTTGATTCTCTCTTTTGGTTCTAAAAGATGTCTAGACAAATGTGTCAGAAGAACTGAATCCCACTCTTGCTCTGTAAATTATATTTCTGAAGAAATTTCTGTGGACAGGCACTCCTCTAAGTTAAGAACCACAGCATTTATGTTCACTGTTAGAAACAAACATCATATTCAACCACTGCACAAATCTTCCCCCAAGAATTCCTTCTTCTTGTCTAAGCACCACATCAGTGATTGTGATGAGAAAGGTGAAAGCTTTGCTGCAAAAACATTCTTTGTATTCTTCACTGGGTTTTGAGAAGGTGGCAAGGTGCAGCACTGAAAGTGTGGTTTGTATGGGATCACCAAAACCTTTATTTTAAACCAATGTTTATTTTTTCCATGGGAGTGCATATGGATATTAGTTTCACCAGCCCAAAGGACCACTAGGTAGTAATGAATCTTGCCCTGAGATTATCTCAGGCCAGCAATGAACAAGCTACAAGACACAGACCATTTAATCCAGACTTTCCCCCCTCCAATAAATTACAAATATTCTGAAGGCTTTTTATGTCTCAACAGTGAATAATTCAGTGGGAGTGTTTGTTGAAAAAAAATATGTCAACAATAAAGCATTTGCAGGCCTGCTGAATCTGAAGAGACAGGGGAAAAAATGTGCAGGTTAAGCCCTGTTTGCATATCTGATAAGACTTCAGAACTCTTGGTCTATTTTATTTTGAAGAGAAAAATTTAACTCTTCTGAAGAATTGAATTGTACAAAATGTATGACAGGTACAAAATGACATATGTCATAAGTATAAATTTATAAATAGGAATCATCTGGAGGAAAACTGTGGATCATTTATAAATCTAGAGGTCTATGAAGACTTCTCAGAAGAAAATTATAGATAGAAATCAAGGTGATTTTGTACTACTGCAGGTCTCCTTCGCTGAGTTCAGGAAACAGCCAAGAATCAGTAGGGCCCAATGCAGAATCCCAGAATGGCTGGAGTATAGCATTCCCCAGCTCAGCCTTTGGATATACCTGTGCCTCTTTGGATCCCATGGTGTGTGTCTCTGCCCTGGTAGTTCTGGGTAAGAACAGGATAGTTCTGTTTGATTGTTTTCCTGCAGCCCAGAGAAACTTCTCATCTGAGTAAAGTCCTGTAAACCAGGATCAGAGCACAGTGGAAGTAAGAAGGGGTCTGTAACTTTTACCAAAAGGTCCTGGAGCTTGAGTGTAGACAGTACAGTTTAGTGTTCCACTCCATGAGTGAGCAGCTACATGGTACTTAGTTGCTGGCCGGGGTTAAACCACAACACAGTGGCACACGTATAATCTTTAGGAAGGGCTTAGGATTAAGTTTTGAATGAGAACACTCAATAAAATGAACAGTTGCATAAGGTAGTTCCTTAGATCTCCCAGAAGTTATATCTGCACTGCTGCAATTTCGAACAAATCTCTTTTCAGTGCTGACAGGAATGTAGCTAGACTGAAGTTAGGAAACATTGGGAACCAGCAATTTACTGTTTGTTTTGCATTATATCTATCCTGTGCTGAATAAGGAACTATCTATTTTCTCATGGGTCGTTTGATATTGTGCTATTGTCATAAAATTTTTAATTCTGCAAGAGCACAGAGTTAGTAATCCAATATAATAATAATCCAATATTTTCTTCTCAGTCAGAAGTAGTCTTTTACTACTTATCAGGAATTGTTGTCCACTGACATTAGAAGCTGCATGACTGTCACTTTGCATCATGTTAGATCCAGCAGGTGAAATTTAAAATATTTTTTAAGAAAAGTAGATTATTTTCATTTTCCTTCAGTCAAAGATATTGGTGCATAGGAAAAGCAGGAATAGAACAACATATGGTTAATAAAAATACCTTTGTAAGGGCTTCTCCTCTGAGTTATGGAAGCAACTGTAGAAAAGCAATTAAAACCACAGAAGTGGGCATTAACTTGGCTGGTGAAATTTAATAAGCTGCTGCCATTGTACTCCTAACACTGATGGAAGTGTGAGAATAAGTTTTGAGGAACACAGGGCAGATTACTTCAGGGTGTGTGAAGAAGAAGGAAAAAAATCACTTACAGGATTAACTTTAACCTAGGGCACATGGTTTTGCAACAAGTTATTTTTAATAGTGTGTTCACATCATTACTGGTATGAATATAAAAATATAAAATCTATGACAAACAAAAGCCCACAAGCAATAGGTAGAGGCTGAATATTTTAAAGCTGGTTTTCCTTTTACTTCAGATTTTCTTGAACAGTATCTATATAAGTCATCCACAAGAGCAGAATCTGACCCTCAGTTATCTCCTTTAATTAGTCTTCTTTTATCTGGTGACACTCTTGCTGTGTTGTCTGATTTTCACATTCTGATTTGTGAGAACACAGTTCTTTCAGTAGAGAAGGACAATACCTTCACACCCACATTGCCCCACTTACTGATCCTAGCTACTTAGTATTAAAAGAGGATGAGGAAACACACTGAGGATCACTGTCTGAGCTCATTGAAGCTGAGCCAGAGAATCACAGAATGAAAAGCAGGGGGAGCTTGAGGAGCACAAGAAAATCTTCCTCATCTGGTGTCTGGTGTAAAGCATTGAGCCCACACAGCACAGAATTGCAGTTTCTCTGCTCACCAGAAGCTGGGACATTGTCCTTGCAGACAGTTGCTCCAGGGAAATTAGCTATAAACTCTAAGATGTTTCTCCTGATTATTGTAAACCACATATTTTCAAAGACTTCTTTCTTGGCATGTCCCAAATGGGAAGGCCACCTCCTGACAAATTTCATTAATTGAATGCTCCAAAGCTTGGGGGTCCTAGAGTAGCTCAAAGAAAATGTCACTGTTTTTTTTAAAATACGGTTAGTTATTTTCTTTTCAGAAACAGCTGAATTGTTGGCTGACCTTTTCCAAAAACTTTGAGCAGGCACCAAGCTTGGAAAATGGCAGGTTAGAGCTGGCAAAGTTATAAACCATGTAAGATGGGGCCTAACTATGGGAAATGCATCCTTAATGATTTTTGGTGTTTTTCTCCTTATGCACCATGTATGGAAATAAATGAGGTAGAGCAGCCCCTATGCTGCCATGTTTCCCCACCTGAATCCCAGTGGCAGGGGTTGCCGCTGTACCACTGTTGTTGCTGGCCCAGCCTGTAATTGGATGGTATGGGTAGTCCAAGCCAGCAGTGTATGCACGCTGCAGAAGCTCTGGCTATGCTGGACTGCAGGGCAGATGCCTTCCCTGTAGGTCCTCAACCCCCTCGAATTAAAATCAGGGACCTGCCTGGAGCTGTGCCACAGCTTCCAGATGATGCAACTGGGTTTCTCCTCCATGGAAATGAAAAGTCCAGAAAGGGGACAGGACCTGGGAAAAATAGGTCTGTTGTCCTTATATAGAGTTGGCTGTGTAGTAACTTCTGAGTATCCAGGTCACAAGATCAGAGAATCACAGAATCAACCAGGTTAGAAAAGACCTCTGAGATCATAGAGTCCAACTCATTATTCAAGACCACTCTATCAACTAGACCATGGCACTAAATGCCACATCCAGTCTCTTCTTAAATACCTCCAGGGTTAGTGGCTCCACTACCTCCCTGGGCAAGGCCTGATCACTCTCTCTGTAAAATATTTCTTTCTAATGTGTAACATAAACCTCCCCAGGCACAGCTTACAACTGTGCCCTCTTGTCCTACTGCTGGTTGCCTGGGAGAAGAGACCGACCCCCCCTTGGCTACAACCTCCTTTCAGGTAGTTGTAGAGAGTGATGAGGTCTCCCCTGAGCCTCCTCTTTTCTAGGCTAAACAACCCCAGCTCTCTCAGCCTCTCCTCAAAGAACTTGTGCTCGAGTCCCTTCACCAGTCTTGTTGACATTCTTTGGACACTCTCCAGCACCTCAATGTGCTTGCTAATCTGAGGGGCCCAGAACTGGACACAGCTAATTTGCTGCAAATTTGCTAATGGTGGACTCAATCCCCTCATCCATATCATCAGTAAAGATATTAAACAGGACTGGGCCCAACACTGACCCCTGGGGAACACCACTAGTGACCGGCTGCCAGCTGGATGCAGCCCCGTTCACCAGCACTCTCTGGGCCCGGCCCTCCAGCCAGTTCCTAACCCAGCACAGAGTGCCCCTGTCCAAGCCATGGGCTGCCGGCTTTTCCGAGAATATGCTGTGGGAGATGCTGTCAAAGGCTCTGCTGAAGTCCAGACAGACACATCCACAGCCTTCCCCTCATCCACCAGGTGGGTCACCTGATCATAAAAGGAGATCAGGTTGGTCAGACAGGACCTGCCCCTCCTAAACCTGTGCTGGCTGGGTCTGATCCCTTGTCCATCCTGTAGGTGCCATGTGATTGCACCTAGGATGATCTACTCCATAACCTTGCATCAAGGTGAGGCTGACAGGCCTGTAGTTTCCCAGGTCTCCCTTCATTGTGAGGGTGACTGAGCACTGACACAAGTTGCCCAGAAACGTAGTGGAGATGCCTATCCTTGCAGATAGATATTCAAAAGGTATCTGGACCTGATCCTGGGCTGCCTGCTGTAGATAATATTGCTGGAGCTGAACCAGATGACCTCCACAGGTCCCTCCCAGCCTCAACTGTTCTGTGATTCTGTTAAATTCTCTGTGACCTTCTTTTAAACTGAGGTAGGAAAGTTACCAAGTGAACTGTTTACCATTTGAATGTTGGTAACACATTTCTTTCAGTAACTGGATGCATTTGTGCTTTCAGTGCACTTTCATTTTACCACAGATTTTGTGGTTATCATCACAGTATATATAATCACATTCATATTTGATTGTTAGTCCTTAGTAGTATTTTGTTTTCCATTTCCAAATGTTTACTTTGCCAGAATTACAAGATTTGAATGAAGTTAACATCTTCGTGTAATCTCTTGGTCCTCATATTTAGGGCTTTATGACAAAACTCAATTGATGTAGAAGTTGCAATAACGTTAAGATGATAATGCTGTATCACTGATAGAAATTGTTTAGCTTGGACAAGTGCCTAAGCCTCATCTAAACCAGGACTGAAACAACCATTGGTGAAGCAGCTGAGAATACTGGTATGTGAATTGCAATCTCAAAGTGTATCTTGGAGTAAGTATGGCCTGTCCCAGTGAGCAGAAAGGAACAGGTCATATTTTTCAGAGATGATACTCCAGGCAATCTGCAGACTCATGGACCTATCTTGCATGTAAGCTGTTTACAGGGAACAGACCCTTGTAAACAGTAACTGCCAAAGCATGCATTATAATCCTAACTCAGAGTTATTTGGTTGAGGCCAAAATTGTGTCAAGGATCATTCTAGTAATTTAACAGTTGCCCTCTAGTGCCATTCATGGCATCATCCAAATAAGCAAAGTAGATGTGGCCAAAGTTTGCCAGAATGTATTTATTTTTATTGAAAGACTAGATTCCTCTACATCTGTCTGAAGTCATTAGCAGCTTCTAAAACAAATTTCATAATCACAAATCAACATATTTTTGTTTGTTATGTTTTCAGAGGCAGGACAATTGACAATTTCATAAGTCAAATCAGCAGAATGCAAACAGTGAAAGAGAAATTTTTCCTTGAATTATATATCTGAGCAAGAAGAGTAATTACGGGTGTCTGCCATCCCACTCTCAATTTCTGCAGAGCCACTGAGGCCCCATCAGTTAAACTGACTCCTGGAACCTGGATACCCCCCCTCCTATCTGGCGGGATAGCTCCTTGTTGATTTTTGGCCTCTTATCATCTTGTGCAAGTTTGGTTTTCAGAAGATGTGTAAGATCAGCACTTAGTTTGTTTCTCTAAAGCAAATGTAAACAACTGCCTCAAATAAATTTTCCTTCTCCCGGTGAGACCTAGTGGAATGCCTTGTAAGATGAGGACCTTCGTTTCCTGACCTCACATGAAAGAGAGCACAGTTCTGTTTTCACCTTCTCAACTATTTCTACTTTCCTCTTAGTTACTTTGGATACTTTTAAATCCATGTGGTATTTACAAGTGATAGTGCCAGATACAAGGGGAATTCTATTTCTGAATTTTGCCATTAATATTTCTATGAAGAATGTTTCCAAAGTGCTGAAATGAGTATAAAATGACTCTAGGACTGAAAAAAAATCATACATCAATATTTTAAGATTACTTGCTTTTGAAGATTGAGAGGTGACTTTATGCATGTGAAGTACCTTCATAGAGGTAAAATACTTTGTGCTAACTGACTCTCTAGCCTATCACAAAACTGTGTTAACAAAAACCAGTATCTGGAACTAAAAACCAGACAATGTCAATTAAAAAATTACAATTTTTAAACCTGCAGATGACTATCGTAGAATAAACTTTCAAAGAGAAGTAGTAAATTCTTTATTGCTTAATGCCTTCCAAGTAAGACTGGCTGCATTTCCCGGGTGTAACTTCAGGTAACTATAATTACCGAGTGCAATACATGAGTAGCCAGGTAAAATGAAGTGGTTTCTTTTAGGTACTCAGATAAGATGAATGAGATTCTTTCTGGACCCAAAGTGAGTGAGTCTGTGAGAAGCAAGAAGAAACCACTTCTGGATCTATTAAATCCATTTCTCTTCTAGTGCTAAGCATGAGATTATGAAGCTATACTGCCCATACCAGAAATATTGTTCACTTTTTTCGCCACTGAAGAAATCAGAAAGAGCCTAGAAACAAAGAGATCTCCAGAACAGTGTGACATGGTAACAATACTCAGCCACTTCCAGCTGTCACATGGACCATGGACGAGTTTTGTCAGCAGAAGCCAGAGAAAGTTAATAGAGGCACAAAACCACCAACACCCTACCAACACACAGGCTTACCAGCCCAGCCTCTTAGAGTTCAGCTTTTCATATAATGCATTGAATGGTCCGATTGGGTTTGCAGGAACAGTAAAAATTATATGATACTAGATTCATTAAGGAAGTTTATGTGATCAAGTAACCAGGTGGACTGTTGCATGCTTATTTTTATATACCTACTTGTAAATTATTGAAAGTGTTTAGTTTAAATAGCGAAGTCATTACAGTAAAGATCCTCTGATGTAGAAGCTGGAAAACCAATCTCCTTTCACTTTTTATGTTAGAAGCTGATATCTTTGATTATATCTCTTAGTGTATTTTGTTATCCTCACAGTTTGTATTAATTTTTGGCTCAGTTACTATTTGGCACCATCTAGTAACAGAACACCACATGCTGCTGTGTTGTAACTTCTGAAAGCCTGGCTGCAGAATCACTATTTGCCAATTTCTACTGACTTTCACTTCTGTCAATACAACAGGCAGTGGATAGACCCTTATGATAGTATAATGCAGAATGAGAATCAGTTGTGTCTGGCAGTTACAGTAGGAATCAGGGTAACGCACCATCTGGATAATGAAAAGCACCCAGTGTTTACACTTCTGTCATTACAGCTGAAGATCTGCAGTACAGTGTCTGAAATGCCAGCAGGAACCTGAGGGGAGACACAGAGACGGTCAGTCACAGACTGAGCAGAGGGTCGCTGCTGCTAAATCTGCAAGGGGTAAATGTGAGGAAGGACAGATATGTGACATGGGGCAGAGCATCTGTGTACTGAAGACATGATTAAATGTATTTGTGGATTCAAGCAGAGTATTTGAAGCACCTCAAGTACAAAGTGCTCAGTGCGGAGTTATTATGTGACAAGGTGTAGCAAAAAGGACTGCTCTCTGAATTGTAAGCTAACACCAAACGCTATGGCTCTTTTTTTAATGTACACATCTGTGGTTTTCATATTTTAATCAGCATAGCATCTTTTTACCATGCCTGTTTGCTACATGCCTCCTCCCCACCCCTGCAGTTCACTGGGATTACTTGAAAAGGCTTCTCTTGACTTCAGATAGGTTGGATATGGCCTTTTCTTAGATTTCAAGAGATCATTCTACTAGTAATTGGCTACCATTTTTGTGTCAGATTTCATCAGTGCCATTAGCATGAGATTATGAAGCTATAGTATTTTCTCATATTGTTTCTTCGTAATTTGTTGTTGTCTTGAGTATATGCCTCAGGAGAAAATAGAAGTTTAGCAAGAGAAAGAATGGTTCAATATTTCACCCAGCACTTGAGAGATCTACGTTCACTTCTCAGATCTGCCAGAAATGCCCCACATAGGTTTGAGCAAGTTATCAGTTACTTTTTCCCTCAGTCCCTGGCTTGTGAAATGGCAATTATAGCACTCCATTAAGTCATGATTCCCTAGCCTGGGAGAAGGCTAATGCATTCAGGACTATGACTTTCTTGAACACTACAGTACTATGAGCTGCTTGCTTAAAACAGACGGCAAGGATCTGAAATGAAGGAAACGTGCATCACCAACCCTGCAAGACCTTGCCGTTAGCAACAGTGCTTTGTGGCAGAGCCTGTACATGTATCTTGGTACACAAAGCAAGATGTACCTGTGATGGAGCATTTCTGACTCACAGTCTGTGAGGCTGACACAGTCCTGGCATGACCTTAAGCAACATGGGCCATGGTTTTATGACAGCTATTGAAACATAATTATTCTATTTTACTCACAGCAGCATTCTTTTAGGAATAGTTTGTCATTCTTATTATTTATGTTATGAGCATCTTTGGTTGTTCTTATATTTCCCTTCTGTGTGCTTGCAAGCCTGGTATACAAGTAGGGATAATGGAGAGTCCATAATACTCTCCATCTCTGTTTTGACAGGCTGCACTTTACTATTGTACAGGAAGTAGAAATCTCGATGCTCAGTACTTCAGGCATTTGATTACTTCCTTTCTGGTGCTGCTGAGTGTGCCTACTAAAGGATTGGCTGTAACTAAGGGATGTGTCAAGCTTACGTGAGCTATTTAGAGCGCTATTTTGTTCACTAAGCTCCTGTTGTGTCTCGTGAGGGTGTCCAGTGACATCATCTATCCTGCTGTCCATTTGGGAACTACAAACTGCCCCAGGTCTCACAGAGGCTCTTCTACCCAACACTGGTATCCTATGTTCCCTGCAACCATGTTGCAGAGCCCTGTGTAAGGTTCACTGCCCAATTCCTTTCACTAGCCACTGAGACTTGTAGCAAAGGTTGGGTGAGTGGAAAGGAACAGGAGTGAGTAAGCATGTGAACCAAAAATGGCATTTCTGGAGTAGTAGCTCTAAAGTAATTTTGACCTTGTAAGCAGATTTTCGCCCATGTAAAACAGGGTTGCCAACAACCAGCTCCTGAGGCTTGGTTCAGCTTGGACGCTGGAGCAGAACAGAGAGTTCCTTCCTGCCAAAACTCCTCTGGGGTCACAGTGGAGAAATCTGTGGCTTTCCTCCATCATCTCCCTATCAGCTACACTCTCCCTTCACAGTGAGCTTACAAGCCTGCTCTGAAGCCAACATAGCTCAACAGCACACTGAGACTTGGCATGGGCTGCGGGAAGAGACAGGGACATAACCTCTTCTTGTGGATATTCTGACATCTTCTTTGAGTTGTACCTCCTCCATGGCTGGAGACAGGGACTTGCTGTTTGAGAGTACTGGAATCTAGCTTCTGTTTCAGAAAGGTGGCATTTGCCATTGTCTTGAAGATCCACTACATTTGCTCAAGTTGGAAGTATTGTTATTATTAGCTAGAGATAAAATGAAAATTTATGGCTTTCATTAAGAGAATTAGAATAAGATCAACATGATTTTGGCAGAATTAGAGGACAACTCTAGCTGAAGTGCTGACCTACATACAGAACAAACTGAGAACATTTTTACTTGGCATCAGCGACAGAAGAGAAACAACTTTGCTTGTGTTAAGCCATATGCCAAGTACCATAACTTAAGAAGTTCTACATATTGGCAAGCATACAGAACTCATACACTTTTAAAACTAGCAAATGTCTACTTTCAGCTTTATAGAAATTCTAGAAATGTCTAATTGTGATAACAAGTGGAATATGAATTCAAATGGGCTAACATTAAATTTCTAAAACTAGAATTAGCACTTAAACTAGTACATAGCTAGGAACAACTCAAAATAAATTTTAGTGTCTCTTAGGAAGACATTCTGAATTTCTTTATTACATATAAAAGTAGCATGTATTTTTACAAATACCCAGGCAATTCAGCATATGAGAAATTGTAAATATGTGTTCCTACATAATGCTTTTAATATAAATTCCATCAGCCCCATTGAATTAATCCAATTGTTTGCTGTTATTGAGTGGCTGAGTGACCTGTGGACTTGCTGTACTGGTTCAGTGTGAAGCCATGCATTTTCCTTGCTATAAGACAGACCTGCATACGGAAATATTTTCTTGGACAGGCAGAGTCTGGCTGTGCTGTCACCAGTCAGCTGTCTGACCACCTACATCAGCTGTAGTTTAGCTACTGCACATAGCTAATAGATAGCTTCTGGTTGCATTAAGAACTGAATGAGAACTGATCTGCATACGGGATAGAATATGAACTGAAACCAGCTCATTACTCTGGAATTAAAAGACTATGACAGGAAGCCTATGGGAAAAAAAACTGATTTAACCATCACATTCTAATTGAGCACTAAAAAAGACAAACGTTTTCCGCTGAAACTGACTGAGCTGCCTCAAAGACAATCTGCACAGTTAGGATCTGAAGAGCCACAGTAACTCAACCTTTGATGGTTGAGTTGATGGAATCAGTTTTACAAGTAGCAGTTTGCTTTGGGTGTTGACCTGCTGACTGCTGAGGAGGGATGGAGGCACCCACACTGCTGTCACACACTACAGGTGTTTTGGAAACTCCATGAGAAGGGTGAAAAAGATCTTTATTAATTGTCAGGTATGGGATGGAGGCTATTCAGCCGTTTGATGGAAATCCAGTGTATTCAGCCTGCTGGGAGGGACTAGTGTCCAAACACAGACAAGTGTTTCACTATATTTCAGTGGAGACTGGCACCAGGTTAAATCACTGCCATGAAAGAGGGTTTTTAATAATTTACAAACAATTTTTGAGATTTTTTTTTTTATGAGGGAAAGGGCATTAATTTTCCTTTCATCGCATCCTCAGAAGGCTGGCATCTTTCTCAGAATTAATTTTTGAAGGTTTTTACTATAAATTACCATATTTTAACTAAAATATTTTGGTTTTCTTAAACATAGAGGAAAGGTATTGATTTTCCCATATGAGCAAAGTCCCCAAAAGTGCTGAACATTTCACCTGTTCTTTTAATCAGACTTAGGCAGATATCAAAAAGGAAAAAGTAGCAAGGAAGAAAATAGGCAAGTGTCAGCAACACTAAGCAGAGGCATTATTATTAAGTGCTTGTAATGACTTCTGGAATAGTTGAAACAAGCTGGATCTATTTATCCCTTTTTCCACTCTACTTGTTTTATTTTACTTAGGCAAATTAATTTTCTATATCTATGTTATAATATGACAATTTGAACAGAGAAGATATACTGCTGAAATGTTAGAGGCAACTACAAAGCAGTATAGTAGTGACTAAGGATTTTTTTCCCCATAGGAGAATTAAAAAAAAAGACTTTTCTTGATATTGTCCCTTTTCTTTTTTCCAATTTAATGCATATTTTTTCTCAAAATACTTGGAAATAATTTTGCTGCTTCATTAAGACTTGAAAGCAAAATATATAAAAATGTCATGCTGATGTACATACATTGTTCTGGCATAGCCTGGGCTGAATGTCCCACTTTTCTCTGAACATGACTAGCATATGCCAAAGAGCTCATGGATGGCCTTATGCAGGATCAGACTGTATAACAACCTTGAAGAGTGGTAAATCAAATGTGGGAAAACAGCCACTTCTAAAATGCCTCCAGTGTTGTGGAAAAAACTGCAATTAGGCAACTGCATTAGGTCTGTACCAAAAAGTAAGGATAATATCATCTATTCATCATCATCATAACATCTCCAGTAGAACTCATCTGACAAAGGAGTGTTACATTAGGACACACAACAATGGTACAAGAAGTTTGCCAGGAGATTTAACTGGAAAAATGCCTTTCCATTTTCAAGCACTGCCCGCAATGGCAAGAGCAAAAAGAAATTAAATTCAAAAAAACAAAAAAAAAAAAAAAAAAAAGGGAAAAAAGCATTTTATCTGGCAGTTCTGCTAGCAGTTGGCTAACATTTTTATGCCATGTAGCTATGTGGTTTCTCTGTTCTGGTAACCCCTGCCTGAGCATGGCCTATATAGAAATTCTTGTTGATCTCATGAGTCATTCCCAGGAGATGGCAAACATGACTAAAAGACTGAAATACAAGACACAGGCTACAATACGAGAACCAAAAGACCTGGAGGGTGATTGAAAAGCTGTCAAGAGATTAACGGTGCAGTGACTGTGCAAGGAAAGGGACATGAAGGAAAGAGGCAGAACATGATCACAGTACCCTTTTGCTCCTGTTCCCCTCCGAAGCTGCTGCTTGAGTGCGAGAAGTCCATTGCAACCCCATGGAGAGCTGAGAGAAAAGGCAATTTTCTCACTGGTCTCAACCCCAAAACAAGAAGACCACTAATAGTCCCTCTGGCATATAACTACCATTATCCATTACACACATAACAGCTTGCTTGGCACAGGGTTGACATTGTCCTGCTATTTATGAAATCAATACAAGCTTTTTTGTTTATTGAACATATGTTCTCGGTTAAAAGGTTTATTGAAGCACACTTGTCCTTCCTAAAACATGTGGATGTCTTTTGGGACAAACAGGCAAATTTTCACTGTCACAGAAGGTCATATTCAACTAGACATACCATAGCATATTAACAACACATGTACAGCAGCTTCAACATTGATAATGTGGCATAACAAGCTATTAAAATTCCATAAAAGGATTGTAGGCTTTTTGAGAATTGGTGCATGAAGAGGTACTCTGTCACGCTTAATGCCCCTGCACCTTGCTTTTGAAGACATAAATGTCTCCACAAACTTGCCCAACAGATGGAGGTACTGACCACTCACTTCTCCTTCTCTACTCTGCTAGGAAGAGCTTTCTGCTAATCTGCCACCCAATGAGTAGACATTTGCCTTTAGAAATGTCTAAAACAAAACATGCATTGGTAATACAAGGCAGAAATTTCTCAAATGTTTCAAGCCATGCCCTGACATGTTTCCATTTTTCTTTCCCACTTCCAGAATTCATGGTTATTATTCAAACATTGGTCTGTAGCTCAAAAGATATTTTTCTCAGATTTCCACTTACTGAGAAGCCTACCACCCTGAGAGCAGATAAAATCAAAATAACAGTAGTAGTAACAGACCGTGTAATGTCTACAATATGTGACTGTGGAAAGAGGGGGAGATGCAATACATATGCAACCAAATGAGTTTTGAAACCTCTTGCCATCATAGACTACTCCAGTACTTTGTAAACCATATAGCTTAAAGCAATTCAGGGAGAAATATGGAGATGTGTTTTCAGGTTCTGTTCAATATTCCAACAGAAGAGAAGCAAATAAAGAGAAAAAAATTAGTCAATATAGGTCAATTATGCATTTTAAAGGGGATGCTTTCATTTAAAAATATGTGGTTATATGCCATGAAAAAACCTGAAGCTGCTTAAATCTATAAGGCATAAGCTAATAGGTCATTCAAAATTTTAAAAATATCCTATTTTACCTAGTTTTTGTTTATTGAAAAAGAAAAGCCACTAATCAATTATGCATATATGTCTACCTGAGGCTGGCTGCTGTATGACATGTCCTATTCTCTTTCTTTCAGTTTTAACGCATTTTTGCACTTACACTCCATCTTATTATCTCCCTCTGATTCTGCACCTTTCCTTTTAGATAAAAAAAAAATTGAATTTTTTTGCTTACTCTGAATCTAGCAGTGAAGGATGATAAGAAGACATTTTATATAGATGTGCTTGTTCGTTTGCTTGGACAACAGAGATAACATTCTCAGCTATGTTCTTTAACAAGAGTCCCCAACCCAGCATTGTGTAGAAAAGCAGCACACAGGTTGGTATTGAAAATTAATCCCACCAAAACCCAGTTTTAAAAACACAGCAGCCTATTCTATAACAAGTTATTGTAGTGAATAACTTCAGCCAAAGTGGACTGTTTGACTTTATGTTATAAGCTTTTGAACCTAAAAAAGTACACTAAACATATTAGAGATAAATATATTACCACTGACTTATAAAATTTATAATGTGGATCAGATCAGATGGCCAACTATAATTTCATTGTTCTCTATGCAAAACTTAGTAAGAAAAAATTGTAGTGGACCTAAGTAGTTGCTTAACATTTGTTTGTTAGCACAATTACATTCAAAGACTTGTCTTCATTTCTAAAAGGCCAAGTTATACATGTGTTCAGCCACGGTGTCACTGAATTTCCATTCCTGTCAGTAATACAGTCAATAGAAACTTCACCATAGTCTTGCATTTTTCTGTGTGGAAGAAAGAAAAGCAGATTTGGCAGTAAAAGAATATTGCAGTAGAAAGGTTCACAAGATAAGATCTGGATAAAAACCAAGACTGTCATTGTACCAAAAAAATAATCTAGATTGGTTTCATTTTAAATTTTAAATGTGTTTTAAATTTAACTGCAGTTTCAGGGAAGAATTTCTTTGCTTTATGTAACAGTGGCTAGTAGTAGTGAGTTTTACTTTGGAGAATTCAACTTGAATTTACTTTGGGTTTATGAAGACTTTTTCCTTACCATAGCACCCTCAGTACAGACTGAAGATGGTTTCTTTTTAAAAGGCATCAAAGAAATTGTCATTTCTTGAGAGACCGGCATCTAGCAGTCATTGTTACAAGTCAAATGTTAAGCAAACTCCTCCACCACACAGAAGTTTAATTTTTCTAATTGCAGCAATTTCTGTGATGTGTAAGGTTTCAGATTTCCTAGTTATAGCAGATGTTAACCATAGGATGATTTTGTATCTTTTGGGTTTTTTTCTGAAATGACAGTGCTTTTAAAAGTATTTCCTTCTGGATTCTTAGGAAAGTCCAAGAAAGTCTGACCTGAGTCCAGTAGGGATACCTGTTTGGGAGGAGGCATCTCTGTACTTCAGCTTTGTATTCCTGTTGCCTGGAGTAGTGACTCATGAAATACATATACTTACAACATGCTGGCTCCTGTAAAAACCCTGCTGACTCCCTCCCTGTAAGCTTCTCAGTGGATACCCAGACCTGAGGTTCAGGGACAGATGTGGGATGATGTGATGACCACAGCCGCTCATGCTGACCAATGGACACTGGGTACTTACGGATCTGGGAAACCCTGGCAGCTGAGTTCTCCTGTGTAGGAAAATCTCCATGTAGATTTGCCCTATTTTTAAGTTGATATTCCTTGTCAGAAGCAAACAGGTTAACCCTCCAAAAATAAATTGCCTCTTTCCAGTTGTTGCTATTAAAGATGTTGTAAGGAGCCATAGTCTTAATACATTCTAGTGAGAAGTCAGTACCAAACCACTTGAGGTGCCTTGGAAAATCCCAGACACTTACGAAATCAAGCAACTCTCAGCTGTCATCACACGTTCCAGCAAAGGCTGTACGTTTCTCATTTGCAGGCTCCAGACTGTCTCTCGTTTTAGCATGGGAACAGTGCTGCTTCAAGGAACACTGGCACGTTCCTGGTGCATTACAATGTAAAACTCTTGCTGCTCTGAAAGTGCCTATGGCCCAAAATATGGGGAAAACAGATCCCATTGAAGATAGGTTCATACTCTGGCCGTCAAAATGTTTCTCAGGGACTGGGCTTCCTGTTCAAGCTTTTGCTATATTCCCTGTTTTGCATTTTGCCACTCATTTTTTCCATTCTTCTCCTCCTAGCTGTTTTTCATTAATATCTCTGGTCAGCAGGAACCTATCCTGCTTCAACTTTACAAGAATTTTGACAATTGAAATTCACCCCATCATGTGTGTCAAAGAAAATCACAACAATTCTTCATCTAAAACTAGCTGTGAATTGTTGAGGCATCTGACACAAATTATGGCTTCAGCTGGCAAGAACAGGAATTTGCTCAATGAAAATCAGTTCCTTGCAAAGAGTCTTTTTCAGCCATGTAATATTTATAAATGCAAGTTTGAAGATTGGTAAGAACTCTTTGTTATCACTTATTATCAACAAAAGCTTGATTTCCTCCACTGTTTTTAAAACAGATGAAAAATTAGTTTCCCTGAAATCTCATTTTAATGGGATTGTATAAATTCTGATACAAAATTGTAAAATAATAATATTTTAATGACTTAGAATGAAAGATTACAGCCCAACTCTGTTTATTTTCAGTCTTCCCATTTCCCTTTCATTGTTATATTACATTCTTTTTCATGTTAGAAATGCTGCTAGTGGGTGGTTTCTATGTCTACAAGATGCAAAATGCAAGAATTTGTCTTGGAATTGATTTTTTTTTTTTCACCAGCTCAGAATGTGATCACAATTGAATCATCCCCGTAACAGGTCTTGTATCAGGTTCCAAAGAACTGACTGCAGTTCATCTCCATCTGCAGAGAGATCTATCTTCACTGTCTTCATCCCGGGTTGTCTGAACCTGGGTTAGTACCCATCTGCCACACTGAGGAACTTTTACTGGGGGCCCGCATGCCTCTAGGTAGATGGAGGGCAATTACAGATCATCACTGATTTCAGCTCTAGGGCAGCACCTGCCAGCATTTCTTTAGGATGCGAAACCCCATATTTTGAGCTCTTCCAGGTACTGAAACCAGAGTCACAAGTTGCTCAGTGTTCTTCCTGACTAGTCTCCCTTCTTGGAGCGATACCTATGCACGGGAACTCACACTTCATCATTTATTTCCTCCAGGATAGCAGAGTAAAAAAGAATGCAAAGCCACTTTAACATCTTAGGAAATTATACACAGAAATATGTCCCCACAGCAGTTCTCACCCCTGTCTGTGAGTCTGAGACAGCAGACACAGCAAGAGCTCTGATGGAGACTTTGCTGTACTGCATATCTCCACTTACATGCCCTGTGGATATTCACAAGCTCACTGAAAAGTAAACACAGTTCTGCAATGCCTGCTTATAACCTCAGGGTCTGACTGTGTCACACATCTCTTTTTTACTGGCATCTCACTGTCCCAGCAGTTTGCCCTGGGTTTCCACAGAAGAGTGTGCATCTTGTTCAAATACTGTGCTTTGTGACAGCAAACGACCCTTAACAACACCTTGTAAAGTCTTGTGAAAGTAGTACTGTCAGATGCACCTTGTTAGATGTCCAAAAAACTGTAGCCTTAGGAAGAGACTTGATCCAGCTGCCATAAATATTAAGGTAAATGCAGCAGAGGCTGCCACAGTGTACAGCCAGTGTTGCTGGGAGGCCACTCATGCCCAGAGGTGGAGTAATACCAGCATCACAGGTCTGTGCCTTCTCTTCAAATCAGGATATCATTGTGGATAGAGGAAACCATGAAGTACGGGAAGGGTGGAATGCAGGTCCATAAGCATAGGTGTCTACTGCCATTTTACATGCAGGATTTTGTATGTCTCTCCCTCTCTAGTGTGCCTGTCTATCCCATTTGTCTACAGACAAATGCATCAAACTCCATCCTTCATGCCATCCCTCATGCTTTCACAGCATGTGTTCCCCATCAGTGATAACATCCTCCTCATGCACCAGACCAGGTGTTCATCAATACTCTCCCTGCCTGTGTGGGATAAAACCTTTCCACATCATGGCTTGTATGCCAGGAGTCATCATCCAAATGACAGAGGTTGTAGCTGGAACAAAGCATGGTATTTGGTGAGTCCACTTGTATTTCTCTCTTTCCAACCCACCTCAGTGTCTCTGAGTGCCTACCTTGAAGTATGTGGTTAATCTCAAGCCTATTTCAGAAAAACAGTTGCATTAAGCACGGATTTCAGAGCTATATATTTTCTCATCGCTGAAATCGTAAGGTTTAAAATTAATTTGCTCAAACAAATTCTTGTACCAACATGTCAGTATTATGTTTTAGCCAAAAGCTGGTGCCATGTCTTACCTCAATCTCCAAGGCAATTTTCCAACATGTTATTTAGGAGTGAAGGAATTGCTACGTAGATGATGGTCCAGGGTCCCTTGGCCCTCAACAGCATCTCGTTCTGGGTGCATCAAAGAAACCCCGAACTGGCACTCCTACCACCCACATAGGGTTCCTTTTGGCAAGTGAGATGTGAGATGTCCGATTTTAAAGGCAAGGCCTAAGGATGCTGCTAACTTCTCCTGTGCTTAATGTTAATGAAAGTGTTCTTCAGATGTGTCCACTCAGTATCTAACTTGTGGATGAGTTGTGAGTTTTTGGTCTGAGTAAAACCATCTTGGCAGAGGGTTACAGTTCCGAGCCTGTGAGCAGGTTTTCAGGGATGCTTTTGCTCTCACCATGCCCTGAGGATGATAAGTTCAGTTGTTTTTTTGGACAAGAAGATGGGATGGGATGGTCTGAAGATGGGATAGGGGTGATATTTATTTCTGGATTTTACCTTGTTTTACTTACCTGATCAATGTATTGTGGTGCATGTCTCTAAAGCCTGGTAACAGAAAAATACAGGTTGAGAATGAGAGCTGCTCTGTGTGTTGGACCCATGATGATGCTGGGGATTAGTGACTATCAACAATCTTAATTTCAGCAGTTTTTCTGAGGCTTGGCAGTTGACTGCTTTTTAGTGTCTGTAAAAAGTGTTTTGTGAACTATTCAAAGGTGGGTCTCTTCTTTTCAGAGTGCATATTCCAAGAGCCAATGGATTTATGTTTTGTGCCAGAGGTGCATTTGGGTAGACACAGTTGCACTGACTGGTTTACGGTGTAGGGAAAGGAAGTTTTCCTTAGTTGTGGTGTAGAGCTTGCAGTTCTGGCTTCATTTTATTTCTGCTCAGGAAGTTATTCCAGGTTGTTTTATTGGTGTTTTGAGTTCCTCTTTTGATCAACATAATCTTTTCTTTAATTATTGTTTACGTTTCTTCCACAAGGATAATCTGTTCTTTGGGCAAATTATTTAGTGACTTTTTATTCTGAGGGAGTGATTTGAAACACTCTTAACTAGATGCTACATGGAAAACATTTGGAACTGCATTCTCTCTGCTCAGTAATTTAGCCTTGGCTGATGTTTGGTAACATTTCCCCACCATGGAGAGACAGTATAACTCACAGCATTTTAGTGCCATGATCTTTGTGGCCCACTTGACAGGTTTTATTACAATGGTAGATAGTTTATTTTCCATCTTTATTGTCTCTAACAGAGCTGTAGATAAGAGTTTGCACTGGTGCTTCATGGCTCATGTTTCATTTCAAATATTTTCCTCCCGTGACTTTCTATGACTCACCCTATATAAAACATGCAAGTGTGGTACTGTTGCAATTTCTTCTAAATAGATGGGTTTCTCATGAGGGATAGTTTCTTCTCTATTTAAGCAGTACTGGGAATTAGAAAATGAATATTAATTTTAAGTAAGCAGCACATGGAAGTTCTGGGATCCACAGAACTAACAAAATCAGCCTTTTGACGTAACCTTAGGTACTACCAAGAGTACAAAGAACAGTCATATAGGAGGTGTGGTATCACAAAATTTGGGGTAAGTGGTCTGGGCTTGGCTTCTGAGTTCCCAGACTTCTGCAGAAGCTCCCTTCTGCTTTGCTCTGGGCTAAAGTGTGTGACACACAAGGCGAGTGGCAGTGTAAAGAGCCTTAGTGGATCAGCTCTTCTTTGACCTACATTTTGCAGAACATGTGTCCTGTGGTGATTGTTCAGATCCCCATCAAGACCTTCACAGTACCTCAGCTTTGGACCTGAATGGGTTGAACAGGAGTTGATTCTCTTCGAACTGACCCTTGACTGAAGCAGCTTTGCTCCTGGGATGGTACCCAGTTCTAGTAGTTTGCCAGTTGAGTTTCACAAGATCTGTTATTCTCTTGTTTCAGGCCCTATGAAAGAGACTTGCGGAAAAGTTTTGCCACTTAATTATCACTAGGCCTTTACCCTGAGGCTTATGAAGAGATAGACAAACCCATAGGGAATGGGACAGTGCAGAGTTCTGTCCCATTTCTGGCTGTCATCTTTAGGCAAATAATTTGACAAAGAGACTGAAAACTGTGTGTGGTTTGGCTGTGAACTCTCACCATTCCTCCTTTGTTCTACATTGGGTTTTCTCTCTGGAGCATTCAACATTCAACTTTTGCCTAAAACACATGTGGTTCTTCCACCAGTTTGATTTCTGTTGATGGTAGATGTCTTTTTATTGTGAGAATTAGGGGTTCTTGGTCTGTGTTCCAGGTGCTTTTGGAGTAAACGCTTCATTTGTCTCCTGTGTTCAGTTATTGTATAATGTCTAGGAAATGAGACAGGGCTTGGCCCTCACTGAGTTTCTTTTCAATTGAGTCTTTGTTAGGAATGTTGTGAAATTTCTGGCCTTTCCATTTTGCTTGTTCTAGGCTACATCTGAGTGAGCAAAAGTATCTGAAGCAGGTATCTGAAAAACTTGGAAAAGATTCAAATGAGAGTTTTCACTCCAAAAGATGCAAAGCAAGACCTAAAAATTATTCGGATTATTTAGAAGTTTCCAAGGGGACTAGGACAGATAAATTTTAGCCTGACATCCTGAAGATCTGGTGGAAGTAACCTCAGAATGATGCCACCTCTGCAAACTCACAGAGGGCGAACAAAGTGGCCTGAAGATGATAAAATCGTAGGGAATAACTAACTGTAAAAAGTGTAGAATGGAGATAGGAAATTATCAACTGACAAAAGGACATTTTCATTGAAAAGATCTTGATGGAAAAAAATGAACAAATTGCATATGAAAGACAAAGAAGATGCATATTGGCTAAGATAGGTTTGTCAAGTATAAATAATATTAAACTGGTTTGCTTTCCTTCTGCAATAGGGATAACATGTCTTGTGGAAAGGGCAAAAGCAAGAGTTTCCACATCCCTTTATTCTAGCCAGGCCTTCCCTAGCACTATTTCATTTGGTAACAGTTTAGATGATTGGTTTACATGTTTTTCAAATGCAGAACCATGAGGAACCTCACAGTACTCCATAGTAAATTTTAGTTACTAAGAAGATGCCTATTTCTCCCTGCTATATTTCAGAGACGCCTTAAAGGTAGCACATATCAAAACCTAAAGACAATAGTTTCAAAATCGTTGGTTTCCACAAAACTACCACAGGGACAGGGCAAAACTGGTTGTACCTATGACTAAACAGTCATATCCAGTAGTCCACTACTAAATGTAAAATGTATAGAGGTGGTTCCTTTGGAATCTCACCTAGGGTTTCTGTGCCACTAGGTAAAGAGCCAAAACTACACAGGGCTCTGGAGTCATAAATCATTACTAGTAATGCTAGGAAGCATCCTCCAGAAAATGATCTGAGAGGATTAATAAGCTAATTGAAGAAGTTGAAGTCGTATCAGCAGTATTGTTCTACTGGCAATAAAGCAAATACTGTTCTTGTAAAAGCAAGACTATGGACTGCAATACATAAGAAATGACCATTCTATTCTACTCAGTGCTTGGTAACTGGTGGAGAAAGTCAAGAGAAGAACAGCACAAAGGACTAGTGATCTAGAAAAACACAACTTATGAATGAAGATTGAAGGAACTGGGTTCTCAGACTGCAGGAAAAGAAGACCAAAAAAGGAAGATCTTTTATGCCCTTAAATACATATAAGGTTGCTTTACAAAGGAAATGAATTAATTATTTCCCATATTTACAATGAAAAATAATAGGCTTAATTTACTGCAAAGGCTATTCAACATAAACATTAAGGAAAACGTTACAATATTTAGGGTTGCAAAGTGGACCCTTTGGGTTTTCCAAGGCTGCAGGTCTTTGAAGCAGAGGAAAGGAAAGGCTTAAGTACACAGGATTCAGCCTTAGGCCAATGGACTGACTGGTCTCAGAAGTCTCTTTACTGCCTTTATTTCTAGGAGCCCATGAGGTTGTTCAATTTAAGCTAAGATAATATCTGATAGTGGATTTCAGCCAGCCCATGCAGCCAACTATCTTCAGTTAAAGAGACAGGATAATTTACAATAAGCAGTTCTTTATAATACTGATTTATAGTACTATTTTACTTGAAAATTACATGGATGAGACTGTTTATAAATGCAGATTGTAACTGCTATTTGTTTTGCAGCTGGGTTATATTTTATTTTTGTCTTAAACTTTTTGCAACTTTGTCACTGTTTTTGTGACTTTTACTGTTATAGATCTGTTTGTAAATCATTACGTGCCTTGAAAATGTAGACTGGACTCAAATGGGCATAGTACATCTGAGTAGCTGTTTTAGTCAATAGATTTTGTTGACTCACTTTTCACACACTTCTGATTGTTTATGTACACATTGAAGATCACAGTCTTCACCACTGATTTCTGAAGGATTCCACAAATGCCCTTTCCTAATTGAGAAAATTTTGTTTTCTATTATCCAATCAGATATTAATATATAAATTGTCTTCCTTCTAACCCCCTGGCACCTTAACTCTTTTTGAAGAGCTTCAAAGGAATCCAACACATGTTGTACCTTTTCTCTACATAGTATGGGACCTTTTCCAACATATCACATTTATCTCTGTGACCACTAGTCTTAGCCTGTGCCATGTCTCTGAGTGGAAGTCAGGATTGCTGATCTGTTTCCTGGATTAAAAATTAGTGTCACATCTATCATCACGCATTCCTGTGGCACCACAGCTGAGGTATTATGTCTAGATGGATTATATATCCAAGTAGTAATTTCATGACTCAATATCTGAGTTCTAGCTATATTCAGAACCCTGGTCTGAATATTTTCTGACCCTGCCAACCAGCCATTATTCATATCAGGACCTCTGAAGTCTCATTTACTTATTCTCTAGTTTAAGGAAATTTCCTTGCCATAAAGGTTAAAGTCGAACACAGTGGACACCAAAGCTTTTCTGCAGCCTTATTGCCGTGGCCTGGCTACCTGTCTTCCTTGCTCATTTTACTCCTCAATATCATATTAGTCCCACAGACTTTTGGCTGGTTTCTGTTAGGGGAAAATACGTCATGCTGGATCTGACAGCTCAAGGGAGGCAGGTCTGCCACAGCTCCATACCCCGGGTCAAACCAGTAGTGAGACTGCAAATGTATTCCCAGTTGGTACAGGCACACAAAGCACCTCAAGTCACTGAAATCCCTGCCTTTTCCTTCCTTTGTTTCCTCCTCTAAACATCATAAGTCATGAGCAATTCCAAACAGCTCTTCCAGTAAAGTGTCCTACAGCCCCAGATAGTGACTCCCACAGTTCAAAAGGAGATCTGGAGAGCTGCTTCTGATTACACCTTGTGATGGGTTTCAAGTCTGGACACTGGGGCTGAAGTCCTCTGGGTACAGCCCTGGGAGGAGCCTGGAACAATTGCTCCCTCATTCCTTGGGGATTCTTGATTTGCCCTTGTGCCACTGTGCTCCTCTGGCTTCTGGAGATGGACTTTTAGGAGGCTGATGGTCTCTCTGATGGGCCTGGAAGAAGCTGGGCAGGGTGTTATATGCCCCCCTCCCCGCCCCATCCTCTGTAGGTGTGCAAATGAGCTTTCCTTGCATAATCTAACAATTTCCTGCTTCTGATATGTTTAAAAATATTTAATATTAGCTTTTGCATCTGGTGACTTGCTCTTGAAAATCTTTTATCTTTTCCAACTTCTGTATGTTTTCACATTTAATTTAACAGCCATTGCCTTTATTCCTTGCTTGAAATAACTTTTTTTTTTCTTGTAAACTGTTGTTAGCTTCTGCTGTTTAACTACACTGACTTCTTTGGCTTATCAGTGTCTTTCAGAGTTTTTATTCATTAGAGAGACACATTTATTCTCAATTTCTAAAATGGTGTCCTTAAGAAACCTCTGGGATGCCAATAAGCATATTATCCTCAATTTCTTTTTCATTTCTTATCAAACAGCCTCTTCATTTCTTCCTAAATCTCTTTTAAAAGTAATAATTAAGTCACTATTGCGGGGTCTGTGTGTGTGTGTTTGTCTCTCTTGTTCCCGCCAGAAGGCTGGATTTAATACATTATGAGCCTTTGTATGGAATTCTATGTAAATAGTTACCCGCTGAACCACATGCACTGCTATGTCTTTGCTGCCGGTCCTCTAAGGTCGTGGCTACAGCACGACTTTAATCACTTTAATTTGTTTGTGACAACACTTAAGAGGATGGTCTCCCCTTTTCTCCCTACTGCTGCTCCTTCCCTCTGGATCAGGAAACAGAACTCAATAAAACTATGTGGCACTTAACAGTTCCATTTGAAGCCTGCTGCTTTTCACTTTGGGAACAGCGTGTTAAGCAGGGAGTTGAGCCATCTAAAGCTCCAGCTCAGCTCCCTTTCAGGTTTGGCTGGGGCTGAAAGTCCTGCCATGAGCAAAATCTTAAAAACATGACTTAGGCTCAGCTCTCATCTGGGTTTCTGGTCCCAGCTTACTGCAGATCCATTGGGCAACATGTCCTTTGATCCATCACTTGCCATGCTTAAGCAAGAGGGCCTATAACTGGCTTCTAAAATAGTCAGTATAAAAGTAGAGGACGTTTATCAGGAGGAGGTTCAGCACCTGTTGGAGGAGCAGCCTTTTGCACCCTTCCACAGTTCCAGAGGAAAGGCTTTGGCCTCTGCAGCTGGTAATTTTATTGCAAAGACAAGGAGATTGAAAACAGCACACATCTTACTCACTTTGGCAAAGGCAGTTGAAAACAACTTCAAAGAAGGACACTCCCCCTCCAGCTCAGAGTGCAAAACATCCCTTTGTAGGGAGTTAAACCAGACCAATGAAATGGGGGAGAGACATTTTCTTTGATCATTTGTTGCTCAGACAAACTCCTGGGTAACAGTTTCTAGGTTAATTAAATGTTACTTTGTACTGACAACAGCTGAGTTTGTGTTCAAACCTAAGGATTTGTTTGAGTGGCTGAAAGCTTGAACTGCCTCATAGTCACAGCATAAACCACAAGCCTTCCAGCTACGTAACACAAAAACATAACAGCAAACAGCAAGGTATGAGACCTACCTTCTTTGCTTGAGTATTGGTTTTAGGGAATGAGCTTGCCATGTCAAGAACTGGTTATGATCTTCTCAAAATCTATTTCTTTTCTTCAGGGAAAGAAGCATGCATTCAGTTTTCATAAACTTTTTTGTAGATTTTTTTTCAACTGCTCTATTATCAGACTGGCTCAGTCAACTTGCTTTCTCTACAAGAAGGAAGAAATGGGAAGGGAAGAGAAAACAAGTCTTGCCTATTCCTTTTATGATTAAGATTATATATCGAGGGCTCTGACTGCTCTGTTACCTTCCTGTTGCTTTCCCATGTCTCTATGTCAAGTCTTGCTAAGCTTAATGATAGTACAAAAATCCTGCTGTCATGGGAAAGGTACTGTTTCTATGCAGTGCTACTTGTCTGCTACTTACCTTAGTCCATCTGAAATAGTTCCTGTCATAGCAGAACAACTAAGATAGAAGTTCACCTGTTTCTTGGGCAGCCCTTCTTTACCTCTACTTTATTCTGTGCAGTTGTTCCAAAGATTTCAAAAAGCCTCAACCACCAGAATGAACCGAGCTTAAAAATACCCTGTGGTGCTATGAATGTCAAGCCCCTGGTGACAAGCCTGATTCTAAACACTACCTCTTTAAAAGTGTTTCTTTCTATAGACAAAAGCTAGAGACACCACAGGTAACATTAGCTGCTGTAATGCAAATACTAATTAATGTTGGGCAACGTCTTGAGAACAGACCCAATACAGCCAGATATGTGGAGGTTTAACTGAAAAATGGACATCAGGGTCCTAATTTCTAATATGTGCATGTGGCAAAGCACATGATAAGTGACCTAGCATATGCAGGGTACTCCTATTCATAGAATTGCCAACTACACATGTCCAAAAATCACAAATCAGGCTCTTTCTTTGTATAAAGGGGTTAGTTTTAAAATAATTACATTTTTAAAAAAATAAAATACCCATGACCTTTTACTTGTTTGAACCCTTTAATAAAAACCAAGTGACAATTCCCAGCTTCTATTTAGCTCATGACAGCTAGATTCTGAATTACTACTTTTAATTAATTCTGCGATTGTCCTGTATTCCCTGGTCTGTGGGAGTCAGGGCTCTAAGAGACCCTCTGGTAGCATGACAATTACAATAAAATGCCTCGGTTTCACCGAGCACACCCTTGGCAGCAGAAGGGAGATCTGCTTGTGAGTTCCCTTCTAAATAGCTATTGGATTAAATTCTCTTCTGTTTCAGTTATTTACATTCAGAAAATTGTGTGCTTCTCCAGGGTTGGGCTCAGGCCTCTCATACCAGCACAGACAGCCCTGCTTTCAGTCAGACCAGCAAGGACCACAGGAAAGCCTTATCGAGGTTTGTTCACACTACAACACAAGATTCCTGCTATCTTCGCACTTGGGAAGATACAAACAGCAACACTGTGCTTTTGCACAGGACCTTTTCTGATGGGGCTACTCTCTTTTAAGTATCTGAGTGCCTTGCAACCCTTTTCAGCTGGTATTTCCAGAGAGACAAACTGCAAGTCAACTTTTAATTCAGTGTGGAGGAATGAAAGCCTCCTGATGCTGTGAGCACCATGTGTGTTTTTACATAGACACTGAGCTCAGGATGTCTGTTTCAGTGGAGGTGAAGTGCTGGTAATTTTTACCATAAAGATCATAAAAGGTAAAATGTAGGCTGTAAGCATGTGGCCAACCTCAATAACTCACACTCAGTTACACAGCACCTGCCTCTATGAGGTCTCTATCAGAGCAGTTTTATTCCAAGGTAATAATTTTAAGCATCTGTCACAGGACCAGGACCCTTGGGCAGAGGCAGTACAAATGCAGCTCTCCAAAGCACAGAAGAAGAGGCCAGGCTGGAGGAGGCATATCTCAGAAAGCCAGTGAAGCTCCAGTCTGTGCTCCCAGAAGTATTCTTGGTTTTTATCCAAAGATTAGAGTGCAATGTGTAAGCAGACCTGCTCTCTGTCCCGAGAGCACTCCCTTATCCCTTGGCTATGGGCTCTTTCTTACTGATTTTCTCTGATGTGGTTTTGAACATCCTCCAGCTGAAAGCTTAAAAAGCATGTATCTCATTTCCTGAGCACGTGTTCAAACTGCTAATTAAGAATTTAAGCATTAATACGAACGCCTTTTTTTTGCTTTAAAGGATGCAATTAACGTGTTTGGTTCTGCAAGGCAAGATGTTACCACTAGCCCTCAAAAGAGGACCCAAGTTTGGGTGACTGAGGTCTGGAGGAGGTGACTAGCACTGGACTTTGCCCAATATGTCTCCTGCTGGCAAACTACAGAGGCTCCCTAATCCATAGCATGCCTGGTTTCCAATCCTCTTTAAAGGGTGTCAAACTTCCCCTGTCTGCTGTATCAAAAGTATGAGCTTCAGGTTCTGGCTTCCATGTCAGGAGCCCTGACTGACACAGCCTTGCAGTCCCTTAACACAGTCAGGAGTTCAGAGGCAGTAATGCAGGTGAAGTACAATGGACCATGGATCCACTTTCAGCTCCTCAGATTCACAGACCAGCACCCTCATGGCTTTCCCTCAACATCCAACTCCGACTGATTTTTGGCTTTGAACTTTGAACTATTACCTCTTGCTGCTAGGGAGTGATAACAGAGCATATAAAGGGAAATTAAGAGTGGTTTAGAGCCTTCAAAGTCATTCCATTGAAACTGAATAAAAATCATGCTTCTGGTATCAGATATTCCATGATTAAAATACCACCAAATAAATAATACGTTTACTGAAATTACACATTTTAATAGACTGCTATTACATAGCAAGAGTCTGATTAGTTTCTTTTTCAATAAGTTGTCTAAGACTTTTCCACTCACTGAAGAGGGTAACCTGACTTGTCTCAAAAGAGAAAGCATGTTTTTAATGCAAAGCAGTTTTGTGTAAGGATTTACACTGGTTTTATAGGACAAAAAAATTGCCACTGCGAAGAAAATCTTGTGTCTCGTCACACTAAATAACAACCTGCTTGCTTGAGGAATACTAAGTACTCTGTTCCAATATTTAGGACAAAATAATACTTTTACTTCAGCATGAAAAAATTCTCAACCCCTTCATGGTCCAAGGTAAGACGATCATCTTGCCTGTTGCAGATAGAAAGAACTTTTTCTGAACTGACATTAGAAGAATGTTTTCTTATTTCAGGACAAATATAAAAATGGCATTCCTCCTCAGGTTGAGTATTTGATGAAGGCAAAAGAAGAAAATATAACAGATACACATTTATCTTCTCATAGACAAAGTGTGCTTTAGTATCTCAGTATGATATCACATCCAAATAGCATTTCAGATTCCCTGAGCAATGTAACAAGCCAGTCAAGTTCTCAAAAAATTCAAGGGGAATAACCGTAGAGGTCAGCATGGGAGTTGGGATTATGCTCTGAAGATGGTAAAATCTACATTCTATTAAAAATTCCTGTGTGACTCTTTGCTGCAGGACCTCTCCTGCCTTTTTACCTTTTATGAAGCTGATGCCTGCACGAGTAACATTGCTCCATGATCATCTGGACTGATAAAGCCTGGTTTCACGTGGATACACCTCCCTACTTGAGCCATTCTGTGGATTTTCTAGAAGGTCCCCATCTCCTCCCTTCTCCTGTCCTGTACTGCAGACACAGAGCCCTGCTTTGCTTTGTGCTCAGCTTTCCTCAACTGCTGTCTCCAGGCAATGCCTTTGGCATCCCAAGTCACTGTGGCAGCCGGACGAGGATAAAGTTGTTAGTCCAGTGGGACAAGCAGCATCAGTGGTCCACCATAACCCCTTCAGGTGTTGTACTGAGCCAGGTACGCTCGGATCCAGTACCTCCAACCCTGCTTTCCTACCAGTGACACCCTCCCTCACACCAGAGAACGAGGCAGATGCTGATATCGTACCTTCCTTCAGCATGAACCAGAGCCTGTCCGTGAGGGACATTGAGCTTTCTCACAGCATTTTTTGTCCTTAGAAATTATTTCACAACTATGAAAGAAGAAAAATCGTTCATGCCATGAGTTCTGTCTGCAAACTCTCTCCCACTTCTTGGCAGTGGAATTTATTAGTAGTGCTTTGGCACCATCATGCTCTCCTAGGATGAAAAGATCAGTTGTTTTAGTTGTTTCTAATTAATACACAATTTTAAATAAGTTTTCCACATAACTTAGACTTTTACACTCTGCAGTAGTGCCAGATGGACAGAGCCATCTGTCAGAGATTAACACAGTAAAGGACCACTAGTATTAAAAAAAAAAAAAACAACACAACAATGTAGCATCCCAGAAAATTTTTGCTTTGTACATTGGTTGAGCAAACAATTGCATGTGAAGATGCTCTTGTTTTCAAAGATCAGCATTTACGACTGCTTGTATAATGCTATTGAATTTGAAACAAGAGATTGCTGGATGATTAACCCATTTTTAGAACTTGGAGATATTTCTGAGGGTCTCTGATCTATGATGACCCTGCAAAAGAATTGGAGAGCTAGGGATAGTATAGCCATCATACCGCCATGGACAAGTCACAATCAAATCGTGGACTTCTGCAAGAAAGACTGAAGCCCTGAATAAAGTGTCTTTCCCTTTGCATTGAGAAGAAGAACCTGTATAAAAAGTAGCAAAAACTTTGTTTAGATGATGAGCATTTCCATTACCCATACAGGCTCCCTCCTGGAGATCTTGTTTGTATTTTCCCTCCTTGTTGTCCCACCCCCAGCCAAAGCTTTGCACCAAGGGAGAAGAAGATGAAGCCTTGCACCTCTCCCCCTTTGCACTAAGGGCTGAAGGAGAGGCCCTTTGGCCATAACAGCCCACTCTGGGGCCACACTCTTCAGGCCACTCCAGTCACCTCCTGCCTTGGGGACTGTTTCCCCCTGTCCCTTTCCAGCCATAGCCCATTTTGCCACCCGGACAGTGGTGCGTGGACACTGGCAGAAGCTGTCCACCTGACAAGGCAGCAGCCAAGAGCATGCTGGTGCTGCAGCCAGCAATAGGAACATTATCCTCTGTAATAAGGGAAGGCAAAAGGTAAACCCACAGGTCTCCAAAAGCTCAGCCTCCCTTTTCAGTGTTAGCAGACCAAGGTCAGGGCTTCCTAGCAGGAACTCTTTAAAGCAGGTTTGGCTTGTTAGGTGCTGAGATCTGCATAGCCTCTGCACGATGTTATACTTTACGGCCATGGAAGGTGAGACTTACTGAACCACATTGTCCTTTCCCTTCCTCTGTTTCCTTTACCTAAATGTATCAATGTCAATAATTACAGCGTCATTTTTTTTTTTTCCTGTTTCCACTGAAGAGGCCAAATCGTGATTGGACAGCTAACAGAACTGCCAACAAAAAAGACTGAGATTTCAGGGTACTAAAAAAATGAAAGCTATCCAAATTTATCTAAAAAGACCATTTAGATAAATCGTTTTCAAACTGGTTGTGTCTAATGAAACTCTCCATAGGTATTTCCACCACTGGCAGAAGCTATATCAGAACTGGCTGAGGTTACCTGAGAATTTGGGGTGGTGACCAAGGTTTCACAAAACTGATCAAGGGTAAATAGAGTGATGAGCTTAATAAAGGGGGGGCAGAGGAGCAAACAACTGCAGACCAGTTGGCTGAACACCTCAGTGCCCAGAAAAACACTGTAAGAACAAACCAGGTTATTTGCAAATACAGGACAGGTGCCAAGCAGATAAGTGATTGCAAATGCACATTAATGAGGAATGAACATTTCAAGCTTTTTAAGGTTCCTTCTGTGATAGGATAGCAGTGGAAACCATCATCCTACATAAGCAACTGATGTGCTTTGACTACAGTAAAGCTTTGACATTTTCTCACACGGTGTGCTTCTGATGGGAGGTGACTTGAGCCAACATGACATGGTCATAAGGGCAGTTCAGAATTGGTTAGAAAACTTGTTTCTAAGAGTCGTTGTCAGTAAATTTCTGGTCAAACTGGAAGGGTGCATTAAGTAGTATGCATTTCACTGAAGCCAGCGTGTGGTACTACACTGTATCTTCATTAATGGATACTGAGTTCCCAGAGTACAATTATTAAATTTGCAGATGGTGGCTAGGGTAGAGGGGCTTCCAGTACACAGGAGACAGCCTAAGATGTCAAAATTACCTAGCCAAACTGGAGAAACTATCTACAAAACAGAAGGCAGTTTGATAAGGACAAGAAAAAGTGCAAATCTGGCATAGGTTTCTAGATGAGCAAACATCTGACAATGGAACATCTGGCTACAACAGTTGTTCTGTTGAATTTAGGTGTTAGTGTGTGTCACAGTGACTTGCTGCTGCAGGAAGGGTGAGCATCATCCTGGGTCACACCATGCAGGGGTTAGATGCGTGAAAACATGAAGTTACACTCCCCCATGTTTGACACCAGTCACGTCTCAGCACAAATGAGTCACTTGGGCTGCTACAGTTTGAGGAAGTGTTGTCCATCAGCCTGGAGGAAAGCAGCAAAAAAACTAGTCATGGTGTAGAAAAGGATGGAGAGAATTTGGGCTGTTCCTGCCAGGGAAGAGAAAAATTAGAGGAGATGCAATAAGGTTTTCACAATCAAAACCAGCAGCTACAAAGGAGAAGGGAGAGTTTAACAAGTCTACTGGGATAGGAAAACAAATGCAATTAAATTAAATTAAAGAGATTCCAACTCAAGTACCCCCCAGGTTCCTGGCAGGACCATGCCTTGGGACTGGGGGGATCACCTCAGAGAAACATCTGGCACAGGCAATTTAAGTTTGTGCATCTTGAATGAGAGATGGAGTGACAGACATCCCAAGCGTCACACGATGTAACACCACTGTCTCTCCAAACGCCTGCAGGCAAGCAAAGACCCTGACAGACGTGGTGGAGGTCATTAATGTTTTTCTGCTACCAAAAGGAAGTCAAGTATCATAGTTTCTGCTATAAAGATGAGGAAACTTGAAGCACAGATCCTACTTGTATAAAAGTTTGGCATTTGGTCAAGCACAGAGCTGGGCAAGAAGGTCAGAGCGCTCTCATCCACAACATGCGACCCTGTCACCAGGGATGTGGTGGAGCAATTGCCCAGCTGGAATATGCCTTTCGATAAAATTATCAGGGCTCATTTTTGTGTCAATGTTACGTTCCTCAGGGAAATATTTATGAAAACCATTGTCTTTCATTTACATAATAGTTTATTAAAGGTTTAATCCCTTTCATGAGGTGTATACATAGGAGAAGCCTGAAGATTTCACTGCATTTCATTTGTCTGGAAAATTGATGGATCCCTCTTACTCTCCAAGGGGGTCTTCTTCCCCCCTGTAAATTTCTTTCTAGAGTTACACGTTGCAGAAAATGAGGTATTTGCCTGTTATGCCAAAAGAAAGAGGGCAGTTAAAATCAGACTGAATTCTGATCTGTAGGTGGGAGGGCTTAAGCTCTGACCTCCTCTAAAAAAAAAATCTCAGGAGGGCAGAAACTGAGAGCTATTCCTAAAATATCCTTACAAAGCATTTTGAAAGCTTGTGATGAAAAATACCCCATGGCAGTGACTGTACAAGTACCTAACTGTGCTGTATCAGTGAGACTGCAGCCAGCAGATCAAGCAATGCAACTATCCCATATCACACCTGGGCACTGCATCAAGTGACCTTCCCCCAAGGTCAAGAGGGACATAAAAAAACTGGGGGTAACCCAGAGGGTCTGGGGAGTGGGGGGTAAATGGCTCAGCATAGTTTTAGGGTTGGAGACCTTGGCACATGAAGAAAGGCTGAAGGGATTTGATTCATTCAGCCTAGTGAATTGAGGGATGAGGAGAATTTCGTTCCTGCCTTTCAGTGACAGAATAGAGATGGTGAAGGCACTCTCTTCATGAGGAGTCACTGTGATAGACAGTTGAGTAGTTTCAGGCCAAATATTGTCTCCAGCCACAAGAACTTCTCCACTGTGAGACTGACTAAAGGCTGGGATAGGCAACCTGGAGGTGTAAGGAAATTTCCCTAGATGGAACACACCAGGCTTTGTTTGGCAATGCCCTAGATCACCTAACCTAAGGCTCTGCTTCCAACATGCATACGTACAGCTGCTCTCTCTGGCCTTGGCCAAGCTGGGCTTTCCCCCAGTTTTTGTTTCTCTCATTACAGCAAGATGCTGGAGACTCCAAGACACACTGTCTCTTACCTCTGTTTTATCTTTTCTCCTACGGAGATACAGCTTGGCACTAGCAATAGCCAGCAGCAAAAGGGCATCCTTAGCACCCTACCAGCTACCCCCATGCAAAGCAACTATATACACAACACAGACACAGTAGCTACACTGCCCATTTTAGCAAGCATCTTCCTGTTCCTGGAGGCAGAGCTACACCAGCACTAGGTCTGCAGTGGCATGTCCTCCAGAAGGACTAGTGATGGCACATGAAGAGACGCCAGGGCCTGGATGTTCTCTGGTGACAAAGGCAAGTCAGCAACAGAAAGTGAAGAATACAAATTTCAGTATTTCTTCACTGTTCCAGCTAGACAGATCTGGGGGGAAGGCAGGGAAAGTAGGCATTGTCTCTTCTATTTTTGTCTTTTCCAGCCTGACTTTTTAGACCCTCACCTTCTGACTTCATTCTGGAATGCCGCTTAACTATGAAATAAACTGGATCTGGCCTGAGATTTCTCTCTCAGATAAAAGAAACTCTAGTCATGGAAAAGCTCATATGTCAAGGAAACAGAACCTCCTTTTGTAACGAACAAAACAATCTTGTAAAATTAACTGAAAGATCAGATAAACAAAACTTCTGCTTGGGGTTAGAAAGCATGGACATTTGTCTCCAGATACAATTTGAGTGCATCTTCATCTCTGTTTTTGTTCCACTGCACAAGCTGCCAGTATCATCCTCCCACAGCCTCTCTCCAGATTACAACAGTTGAGACCTGGCTCCCTCACCACTTTCTTGAGTGGTTCCAAATCTCCTTAACAAGTTTGATATGTCTCCTATTGACTTCAGTGAGAGCTTGATCAGACACAGAGACATTTTTTCAAGCTTTGAAAAAAATAAGTATCTGTGCAGAGGTAGGATGCTGTAAGACACATGGCCCAGTGTGTGCCTCCCCCTCCTCATAGGTGGGAACATTCTACTTGCCAGGCCAAACCAAAGCACATGGACCAAGGTCTCAGGGTGTAAGGGTGGGAGATGTCACAGAGGGTGCTCATATCCCTCCTGCCACCCCCAGCTCAGGCAGGGGTTGCCTTCTTGAGCCCATGCTGCTGAAACCCATCAGACCATCGCCACCACCCTTTATACCAGCAGGAGCATGTGCTGAATGCTTCCCAACCACAATGCCACTTGCAGTGGAGCTTGGGAGAAACCCTGCCCTTTCCTCACACAGCTCATTACCCAAACCACCACCCTGTCCTGAACTGAAGAACACCTTTCCTGAAACACCAAATAGGTCGAGTGCAGTAATTTGCACAGTACTTGCAAAACACAGACGGATTAAAGCAGAGCAAGAGGGCCTGTGCCCAGAGGCACAGTGGGAGCTGCACCATCACTTCTCTTGGAGTGTTTGGTTATGAGCCTTGTCAACTCAAATATTTGTACATAACAGATGCTGTTGCCATTTTCACTGCAGTTTGTGACAGAGGTAACATAGGAGATGATGATGTCCAGTGTAACTTACAATGGCTTGCATTTAAATCACAGTGTTGTAGAGTCCCCCGCCCAGCAGAGGGACTGCTGGAAAAGCAGCTTTTGGATACGGCCACAAAGCTCAGATCAAACTAGAAAACGAAAGGCTGTATCTGATCTTTTAAAAATGACAGCAACTGCCACTCCTGGAGGCCAGAGGCGCTGCCACTCCCACCAGGACACTCACTTGGGTCCATCCTGGTGCCGGCGCGCTCCGACACTGACACCTAGTGCCGGCCAGCCCTACCTCTCCCAGCACAGCTTTTCCCTGTTCCTCAGAGAAACGCACTTTTTTTTAATGGGTTGGGGTTTGGATTTTTTTTTTTTTTTTAATTACTCTGAGAATACTCATGTGGTCTCCATATAGTACAGGTTTACACCTAACACATCTGTTATCCACTTAACTGGAATTATATTCCCAGGTAATCCCAGTGCTCTGTAGATGGTTTGGAAATATGTGAGATAAATGTCAGTAATGCCCTGCTGTCCATCTGATGGATGCAATGCTGATCCCGTACCAGAGCTATACATTTATATAGAATAACTAAGTCAGTTATTTTAGAACAGCTTGAAAGTACCATTTGGTTACATCCCAGCCCTCTGAACAGAACATTTCTTATAACACAGAAACGTGCTTTCTCCCTGAAAGTAGTTCTGATGCCAGTCAGCATTTCCAGACCAGCCATTTATAGCAGACATCTTACTGACAGATTATTTGTAACACAGGCTCTTTGGACTGCGATCATAAAAAAGTAGGTTTTTATCAGGAAGGAAAAAAAAAAAAAAGCATGAATTCCAGCACTGATTCATCGCAGCCGAGCTTAAAGGCTCACTCTTCAAAAATCTTTATAACAATTGTGAAGACAAATGGAAAGTCATTTAAGTATCAGCTTACAAATCCCAGGGGATGCCTTTCCCTACCTGTCTGCACAGACCAGCAGCTCAGACAAGTCTCTGCAGCCCAGGCACTAAGAAGGCAACACTCCACTTTGTGCTACAACAGTTCAGCAGAATAAACGCCTTTTACCAACAAAGGGACTTCACCTAAGAGCACTGCTGTCCTCAGTATCATGAAGCTAGGGTTACAGGCTCAGGAGAGTAATTTTTCACTGTTTTAAAACTGACTAGAGAAAAAAAAAAAAATCTGCGTAGTTCGGGTTTAGAGTTCCTAGTTTGATGTTTAACACAATGTTTTATTCCTCTTGTCATTTAGGTACTCCTCATATACAGACCAGATGCTGTATCACTGAAGCCTAAAGTTTCATTACTGACTTCATTCACAGCAAATTTGAGGCCCTGCTCATTCTTTCAATGAGATTAAATACAGCTACTAGAAGGAGGACACATTTTTGTTGAAAAGAGTAATTAAATAACTTTGTTTCCACAAGGTTTGAAAAGGGGATTTAGAACTGTTTGTAGGGAATACATATTTATATTAGTATCAATGGAGATCACAGTAAATAATTATTTACTTCTCTTAAATCCACCAATAACCACATCACCTTAGAAACCTGGGGGTATGGGGGTCCATCTGTCACCTTTGAGTAGAGGCCATTATTTACCTTTAATATAATTTAAAGATTTCAGCATAGGATTTTCACCCTTGAGTTTCAACAAACTGAGCTACACCAGCATTTTTCCTCTTGGAAGTAGCAGTAACAGGCTGCCCACCACTGCACCTGGCTGACAGCTGCACTGGGCAGTATATGGCAGCATGCAGGTCTCAAACAGGATAGCAGAACAGTTGCTGACATCAAATTTGAAAAGCAACGATTTTCTTCCCCATCTATGACCATTATCCTCATTCCTCTCCCCTTTCCAAAATGATCCAAGCCTCTACCTCCCACAACCCACAAGAAAACAAATGGACATGCTTTTTTCAATTTACAGATAATAGTACTGTAGCATTTTCATTCCTCGTGGCACAAGCAACAGGAGAGATGTCTCAGACACCAGCAGCAAGGAACGCACATACTAAATAGGTACCAGAAAGACATGAAGAACCCAGTGCTGAGTTTTCAGCTAATGCTGGAACAATATAACACCCAAATGACATCAGACATCTGGATGTTGTCTATAATAAGGAACTCTTTTCAGAATTCGACAAAATCAAATAAGAAAAAAAATGAAATTAAAAAAAAGCTCTAGAGACAATAGATTTTGCATTACTGAGAATAAAGTAATTTCATCCCCACAGACTAATTTCAAGTCATGTTTTGCAACCTTCTATTGAAAAGGCCATGTGGCGGCACTGGGGGTTCCGAACCAAAACATCTCACAGCTTCAAGATGCACTACACTGGATCCTGAAATTCATTTTTGATTCACACTGAAGATCTTTTTATAGGTTAGCTTCAAGGGGTAATTTTGGAAAGCTCTTCACTGAAGTAGGAAGGTAGAAGGCCATCTATACAAGGGATTTTAAACATTTCACCATAGACATAAAAGTTTAGGCAATTTTTGAGAGTGGGTCAGATGTTAGTTAGCACACTGAACTCAATCCAAGGAAATAGCAACTGCAAATCATCATGACTGATACCATTTCAAAGCCAAGTGTCCTTTGATGCAGAGAACATTTTTCCTGAGGGAGCAAGGGGACAATTACAAACATAAAATGGCAAAACCCTACACCAGTGACTGAAGTGACATTCCAAAGTACTGGGAGGTTCTATGTGCAGACGTTAAACAGAACAACCCCACTCCCATTTCAGCACTTGAAACTTCAACTCAAAACTCCATAGTAAAGACTACAGGAATATGCAGAACCCCTCAGACACAGTAATGAGCCCCTGGACTGGGAAACAGCGAGAGCAAGAGGTAGGCCTAAAAATGCAAGGGCAAACTTCGCATTTCTTAAGGCTGTGAGAAAGGAGAACTGCACTGCAGTACATGTCCAGTTCAAAGAACAACATTGGATCAAAGCTACTCAAGTCACAATCTTTAAAATAAATAACAAATATAGCCAGAAAATTATAGTCAGCATGAACTGAGGAAGGGTGAGAGTTGGAGCAGCTACACTTAACTTGCTCCACTCCATGAGGGGCTTGTGTTCTTGCACTTGGCTGGAAGCAAGAGGTGGCTCCAAATACCTGTGGAAGCATTCACTGTCCCGCAGAGGGATGCTGCTTCTGCCTGTGCTTCCTCCTGCCTCTGCTGATCTAAACACAAAGTGGAAGACCCACTGTTTCATTTCAATGTCAAAAACATTACACTGAAGAATTAAGAATTCAGTAGATAGTACTTGGAAAGAACTTTTTAGACAGTATTTAGAGAAAATAAAATCTATAAAGTTCCTTTTGTGCACATGAAAACAGAAAAACCAAGTATTTTAATCAACATTTTCACACATTTAACATTTCTTTAAAATGCCTAAATTTTAAAATTGGCATCACATCCCTGTCTGGATTTACTGCACCAGAAGCATGGCTAAAGCTCAGTCATTCTACGCATAGAATGCCATAAAATTGAACAGGACTGTGAATATTCAATATTGTCTAAACCAGAAATTCTTTGTCCCAACACACTATACTCAATGTATATTTAAGTGAGAATAAAATGTGGCAAAGCTAAAACAATAGACTTGAGTGAAGATCTATTCAGGAGATTATCTGCTTTTCCTCCCAACACATCTTAAACTAACACACCAGGAAACAGAGCACTGAAGTCAACTCCTTCCAAACTCACCTAAAGGGCAAAAAAATCTGAGTTCTTCGAAGTCAGGTATTTTGTGCTTTCAAACCAACATATTTTTTACAACAAATCCTTCCAGGTTAGAGCAGATTCCACAAAGCTTTAAATTTCTCTCTGAGTGAGTTTCTGAACTGTCATTGCTGGTTATTACTAGTAGGCACAGGAATTCCCATTTTAATTAGAAACTTTATTTTGAAATAGATTACACAGTTTACATGTCAAGTGCTTTCAATATTAGATATTTCATAACATTGTGCTGAGCAAAATGGCTGACCAATTTCCTTGAAGCTCTTCCAGTTGTGCTTTTTTTCGTTAAAACTATCTTACAGAACTAAGATGCAACTTAGGCATTTGTATTCAGAAGCTAATTACTATGTTTACCTTGGGGAGAAAGTTAACTCTTCTAATTAACTATGTGTTTCAATAATGATGTGAAGCATTTGGCGTAAGATTGAAAGAAACCTGACTCCCAATTAAACTTGAATTCACCAAAGACTTTTAAAAAAAATTCTTCCTGATCAAACCACTTTGTTAATAAGGCACAGTCAGACAAATATTTATAAAGACTGTCTACTAATCCAGTTTTACCTGTACAGCCTTCTTGCTGGTCTGTGAAAAGTAATCTGAAAGTTGTTTTCCCTGTCTGCTGCTGCTGAGACATTTCAAGAACAAGGCAGAGCAATGAGGCAACTAAAAGAACAGGCATGCAAAGGAGTTTGACATTTGGGAGGGATTCTGAGCGTTTTCAAAGTAGTTCATTTTATAAATGGAGCATTCACCTGCTATTATTAAAATGGTGGCCAACTCTGATAAGAAAAAAAGGAGTGGTGCAAGCAGACGGTATTTTAATAGGAATAAACAGGATGTCTGGTGAGCTGACACCTCACATGCAGCAATTCCCACAGCTTTCAGAGATAATCTAAATTGAATTCTGAAATTCCCCTCTGCCACTCAGAAAAGCTGAATGTACCAGGAGGTTTCTTGACAGAAGGTGAAATATCAGGGAATGAAATCTCCATTTAGATACTGAGCCAATACTGCATCCTACTTTGCATTTCTTATTAGAACAAAAGGAAGCCTTTAGGAATGACAACTGAAATAATTACATCATTTTTTTTGACAGGAAGAAAGTTCAAGAACCTTTAAGATGTGATAATGTTTAAAAGATATGAAACAATTTCTATCCAGAGCCAAAGAATGAAAAATAAAAATGACCTTCCCCTCCCAAATAATCTTTGCAGAATAATTGCTTAAGCTTAGTACTGTATGGCTTCTGTGGCCTATGAATGCCAGACAGACACTCTAAGAATTATCATTTTCAATTTTAAGTAATTTCAAACAAAAATACTGCATCTATTTCACTTTAGTAATCAAACTGAGCATAAAAATCACTAAAAGTATTTCTGATACAAATTTGTATCACATACGAAAAGATATTACTAGATAGATAATTGTGAAAAAAAATTAAGACCATACAAAAAGTTTTTCAAATTCTTTTGCTGAACTCATAAAACAGGTTTAAGATTAAAAAAAAAAAAAAAATCTGTAAATGAAGTAGTCAACAAATGTTGAATACAAAACACCTTCTAAAGTATTTTACGGAATGGCTGAACTATCAAGCACAAGAACTGAGGATAAAGAATGTTAATGACAAGCAGCCACATACAGAACACAAAGCAATAAGTTTAAATCAGACTATTTTGGTTTGTGTAGCCCTTTATTAGCAACTAAAATAGAAGATATCTGTTGTACATCACGGGTAGTAACTGACTATACTGGAGTTTTATTATAGTCTAATACAGGATAATTTATAAATGCGTTGTTTTCCTTTTTTTTTTTCTTTTATTAAAAAGCTTCCACCCCCTTTTTCTGTTTACAACTTGCAAAACTATTCTGAAAGCAGAGTATATGTGCACAGGTCTGCAAAGAGTGCAAATTTAGGATATGGTAAATGCTTTACATGTTGTATTTGTAAGGACAGTCTACCACCATGCCTTCATAGCCATTACCTCTTCCCAAAAATAAAAAAGAAAAAAAAAAAGCACAAAAAGTTTTGATACCAGCCTTCCTTCCATTGTCCTAAACAAGAAAGCATTTTTAAATGAGTTGAAACTAAGGAAGGACTACACCTACTAGAAAAGAACAGAGTTCTATTAGTTTGAGGTTTCAGTATACCCAAAGACCAGGGACTGTATCTTTGTAAGGGCTAGGCTGGGACCCCGTATACAGAGTGTGTGCAGGTGCCATCCCTGAGCATTCAGTGGTTCAGTGGACCATAAGTGCTCCAGCTGCATAACTCACTGAGCTGTCTTGCCAGTTTCGACACTGGCTTGACTGAGCGTAATTCAAAAATGAAAAGCTCATATTCATTCCATTCTTCTGGAGCTCGTTGATAGCCTAAAGAGAGGAGAGAAGAAAAAAAAAAAGGGGGCCACTTAAAAAAAGGAATCAGTGAAATTACAACATTTTCTAGTTCTCAGTCCTTTCCCCCTGTCCTGAAGGTCCTCATAAGCTCATAATATAAGCACTTCCCCACAATTTATGGACCTAACCCATTTCTGTGCGTTTTCATTCACTGACACTCCCCCCACTGCCTTATGTACATCCATGCAGTTCTTTGAAAGAATACTAAACAACCTTTTATAATAGATCCTTTAGAAACAATGCTTTCAGTTCCATGGGGAGTTGATACAGACAGAGATGTAACAGAGAAAACCCCAATGCTATTAACAGGTTTTAGATTGTATTTTTTTTTCCATTAATGAAAAATAATGTACAAGGATAATTTATTAAAGAGTGAAAATTGGCAAAAGTGAATAAACAGATTTTAGCTCTGATTCACTGCAAAACTAATCATTATCTGAAGGTAAGAGTTGGGTATATTTGCAGAGTTGTCATAGTACTGAATTTTGCATCCCCAATATTGATATTGCTCACACAAGCCTTTATGGACTCCACTTCAAAAGGTTCCTCTGTGTGTTCTCCACACAGACTACATTCCCAGTGAATTCTAAAAAAGTTAACATGCTTCCTGTTTCAGATTTGATTTAGAGTAAAAATAAGTGAAATTCAATCAGCAATATGACAAATCTGCACCACTCCAGCAGTGCTATAAAGCAGCTGTGGACCAAATTTAGACAACTAAGTTAAGCCAGGTTTATGTCTGCACTGCATCACCAAAGCAGAATACAGTAACTAGAAAGTACCAGTTAATCTGAATTCTAATTGCTGTTAATTTATGAGTTAATGGTGCACTGCAGTTATACTTACAGAGGCAATATCTCACCATATTTGCAAAAGTCAAAAACGCTGCCAGACATCACATGGCACTCACAATAGCTAGCTAACAGCAATACAGAAAAAATATATACGTGTTTGTAAGTACCAGTTTGAAGAGTAAGTGTGTACTTTTTCAGGGAGATGGATTTATTTGTTCTTTTTTTTAAGGCTAAGAGAAAGTGAATGATTGCATTTCATTGAAATTCAAAAGGAATGTGGTACCTCATCTCCCTTAGGGAACTGAAAACTCTCAGCCCTTTTAAGAGCTTACATCCGTCTATATGCCAGACACGGAAATTGGAGACCAAATTCAGAACACTTGGAAAAACAAATTAATTCAAGGCTTGTCATTTTAGAACTAAGGAATACTGCAGCAATATTGTGTTTAAAACAAATGTAAGCATTTTACTAAAAGTTACATTCTTCAACAAATCAAAAGTTACTTACATTTAATAACACTCCAATAGGATGTCTTCCACATATTGTATTATGGTATTTCTTCAAGTAATTGCTAAAAGATACAGGATCTAGCTGCTCTATAATGCTCATACCCTGAAAAAGAATTGTTAGCAATAATTACATAACACATATATAAGAAGATGCTTATATATCACCTGTGTATTACAACAGAACAGTTCAGGAGGAAAAACCCTTTACTTTGTACCAAGGATATCAAGGAAACCTCAGCATGTGAGCTCTAGCTTGCAGTCATTTTGTTTCCATCTCTTGCCAAAATAAGAGTGCAGGAGCTCTTCCAAAGCTGTCCATGATCCACAGATCTGTGAAGCTATCTTTGCAGATCCCAGTGAAGCTCATGCTAAAAGACCTCCTTCTGCAGACTAGCTGATCCCCACTCCCCAAGGGTATCCTACTTCCATAGGATTTGGTACAGCTACAACCAGAAAAATTTACTAAAAAGGCAAAGCAGGAAGCAGTCATGCCTCCATCTCCTCTCCCTGGTAACAGAGCTCAGGGCCAACCACTTGCCTGGGACTCCTGTGGGTCCAAAAACCCTGGATAAACTATCAATAGGCACACATGCAATTCACACACAGAGCAAATGTAATGTATCCTAGACGCATCAGGCATGCAAGGCAATTGTTCTGGGCATGGGCTGGCCATCTGCTCAGAACATAAAAAAGCAGATCCAGAACATCCCTAAAGCACTATGAAGTTGTTGCACCACAAAAACGTAAGAGCCAGGAGATGATGCTTCCACTTTACATGAGACAGTCACATATATACATCCTTTTCTCCATCCACAGCGAGTCCCATGATCCCATGGAGTCATACTAAGAATACCAGCACATGTGTGGAAAACAAAACCTTCCACATATACAAACATTTGCATTCTTAAAAGCAAAAAGAATCCTACAACTCCAGATACAGCCTACTCTTACACCATCCCACAGAGCAGATCAAACGTAATCAAAGTAGTATAAAGCAAGTCTGAATCAATTATTGTTTGGGTTACATCGTGGCTTTGCAATTTTGCCCGTATTAGACTCCACCCTCTTACTTTTTTCCTTACTCTGAAAATGATGAATTCCCTTCGCCAGATAAATGAGCTCCAGACTCAGTAATTCAGTAAGACATATAGTTGTGCTGCTTCTGCTGGTAAAACAGGAAGGTTTTCCTTAGAGACTGGGAAAAAACATACACTTCACATGGGAACAATGAGAAGTTGAAATCAGAAAGGGAGTTAATTTCTCTTAAGATTTCTGCAATTGTCCCAACCCCTGCCCCTACTTTTGGGAAAAAGTGGGTGATAAAAGAAGAATCCACAATGCAAGAAGCAGCCAATCTCAAGTCTCCACCTCATGAGCGAAACCTTCCAAACACTCTGCAAGGGCATTGGCTGATCTGGCAGAACGCTAATTATTTAGACTGGATCACAATTTACAATGGAGGAACTGGAGATTCCCAGAAGGGTCATGGAGAATTACAAAACAGCAACCATAACCGCCACCTTTGTGTACTTTTAAGTAGAAACAGACATAAGATGAATTCATAGAGAAATAAATTGTATGGAAAAATAAAACCAAATTACGCTGACCAATTGCTGGCAAGAGCTCAGTTCTTCCAGGGTCATGGAGAGGGTGTTTGGACCCCTGGCTGGTAATTACAGCTGTTATTCACTCCAGATCTATAGAACCTAAGTAAGTGCCAAAAAACTAATGGTTGGTATTTGCTAACTAGCAGTGATCAGATAGATACCATTACATTCCTGGAATTTATAAAGCATGTCTTTGAACTACCCCTTTACTTGTAAATCGTACATGTCAATACATATGTTCTGCTAAAGAAAGCAGAACTAAACCTGACTACACACTCAAATGAAACTAAACATGCATGAGGTGCTTACTCAGATACTGAACAGTTCATGAGAATAAATTTTATCTGTTTGTAAATCCTTTCACAACCTTTTAGAAAAATGAAAATGGCTGCTCAATTGAGAGACTTGGTTTATAGTTGTAAGTCACTGGAACATACTGGGCAGAGGCATTTGAGCATTTGTCTCAAATGAATAGACATGGATTTAAGAGAATGCTTAGTAAGCCTATTTCAATGCACAGTTCAGCACTGCAAAACATTTAGAGCTATGCAGTTCATCCCAGAAAACGCTAACAGAGTTCCATACATCAGAGTGGAGAAAATCCATAGGAAATGCATATTAATGAATATCCCATAAGCATTCAGTTGTACTGAACTTTTCAATCTTTTGGATTTAAAAATTGTTGTGGCAGAGAAGCAAAGACTACCATGCTCGCTTCTCAGTCTAAAATGGTGTTGAGGAACAAAGGAAACATTTTTGTCAGGTTGCATTTTATTTTTCAAAAAGCAGAATTATGAAGCTACTGATTTTCAGTATTTGAAACAACTCAGCCAGGCATGGCTTTGAACAGCTAAAACACATGACAAAACCTACATGATAAAAAAGCAAACACAGTTCTGCAGTTTATCACATGGTTATTATGGCATCACATAGCAATTCCACACCTCAGTTACCCAGACAATGTTAATGGCACCTAAAATATCATAGCACAGTGCACTTAACATGATTAAAACCAGTTAAATTTTTAAATATCATCCCTTAATAGGATCAAGCACCTACAAGCTTACAAAAATTACAAGAAAACCAAAACACCCAAAACAACACACAAAAACCTTCACCAACCTGTAGGTTTATTTCACACTATACTCCACTAATCCTTTGGCTGGTTAAATTAAAGCTTGTTATCAGTCACTTCAGCTGCTTCTTCACACTTAAAAATACAAACTAGTAGCCCTCTAATGGAAGTAGAAACAAACTTGGTCTTAGTACTATCCAGTCCAACTATCTTTGCATATGTGAGTCGAACTCAGACTAGAAGACAAACAACCAACAGGAAAATTACTGGCTGGACACAGCAGAGCGCAAGGATCTGGGAGCCCAGGCAGAGAGTCACTGTCTTGCATTATGCCCAGGTTAAGCAGCCTTCCAGGCTGGAGCACTGTGGAAGGTCCTGGCACACTGCAGTAGCACTGCAGAAGCCACCAGAATTCAGCAGTTCATTAGAGCTACCTGAGAAGCCACCAGCACTGAGCATGGCACTTGCACAACCACTCTTGCACAACTCATGTGAGGCATAAGATTTCCCATATAAATTATATGCTCATATAAAATGAGCAATCTGGCAGTGAAGACTGAAGTGAGCCATCTGCATTTTCTGGCTAGTCATAATCAAGAATAATTACTCTTCAACAACATCTTACAAAATATCCCCCCCCCCTTTTATTTGAAAAGATGATAGTTAGCAGGTTATGCAGTACAATGTACATGAGCTGCTCAATAATAACTCTTCAGTTGAGGATTCTTCCCTAAGGTACCCCTATTAACCATGAGGCTTATTTACTTCTTTTACTGTCACTTCACAAAGTGCATTGGGGTGACAATGGTCATATGAACAATTACCACGGAGAAACAGATGTCTGCCTAGTAATACTTACTACTCTGTATTTTTTCATACTGGAGTCTAATGGCTTTAACTTAGAATCACAGCAAATAGAATTTCTCACCATGGTTACCAGCTCAGTAAAACTTCAATACCCAAAGTGTTCAGCAGTTTTTAAGCACTGGGTGGGAAAATCATTATTCATCTATATGCAAGGTTGAGTCCAAATAAGGAAAAGACCACTGTCCTCCCACAAGGGCATTTCCAAGGCAATTTGATTTCATCTTAACCCAGAATGCCTTCCTGCTCATAAAGCTCTCAGCCAACTGCTTTCTTAGTTAGGTCCAATAAAATTAAGCCAGTGTTAGTACAGCTTTGTCTTAATGTTGTTTTCTGTAAGAGAGGCAGGTTACAACAGAACAAGTTTCTTTAGCATGCCAAATGACTAAAAAAAAACCTATGGAAACAAGAAGTAGCCAAATGCAGCATTAACAAAACTGAATGAAATCCTTCCAAAAGCTGGAGAAATGTGACAGGGAGATAGATCTTTGTAGTAGTGTGGATATCCAAGTGTATCCACAATACTGCTAAAGAGACATCACTGAAATTCACCAAAAGCAAAACCTACTTTGTACAGAATGTACAAAGAATTGTACTTCTTAATACAGAGTTATGTGTTCCCACAGAGCATGGCATAAACAGGCAATAAATAACCACAGTATACTGCTATACAGCACGTTTAATTTTCCAGTTAAACTTAAGATTAATAACTATGAAAATACTTTTTCAAACAGTAGACATGATTTTCCATGTCACAAAAAACGTAATTTTCTTTTGGCTGAATAACTACCAAAAGAAAGAGCTCGTACAGCAATGCCTTTCCTAAAAGTAATTAAATGCCAAAGTCCAGTCTTTCTTGTAGCTTTCACCACAGAAATTAACAAAGGGAAACTAATGTTTGCTAATGCACCATAATCTGCTTTCCTGCAAAAACATTCTGGGATTCTGTAGAAAAACACTTGTACTGATAGAGAAACCTCTCAACTGACTACAAGAATTATTAAAAATGGAATAAACAGAATCAAGGCAAGTTATTCACTGTTCCTATTCCAGTGATGAGTAGTGGAAAAACAAAGAGGTTAATATGGATAAAGAGAGAAAAAAAAACCTTAAAGATCCCTCCAGCAGACAGGATTTATCCCTTTAAGACAAGGAAAAAATTAATATGCCATGAACAACAACAGTTCTCTCTTCTAACAGATTCTACAGAAGTTACCTAAATGATGCAAACAGTTGTAAAACAAATTTTAAGGTTTCCAAAAGAATTACTTTTATTCTGGGCCTTGAGTATAGTCTTGAACATTAATCTTTTCCTTTTAATTTAAAAATAAATACTTGGCTCCTGTGATTGCAAAGAAAACACAACATAATTGGCATCATAACCTTTATGTATTTAGCATTCCTTTCAGCCTTTCAGCAAACCCAGAATGAATAAGGGTCTACTTCTCTTTCCCACCACGTACTACAGAGTAAGGGGCAAGGGGAACACTACTACCAAGGATGGCGGTGACTCATTCTCCTGACCAGTGCAATCCCCTACAGCCTTTCCTCCTCAAAATGGATGATGCTGAAACCATTAGCACAATCACAGTGCTGCTTCCATATGCAGGTATCACAACTATCAAACATGAACTGCCACAGTACTCCATACATGATTCTTACTGACTCCCAAAAACATAAGAGGGCATGTGGACTGGAATTACGTGACACTAGGGCATTTTAGGTAGATGAACATGCATTTATTCTCCTAAATTACTCTTACTAGATTATACCCATAATATAATCATGTGCAGTCAGTAAAATGGAGGATACTAACTAAAAACAACAGCTAAGTTCTTATTGTGCTAAACAAAGGAAAGTGATACATTCAACAAAATAGCTAATCTATAATATTTTGTTAGAGAAATTTCTTAAGTGTTCAAAGAAATGTAACGTTCAGGAGAAATTTGTAAAGTTAGTTACACCAAATCTCAAAACTTACCATTTTATCTAGGTGCTCAATGGATCTATAAATTTCTCCTTGGGATTCATCATAGTAACTGTAACGGAACCTCTGACCTTGAAACAAAAATCATGTATAAAATAAAAAAGGGAAAAATTGTAGCTAAAACACTCCCTAGTACTTACTAAATATATGAAAGTATAATATTTGTAAACTAGTAATCTTCATTTATTTTATACGTTTTAGCTCCACTGAGAAAATTCTAGGGCTATCATCAAGTAGCAGCCCAGAAACAAAGTAAAAAAAAAAAAAAAAAATACAGGATGGGCAGCTATATTTCTAAAGAGAAACCTACTACGTAGAACTGACACTGCAGTATCACTTATTAATTGCCTGTTATTGCCTTGGAATCCAATTCTATAAATTAAAAAGTAGAGCAACATTTCGTTTCTCTATCCTTCTTGGCAAAGTCAACCATGGAGTCAAGCTAGTTCTGCTTGCACAACAACAATAACCACAGTAAATGAAGGTTAAAAGAAAAAATTCAATGATAATTCAATGAACAGTTCTAGATGGTTCATTAGCCACAACAGAACCCAGGTCATTCTGATATATACTTCCACCTACTCCACAATTCAAGAACGAGTAAAATATCCTCTTAATTATGTTAGTTGACCAAAGGTGACAATGAAAAAAGAAAGAAGGTCTGTTGCATAACATGTCTTTCTGAAGCAATCCCTTTTCCAGGTACTATTACACTTAGAAGAAAAATAAAGTGTTAAAGCAGGGCAGAAGTCAAGGCTTCTGGAGTCTTTTAGCTCTACCACCAAGATGAACTGGGATAGCTCTGATGAATTGGCATAAGTACTCCATCTGCTATCGTACCCAGCAGTAAAACATACAGAACTTATTTCCGTCAGAGCAACGTGGCCATGTCCAGTGAATTTTTAGCTAATTAGCTTTGCAAGTTGTTTGAGGTGCTTAAAAGAAGAGTAAAAAGAGCAAGCAACTTCAGTTATTACATTGTAACAGTAAAGAGATGCATATAAACCCACACACCTTGACCATTTATTTCCTCTGCTATACTGAAAACATATTATCACATCAATTTTTTCACCTATCGTTCCAGATTTTAAAAAATCTTTTATTAACTTTATGAAGGCATTTAAGTTTCAAAAATACATGCACAAGAAGTTAAAATGTTCAATGTTTAAAAAATACATTATTTGAAAATAACTACAAAATATTCAACATACTATTATCATGAAGAGATATGAAACTTACCCCAATGGCAAAAGTCAGAAGAAACCACAAAGAGGTTACTAGGATCAGCTAGGTATTTACTGAAGAGTTTTCCAAATTCCTGCTCTTTTGACTCACTCAGTGCTCCGACCAACACAGGAATAATAGTAAACTCATCCTTATGGCTTACAAGCAAAAGAAAAAAGGTTGTAGTTCAAGTAACATCTGAAGATTTTTCAGGGCTTGCTAACTGAAACTGCAGAATGTTTTTAAAGGTCACCAATGATTTGAAGATAGTAATTTGGTAAGGTCATATTAGGATGTTGTTTTAGAACCTCAAGTACTTAAACTTCAGAAAACAACACACACACCCAAATGCAGTATTTAACTTTACTGCAAAGTGAAAACACCAGGCAAACAAAAAGGAAAGACACAGCGAAAACAGCAATGAAATAAGAATTAGATTCATCCTGTACAGATGCTGCATGTTGGGTAATTCTCCAAAGTATATGAAACGTATATGAAAATGCTCAAGGCAGTACCCAGGTGCATACTGATACTCCAGAGAAAATTCAAAATACAATAGAAGAAACAATTAAAAAAAAAAAAAAGATGGGGCATGTATGTGTGGGAACAACCCCAAACACAATTTGACAATTTTTCTCTAATGATGGCAATTTTTATTTCAAGTACAGATCTGAAAAAACAGGTGTAAACAGAACCCTGATTTCAAAATTAGCATTAAAGCTCCAAACAAACTTTAAACTCCACAGAAAACACCTATTAGTATTTGAACTTCTTTCAAAAATGCCTTGCAAAATTGGGGGGGAGGGGCAAAATCGTCTACTGAGAAAGAGTTAATATAGACATGCTTACATGAACCTATTTTAAGTCAATGTAAGCCTGTCTATAGGAGGTGTTATAACTTCATCGTTCAGGTGTTTGCTCTGCTCACAGCTTCTTTTGCAGCAATTTACCCTCGTCTCTGACCCTCTCCTTACCAAAATTTTTACTGGGGTGTGGGGGAGTGTGAGCATTATATACCATATAAGGTATTCTATGCCATGAAATTCATTATTACTTCCTACTGCACTTAATATGTAGTTCAAACATATAACGCACATAATGCGCATTCTTGTAGAAGTAAATAGCCCAAGTACCTTTCCATGGCTTTAGCAGTATAAGGCAAATGCATTTCAATACTGTGTTCATCTTCATCTGTCTGTAGGGACATTCGCTCAAACATTCCAGTCTTCCACAATTCTCCATAAACTGAAATGAATTAAAAGATTAATTTTTACTACTTTATGTTTTTGAAAAGCGCTACAAGTGCAAAAAGCAAGCTACAGTGTATCTTTATAAGAACATGCCCACTAGACCAAATTACTTGCCTCCAAGGGCTGTCATCATAAACCACTTGTTTCTAAATAAATTCAGGATTAAAATGATATTCCAGTCATTAAGATACAAATGTAAGTGATTCAGTTTACAAAATAAGTATGTTAAATCAGTGAACTTCTTAGTATATTGAGAAAAATTTTGTATCACGACTGAAAATCCAAGTAATACAAATAAAACATGTTTGAAAAGATACATGAATTTCCCCAGTCATTGAATTCTTATTTTCCCAAACTGCACCATCATATATTAAAAAAAACACCTGGTCAGTAAAGCCATTGCTGGATGTATTGCTATTTAACACAATTTATTATTGACTGAATCATGAAATCTAGAGACAGCCAAAACTGATTAAGTAATCCACATTTGCAAGTTATCTTTTCTACTCTCAAATGTGCTTGAGAGTATTCAGAGTCATTTCTGCATTTTGAAAATTCTCCACTGCATGAAAAATTTGACGTAGGGCTGTGCCTCCTTCTTTACTCCTTTCATAAAGGAGTTCTACAAAACCCAAAACATTTCTTACCTAAGGAAATTTCTGTAGGCACTACGTAGAAAACCTGAATTATCTTGCTTAATCACAGTTACGATGAAACACAATACATCTGCGCTAATTAGCCCTTCTGAAAAAGATACTGTATTATTTAGGTATACCTCAAAATGCATAAAAGAGTCAAAATATCAAATTTATCTTCATTGCACCTCCTAGCTTATTTCCAAAGACTGGTATTTTATGGATTCATGATTTTTAAGTTCTGCAGGTACTTTGCAAGTTAAAAAGTCACATGCAATAATGCATGTTCCTCTGTCATTCCCCTATCAGAAATCAAACTCAAACCAACTGAAGTACCTTTTTCCAGCCAGAATACTTCACAGGATAATGGAGAAGGTGCTTAGTGAGCTATTCTTTGATGGTAACACTTTTCAATTTTTAAAACCCTTTTAAAGATCACTTGTCAAGAGGCACATACTCAAAATAGAAAAGATAAGCAAAAATTGAGAATTCTTTACTCATTAGGAGCAAGAGAGACATTATGGTTATAACACGACTGCCGCAGACAGGATCTTGCAGAAGTTAGCTTTGGTTGCAATAAAACCCGATTTGCACTTGTGCGCCACTTAAAGCCAGAAGTGCCCAACAACAACAAAGTCCTCAGCACTGTAGTACCATAGTTAATACTCAAGCCTCAGCAGTCTTCATGCTGTAAGCTTTACCATGCACTTACTCTTTTGGTCAATTCGGAGATCATACAGAGGTGTCCTGTAAATGTCCACACTGGAAAGTGCACATCGGGAGAGGGGCACGTGATGGGAAGGCCCAAGAATGAAAATTTTTCGGCTACAACAATTAACACAAAAGCCCACAGTTTAGATAAACGCAATTGTAGAGAGATGTGGCTTAGAGAAACAAGTTTAATAACATCATACAAAGCAATACTTTCTCATTGATCCAACCGTTTTACTCTGCTGTCTGTAAGACCACAGATCAATCCATGGCTCAACCTTGCTCAGTATCTCAGAAATTATCATGAGATCAGCTCAATAATGCATCCTGTAGCCTTAAATATCTTAAGCAGGTTATCTCTCAGAGGGCACCCAACAGCTAGAAATCTGTCTGACTGGACTCATTTGGAGGCTGAATGATGTGGTACAGCCCCTCAGAATGGATTTTTGAATTCTCTCCTTGGATCAACAGAATCTTCAGCTACACACCACCTTCAACAACTGTGGCCTCAAACAACGATTATGGGTTTATCATCTATTCAGAGATTTTCACTTATTTAGTTGATTAGCCTTACTTCAGATTACACCAAATTAGAGTAATTCTTAAATACTGTTTTTATCTATCTATCTGTTGCATCAACAACAGGGACTTGGACCTGCACATTCATAACTTTAGCTGATACTGCAACCTTTCACACGTCATCATGATGTTATTTCATCAAGTCCTCAGTTTCTGGCTCTTGATTAGATGCTTAGGGTCTCCTGCCACAGGACTTACAAGAAAAAAGAAACAAAAAATATAGGAAATTCAGATTTTCCAATCCAGGATCATATAAACTTTTTTCTGGCACTAACTAAAGGGGTGGGAGACATGTAAAGTTGTGGGTTGTTTTATTCCTTTACACATGAAGTGCTACTAGCAAGGTATACAAAAATACTGTAACTTTCTGCAAACCTAATAGAAACAACATAACCGAACATGCAATAATTCAGCTCAAAGATGAGTTCTAAACATCCCATGTGGTAAAACAGCAAATGATCCACAAAGTTCAATTGACTCCATGTCACTGAATGTGGGGAATGCAACTTGTTCTGGAAATTTTAGAGGAACTAGGTTTTTCTAAAACTTATGTCCCACCATAAATTATTTTCGCACAGTTTACAATAGTTTAGAAAGAATTAAACTCATTGGCTTTGGAGAGTATTACAACATGTTATCTCATGAAAAACTGATAAACCTAGCCAGTTTTTATTTAGCATTGCAAAATACATACTTTGAGTAAATAATGGAGATGCATTAAATTTTTGCCAGTAAACAGAATATAACAAGAATTATGTTCCTTTAACCTAAAGTAAATGGATTCTTATTTTCAGAGGCAGGCACAGACTACAGTAGCATACTGGGTTTTTTTTTAATTTTTCTTATTTGAAACTTGTTAGAAACAGAAGTCCATCTAAAATTATTGGAATGAGTAACTGTCACTGACTTAAAATACTATATAAACACACTGGTCACTTTCTCCACAGCAGAAAAGAATCCTGGTAGTATTCAGCCTATAATCCTGCACTGAAAAACCAATGCAGAACCACAGTCGAATATTTTAATAGACTTAAAAAACAAAATATCGCAACGACAACCAAAAAACCAAATCAAACCAAAAACTTAAAAAAACCCAAAAAAAAAAAACCACACACACACACAAAACCCAAAACAAACAAACAAACAAAAAAAAAAAGCCAAAAACCAAAAAGTAACAAAAACACACAAAACCAAAACAGCTTGGGCTTTTATAAAAGCAGTGGAATGTCAGTAATAATCTGTTATTACCTGCAAAAAGAACATCTTTAAGCCCTCCTTTCTTATAGTCACCAATAATTTCAACAAATTTTTGAAAATACTGCTTTACATTTTCTATTTCAACAATACTATATTTTTTTTTATTTTGTAACATCTAATTTGAACATTTATGATGTTAAAATTGAAGGGATGTATAAAAGTCTAAAAAGAATGCAAAATTAAAACCCAAGTACTTCAAGGTGTAAGAATGTAAAAAGAACATTCAACTTATCAGGGAACTGCAATGGCATTGGCTCATGCTTTGTAAAGAAAAACTCATACTTACGTGATATTAGGATCCACTTGTTTGTAAGCATGGGCTGCACAAGATCCACAATAGGTGTATCCTGCATGGCTGCAAACCAAGGTGTACAAAATGTTAACAACGTTAAATACTGCTTAACACCTTAAATAGGTTGATATTGCTATTAAATATTAATATCTTAAATATTTTTGTAGTAAGAGTTTTGTCCCCTCACTGGGGACAAATAGTAAGAGTGATCTAAAAGCCAACTCCTGAAAGAGCAGGAGAGCACTGCTACAGTATTGATTACACAAGCATGTAATTGTTGAAGAACTATCAGTGACCATTTATTGACACATTAAAGAACTATCAATGACCATTTGACAGCAAATAAATATCCAAAACACAGACCCTTGTGTTTTGCACAACTGCACATTATCAAATGCTCACAATAACACTAAGTGTGCAGCCAGGGGACAAGGGAATAGCAAACTGCTGGAGAAGGCTCCTCTAAACACATGTCAGTAACTGAATACTATGACAGTAGAGGGGTCTGGCAAGGAGAGAACTATATGTTACAGAAGACAAACCAGAGAATAAAAATGCTCTCTCATGGAAGCAGAATACCTGAGCAAGAGAATGAATGGGCACATAAGACAGGAGTGGAATGCAGTATGCTAGTTTTTACTGTAAACATAATACACGATTCATCATTTTTTATCACTGTGGCCTGGGGCCTTTCTCGACCTTTGTTTCTGTTTGCTATCCAAAATAATTTTTAGTTATTCTGACTACTTGTTTTAAATATCACATTCAAATCTTAAGACCCATTCCCTTCAAAACTGTCAGAAACTAGTGAAAATTCGCTTTACACTGCTAAAAGCATTCATTCTAGAGAACACTCTTCCCCAAAGTCCAAGGTCAAGTGATGAAAAGCAGCTCACAGTCACTCAGCAGCATGCCCACGCCACATCACCCCCAAGCTCAGGTCAATAGTTACTGCTTATTTTGGTTTGAGTATGTGCAACAACACATACAGATTTCCCAACAGTCTTTCTACACAATGATACTGAGAACAATACCTAATGCAAGTCCTGGGACATACAGGATGTTTGAAGATACAAGTTCCCTGTTCATAGCACCAGAGGATTTTTTATGTATGTATGCTCACCTGCATCTATATTCATCCACAGAGTGATACATGGAGCAAGTTATCCTCAAAATTACCCTGGGATTTTACTTCAACATGACTTACCCCACTCACTCTAAAGAGCTCAGAAGTGGCAAGATATGTTACTTGATAATGTCAAAAGAGCCTCCTGAAAGGTTCCCTCTGCTACAGGCTTCTTCAGTCTTCCACAAAAATATTATCAGACATATCCTACTTTAAAGGGGGGGGTTGAGGGGGCATGGCTAATGAAAAAATTGGGGTGAGATTGCAGGATCTAACGATTCTGGAAAAAGATCCCAGCTTACATAATCTGCAGCTGAAAGGTCTCTTTCCTGACATTCCTGTAAGAAAGACTAAGGCAGATGTGGGACAATTTCTTCTGGAAATTCAATACTATTACGGAATACTTCAAACATTACGTCAATGCTATGTTAGCACAGGAAAGCCATCATATTTAAGGCACTTTTTCTAGTGTTTCCTTCCAACTCATAATTAATTGGAATGACCAACATACTTTCCTCATTACATGTCCCAACTACAGGAAATTGAATTCTCTCTAAGTAGTTCATACTGCCCCAATTTCAGCTGTGGATAAAAAAAACCCCAAACAAAACCAAACTACAATAACAAACCATTGTGGATAGCTGAATAATGTTTCATTACTTCTTGTTTTAAGCTTTGCTAAGTTTTGATTTGGGGACAAGAGGGCTGCAAAAGTTTTGCTTATTTTGTTGTGGGTTTTTTTTTTTTCCTAGTAGGTGTAGCTGTCCTACAGTACAATTGCATTGAAAGGGCTGTCACCTTTGAACAGCACTCCATCAATACACCTCTTACCCATCTGACTGCATTACAATTGAATATTGTGCCTGCAGTCCATCAGCAAAAGGAAATTAATCATACACCAAAATGTGCACATATTTCTTCCATTCTATGGCATGTTCAAAATGCTTATTTACAAACCACACAACATTCCTTTCAGCTAAATACTAGCTTTTACCAGTTTTCAAAATCACTCAAAACAAATGAATAAAAAAAGCATTTCACCAATCGAGTGTTAATATATATACTAAAAACAGATTTCAAACTTACGGTGCAATAATGGCTCTTGCAGGTCTTTTCGTGGACTGTACTTGAGAAAGCCACCCTTCTAGTTGTGCATTCAGCTGGGGTCCTGTGAAGAGACAAGGAAATACTGAAGCCACAGAAGAATCTAATATATCTCAAGAATTAACAAATAAAGTTTAAAAGTAATTTTAAACATTAAAGGTTGGGTTTAAATGTAAAACTAAACAAACAAACAGAAAAAACAGCACCCCAAAAATCCCAATGCCACAACAACAAAAAAACCCCCAACCCTGCAATGTTGGAGGTTACAGTAGTAAAGTTTCAATCTCCTGTTCTGGGAAGTTCATTTACTGCACATCCAAACACTTATTGTTTCTTGCTCTGTGGGGACTAATGAACACACCATTTCACCACGAGAAAGGATGGCTGCTGATTTCAAAAGAGATGGTAACAGATGATTGATTCCTCTGATACCCATATTTGAGGAATTCAGAAGTAAAAAGGTAAGATAACCTACACCAAGAGAGCCCAATATGGGAAGATGACATAATACACAGGCCTTACATACTGACATGATAGTCACTGCCTATGGTAACAAATCTTTTACTATTATCAAGAAAGTGTAAGAGGAGAATACAAAACACACTATAGCCTGGAAAATTTGTAAATACACAGGAAAAAGCTATAAGTGAGAAGACAACATGCTTATACTAACACCTTAACAACTTCTGATCAATCAACATATACTACAAGTACATGAACACCTTGGCAACATTAACTTTGATAACTGGTCAATCCAGTATTTAAATTTTTTAAAAACTAAATTTAAAATACCTCAAGAAGTGTCAAATATTCTCAATTCAGTCATGACAGGTGACAAAAATGCCTTCTAGAAATACAACCCCCCCAACCAAACAAACCACATTTTGAATATTTTCCATATTCATCCATACAAGAAAACTGTCTGATGTAAAGCTTGTCCTGAAGAGGCAAGTCTTGCAAATGCAGTGCAACATTTGTTATATTAAAGAACACAAAATAAGCTTTCAAGTAAAAGTCATTCATCTGCTATTGTTAGAAGAAACATACCATTAGCAAAGAGAAAATACATGTGCTTTTTTCAGCAGACACCATGCTTTCGACAGAATTACATGTCAGCAGAGTTTATCTGTAAAGTTTGGTGCAGTAAGACACTTTCCTCATTCCATGCACATTGCAGATTTTTCTATCTTCCCCATGCAGAGGAACTACCAGATGCCAGTTAAAGTCAAAAACAAATTAACTATCTGAAACCGTTTCACAGATATGTTCCAAACAGTCCCAATCTCAAACTGACAGCTCTCCAAAAGGCTGGGAACAACTACAGACAGCCAGAGCAAAGATGTCAACTTTTGCAGAATCCAATCAGTCACTGACCAGGCATAGCCAAAAAGCTTTCCCTAGAAAACTCGTGAGTGAAAGGTGGGGGTGCCAAAGCCACTGGTTTTTATACAAAACTTAAATCCACATGTTTCCTGAAGAAGGACAGCTTCTGTAGTTGTGAACACCATTTCCCTAAGCTTTCAATCACATCTTGAACGCCTTAGTTACTGTCTGGAGCTCTAACAAGGCAAAAAAGTGACACTGATTAGCCACTTGTCACTCCTGTAATATAGTGATTTTGTGAAATGATGAAATTGTTACCCAAAAACACCACACACCTGTTCTGCTGCTTCTGTTGCTTGGGGAAATGACAAGCAGCAGAGACATACTATAGAGATAAGGATAATGACATCTTAGAAAATGGAGGCCATTGCAGATGCTAAGTAAAATTAAAAAGATCTCTCTACTTCCATCCTCTGTCTAAGCTACCAGGAGACTAACAAAACAGTACTCGTTTACAGTATTACCACTTTTATGTTATATACTTGAGCGAACACAAATCACCCAAAAAATTTTACTTCCTCATTCTCCCAAAGTATGTAAGATACTTTCTGAATGAAGCTCTTTAAAAGGACACAGCTGGCTTTGGTTTTGGGCTTTTCCTCCCACCAAACACTTACTACCCAGACTTAAACAAATATTACTCTGTCCCACCTGACCCACTCTCCTCAAATAAGAGGATCCACAGGCAGCACAACAGCAGAAGGGCCAAAACTTGTCAGGCAAAGGATGACTCTCTTTTGTTACCCAAAAACACCACACACCTTCCTCCGTCCCTTCTTTAGCAAGGATTTTTGATTAAGGAGGTGGTTAAGACAATTTGTCTCTCATTGAGATAAATCAGGTAACTTGCTAAACAGTTTAAATACAAAGGTCAGAATCTCTGGTAATATCCTAAAATTTCATGATTGGTCAAATATGCCCAAAACTTCTGATCTTACAGTGTACTAGTGGAGTAAGATGCCCGGGTTTGCTCAGACTGCTATTACAGGGACACACTCTAACAAAGTAACATTTTCTTCTTAGAGGCAGTAAAATAATAGATCTATATGACTCACAGGATGAAACTTCTGTCAGTATTTACTTACGGACCAAGTAATACATCTGCTCAGATTTCTTCCCCTTAAAGGAACTACAAGGTGTCTGTTTAAATACTTCAACCTAATGTAAACTTTCAACTTATCTGTACTATTTTAACAAAATATGTAATCAAATCTCTCAGAGAGAGAGAATGAAGAGTACAAATACCCATCTGACCTTTTAGCTAAAGGAAGGGCGGGAGAGGGAAAAAAAAAAAAAAAAAAAAAAAATCAAACAGCACCCACATGAACTGACAGGCGTATAGCCTCCCTGCAGATTCCTGTGCTTACAAATACTTGAAGTGGAATACTCTAGAACTGTAATTTTCTTGCTACTAAATTAGCATCAACTTTTTCTTGAAGTTCTCAGAGAAGTTTTTCTTCCAGTTTCTCAAACATGAGGATGCTCAAAGCTAAAGTCAAAATATTTGAATTGGATATACAAAATATAAATAAACCCACACTATCACAGTAGCTATGCTCTGCCATATGGAATTGGAGATGACTAGCTTCTTCACAAAGCACTCTATAACTTCATTTAAATATGACAAAAACTTGCTTAAACTGCAAAAACAGTCTTTGCAAATAATCATCAAGACAACTGCAGTAAATATCCATCTCCTAAGCTGACCAGCTTGGACAATGAATGGCGCTGCCACCCACGTATCCTCTTGCTGTGATGGGGGGAAGTAGAAGAGGTCCCACCTCCTTCAGCCTCAGGTGGAAGGCCCAGCTTGAGAAAGCTGGCAGGAGAGCAAAAGTGGGTTTAAGACTAACCCAGACAGAAGGACAGAAAGCCTTATGGATGCAATTTCTGGATGCAACAATCTTACAACAATCACTTTAGCATTAATACAGTAAGATCAGATCTTTTATTGACAACAGGAAGATCAGGCAGCAAAATATAAGCTTCACTGAAGTACATAACATTAAGATCTGCATTTCAATCCTATGAAGTCAGGTATAAATATAGACACGTAACTTAAGATTTCTGACACTATCTGTGGATATTTCACAACCTGTTCTATTTTGAAAACCAGCAGAAATTGTACCAAAATTTATAATAATTGCAAGCACATACCAAGTCTCCACTAGGCAAAGATATGGATACAGCTACTGGCAGCATTTATTCAAGTATTTTGCCTAAAAGGAGAAGTTATTTTTACAATCAGCATTATCCCATCAAAAAGCTCTAGAGTAAGTAAGAAAGAATCCTTCCACGTTAAATGCATGCCACTGTTACCCAGTGAATGGTAGCACAAAGACATGTGGTAGTGACATGGTTATGTTCAGCACCAATTTACAGCTGTCTTGGTCCAGGCTCTGTGGGTTAAGCCAAACCAGCACATTCTTTCCACAGCCAACCTCACCTTGTCAATGAGGCTGAAGCGCTTATATGCCAAGTGTTAAGCCAATATAATGGAATTTGCTCCTTTTCCTGCAGCCACAATTACTTGTACAAAATATATGTTTTAAGATTGGTAGGAAAGACTCAGTGTTTATTCTGCATCCTGTCTCAGTGAACACTTTTCTTACCAGAAGAGGACAAGCCTCAACTGAAATTCAGAACAGCACCAGGGAAAGTTGCTCAGGTCTCCCTTGGCTGCAGGTGTACAGCACTTGCAGCAATTCAAGTAATGCTGGAGCACAATGACAGTAATGCTGCAGTCCCCAGCCTCCACAGTTCTACTTGACAGCTTTTATGGGTCTCCTACCCTACAAGAGCAAACACCTTCTGCTGAACCTTCCTCAGCAAAATCTTTTAACTACCTTTACCTATTGATGAGAAAGTCTACACCTCACAAATACTTCTAACAAACATTACAGCATATGTGCTAAGAAGTCAGTCTTTGTTCTTGTAGAGTGTTAGAAAAATCAAAGTAACAGTGAAACTCTGGGGGCTGGCATGCAATTAGTTTTATAACGAGATTTAGTTTCATGACTGGGACCAGGGCAACTCTGCCCTCCACAATTTTGAAGGGGAATCCAATATTCAGTTGTTAGGCAAAATCCAATGTGAAACATGATAAGAGTTTCTCAATTAAAAATGCAGACAGTATAAGGATTTTTTCAAAAACACAAACCTCAGTTGCAAAAAAAAAAAAAAAAAATCTGTTTCTTAACACAACAAAAGCCAAATCCTTGAATAAAAGACATGTTTTAGCTATGCAAAGACTAGGATTTGTCAAGAATAGAATGTGATTTCCAACAACTCATGCTGATAGGCACATTCTCTGTTGCTAGCATATACTCTCTTCAACTACTGATAAAATTAGAAATCAGACTACAAGCAAGTCAGAAATTTACCTATGTAAACTAGGACCAGGAAAAAAAAATTAAGGTACAAATAGAGATTACACTGATGCTACATAAATTCCTATTTATACACACTGTCAGATGGAAATAAAAACACTAGGTAATGCTTGAATGGGGGGGGGAAAACCTGAAGCTACAACAAAGACACTGAAACAGACTGCAAAATCTGCTTTGGTGGCAGTTCTTACTTCCACGTCCCAGTTTTCCAGTATTCCATTAGCTCCTGAATTTCCTTTACTGAAAGTTAATAGGAAATTAAAAGATCAAACTATAACATCACTCATTACAAATACCAACCAACATGCACCTACCTAGCTTCATAAAAAAAAACTTAGTAGCTGGGTCATTTGGAGATCCAAAGAAATGACCCGAGAAAGAGATTTTGGCTCCAATATACGCTAAATGTAAATGGAATTTGTGACAGTATTCACTAAGTGATACTTGCAGGCCTATATTAATGATACCAGAACTACACCAAATGTAAAGTTCTTTTTCAATTCCAACAGTACATTAAAGTTGAATCTACTTTCTTTCCTTGGAGTATTTTGATTTTGACTGTATTTAAGTGATTCAGCTAGAAATAATACTAGCCTAGAAATTTTATTTTGAATTATTCCAGTATATTTTTGCAGCATACAATGCTAAATAATAGAGTATGCATATTAATATTGCGTGCTATGTTTAATTCATGAAAGAGTCAGCAATGACACATCCAGTTTCCCCAAAAAATGCCTAGAAAAGATAAATGACCAAAGGGAGAGAGATATCACATTTGGTATTTAACATTGCAAAGCAAGTACTTTATAAATTTGTAAGACACTATGATTAGTTGTTCACAGATTGCAAGGTAAGAACTTAAGTTAACAGCTGTATTTGTAATGCTTCAGCTAATGTCACAACATTAAGATTTCATGATCAGTACATTAATTATCCTGATACCGCAGAAAGCTCCTTTCACTACGGCAGAGATCATAGAATCATTCAAGTTGGAAAAGTCCTTTAAGATCATAGAGTCCAACCATAAGTCTAACACTGCCAAACCTACCACTAAATTATGTCTCCTTTCAGGGATCCTCACATGCTTTTCCCATGTTTTCCTGGATCCATTTATCTGTGACCACCTACAAACAAAATGGTGATTCATCACTTTTATATTACATTCATGAATGAGCAGTGATGAGTTATTCCAATTTTGGGGAACATGCCAGGGGTTCTTGGCAGACCAGAGGAGAGCACTTTCATAAAGACTCTTTCATGACAAAGAGAACATCTTCTTTAACCCCTCATCTGCATTCACAGTCTAACCACACACAGTCACACACATTATTCCCTTCTAACCACTTCAGCTGCTGCAGAGATCCAGATCCAAACACTACAGAGAAAGGTTTCTCCTCTAAGTTAAGGTAGGATACAGACACTGAGGGTCAGCAAACGCAGCACCATTTTTGCCCTCAGACACTGTGGGCAGCAGGCCTGGTGAATGGATTACACACATTCAGCAACATCATGGCAGAGCAGAAACAGCTGTAACTGATGCACACACTGTCTCTAATGCTGATGAGAAGTTCCAGCTCATGCCAACAAGCATACAAATGAGGGGATTACATTCATTCAAATGGTCTTCAGGGACCCCAAGCCTCAGAAGGTACAAATGAAAACACCTGTACTATCTCATAATCACACTGCTATTGTACATTAAAGCTGCCTACTTCAAAGAGCTATTAACACAGAGTGGGTTTTGGCATCAGAAAAAAAAAAAAATCAGTATTTGGTACAAAGGCAGCAAAAAAAGCATTAATGCAGATCTTACTGGAGATTACAATGGAGTAGAAGAGATCGCAAATATGATAAAATAGTTGCTGACTTTGAGGGAAATGTAACTTCTAAACCAATCATACATGGCACACAACTACATAAGTTTGTCCAAAGCATTTTACTTTCCAGCTGATCTACCCACCATCATGCAGATCTCTGCCCAAAAGACAAGGCCTAAATATCCCTGGCTGCATGACAGCCAGTTATTCCACAGATCTGGCATTTCTTGTCCAACAAACAAGTTAGAAACTTAATCCTTAAAAACGGTAGCAACGAGATGTCAGTGCCTACCTCCTTTGGGATTCTTTTACTGACAAGCCAGGGCAGCAGAAAACCCTGAACACAAGTATACCATTAAGTTTAAAGGCTCTTCAAACATCTACTGACCATTTACTTGACTTCCCATTTAAAAGAAAAAAAAAACAAAAAGCTTTGAAGATGAGCAACGGTGTTTCAAGTCAACACCAATTACTCTGCCAACTCACATTTGCATTAACGAGCTTATGGAAATTAAGGTTCTCCTAGTTCAAACAACTTGGCACAGGCTAAGAGAGCACACCTCTGGCCACTACGGCTTGGTCAGGAAAAAGAGAAATAAGCCGTAACTAAAACAACAACAAACTTGTTTTGCAGGGCAAGTTTCAGATCATGTAGTATTGTTATTCATATACACCCCCTCAATTTGATTTTACTCTTGTGACCTGGAAGAGCCTACTAAAAACCTTTGTGTTTTGCCCGTACCAGTGCCATATAATGGCACTGACTGGGGAAAAGTTGAGAGAAAAACTCTTATCACACGCTTTAATAAAGAGCAGTACAGTACTCAGTTAGCACTTCCAGGAGCCAGGCAAGGCAGGCCAGCTGCCAGCCAATGAGCCAAGTTAAGCACTCTAATGTGTGACATCTCACTTGTGATGGCATGCTAAATAGGAAAAAAAGATGCACATAGCTAATGTTTATTTCCATTTCAGGACTGTATGGATTGATTCCCCACAGAACTGCCCAGCACTCACTGAATCTACTCACACTGAAGAGTAAATCAGAATAGAGCATCCATACCCTGTCCTGCAAATAGTCCATGCTCAGGATAGCATGCCATTCCCATCATATTTCAGCTGCTCTTTTTGTATCTAGGAATGTATCTATCCTGCATTCAAAGCCATGGGAAATTATGCCATTTTTGTTTCAAGTTCTCCTTAATCTTCCTCTTCCCCCTGCTGGTCAAAATCAATTTCTCAGGAGGTCTGGACCCTAGGTGGTTGAATTAACGCAGCAGGAGTGGGACTTTCTTCCAAAAATAAATCTGCATGTAGTATTTTTCACCACACAACAGTGTGATTTCCTTTTTAATTTTCTCAAGAATCTACATGACAGCAATGCAACAGGCTGATGTTTTCATTTACTTGGTATGCTTTTATCTCATTTTTGCAAGTGTTTTCAGTGGCTACCATGCACCAGGCTGCTAGTCCACAAAAGCAATGGCATGTCCCATTCCATTTTTAACTTTTTTTAAAAGCAGACATATTGACTCAAGTAAAAAATAAGGTTGTCTAAACCAGTGGTCTACTATCAGCAACAGGCATGGCACTAATTCAGTTTGGAAGCTCAGTTGTAAAACTTCCCATACTCAGTGCTGCTGCTAAATAGGAGGAAAAACAACCAACAAGACTTCATAGTTAAGTTTGTTGTCAGGCAAATGCTGCATGGACTGATGTGGAATGAAAATGAACTTCCCCACACCAAGAATTCTAGAGGAGAACGGAAGACAATAATTTTGGTTAAATTTTTCATCCTGAACTCACCTGCAGAAACTTCTTAAGGAACTTGCTTTTTAATTTTTGTTTTTGTTACAACAGCACACTATGAATGAAGAACACATGGGCAGTAAAATGCCAACACCACTGTGAAGTCCATCTTCTACTCCTTGCTCCCTTCTCAGCTTAAGTCAGTAGTAGTGAGCTTTCCTCCCTGGGACCCAACTTTCCATCTAATAACAACAAAGTTGTTTACTTAGATGTAAGATTCTAACATGTGAACATGCCTGGATGTGCATAATTGCACAGCCAGTCTCACCTGCTCTACAGCATTAATTAGCATCATACAAGTAGGTGGTGTATTTGTATTAGAATGTAGTGCATGTTTATGTTTTCCAAGGCAGAACCTAAGCATGGCATATCCCATGGCTGGAGAAAGTTGGGGAGCAAGAGTCTAATTTCAACTGATGCAATTCCTGTCCCATATAAATGGGCAGTCTCTGAAGACAAGAAGTGGTATTTCTTCTAAACCCTCTTACAAACATTACATTCACATCCATGAAGGGTAGTAGCTTGGTCTTGGTTGTGGCTTCACCTCTGATATTGCTTCCATTCCTGGACTGCACAGGAGCCAACTAATCCAGTTCAAGGATATCCTCTGGCCACAAAAGCCAGTTTGTATTCTGGATCCATCATTTTTCTTCCCCCATCAGCTGGCTTCAGCCCATCTTTCCCAGGGTTGACTTCTACAGCCAGATCTCACAGACACTTTTGTTTTTTTTCAGCATAGCAATTGGTGCTTCACTTTTCAACACCCTACCCAATCCAGGATGCCTCAGGTACCAGGCATCTCAGGATAAACTGCACCTTAAAAACTTCATCCTCACACAGCCCCTTTAAAATGTAATGGTGTAATAATTTTGAATATTCTTCAAAAATCATGTTTCTCAATACCCTTTTAGATAGGGTCATCTTAACTGTGAAGCAGGATAAGGGTAGCCAGGGCATCCACCTGCCCTGTGCAATCAAACTCAGCTCTGCAGAAAGAGAGCAGTTTTGAGGAAACAGGAAGCTTAAATGCTAACCGGTTTATATATAACACAGCAAATCGCTTCTGGGCTGAGACAGTAAGCACGAAGAAAGCAGGAGGTAGGAGGACTTGAAAAGACAATCCCCGGAGAATCATGGGAATGCAGTGAAGAACTACCACAACTCAAACTCTAATCCCTGCCGCAGCTCCATCCTTGAAGCTATGCAGCCTGAAAGCACATGGTGAAATCCACTTTTGTCAAGTAGTACAAATCGAGGAGCCTGCGTTACAATTTTGACATAACAGCTGACATATGAGTTTAGCCTGAAATACAGGAAGATTTTTAAGTCTATGATGAACGCATACGTTCTTGGTCCCCATTTGTTTTCTCTTGAGTCTTGATCTACCCTCCTAAACAGCATGCAAAAATTAGCTTTCAAGCAACAATAATGGGTAGTCCTTGTCTTGCTGAACAGGCAGAATTCCTGCTCTCACACACCCATGCAAACAGCAGAAGACATTTGTACAGCATGATACATAATACTCTTTTCTTGTTTAAGGAAAAACTCATTTCCACAAACTCCAGCTTATGCAACATCAACCACTTACCCCCACCTCTTACAAACACTGTAAGAGTTACAATTTAACTCATAAGTACAGTTGTAATAATTTATTACAACATGATTCAGTTTGTTTGTTTTTTTTTTCATGCAGTGTGTCTGGGCAACCATCCCACATCTTCTCAATAAGCAACAGCCAGAGGGCTACCCAAAAGCAATGCAAGCAACATGCTTTTGGATGTCCTATCACAAACGACTAGTAACCGCCAAAATAGTCACACAGACTTACCAAGGTGTAGTCTAACAAAATTAAGCACTGAATTTATAGAAAAGAAAACTGTCCAACACAGTATCCATGTCCCCTAATTATTTTTTTAAAAAATTTAAGATCTTATTTGAAAGTATCCATCAACAACTTGGTATGAAGTCCAATAACAAACACACTTCAAAATTTATGTGTAAGGTCATGTAGCCATTCCATATTGCAAATGTATTCTGCAAAAATGAAAACATAAATAGCAGAAACAAGCTGGTGTTACCACAACACTTTGATGTTTTGGTGTCCTTGCATGTGTTTAAACCCATACTTTTGACATGATTCTTTTTGTTGTTTTTTGTAAACAGAGTATCACCTACCTTTCTAGACCATTGGAAAAAAATGTAATTGCAACCTGTCAACACTGCACGAAGATTTGAAATCAGTTTTATAATGGACACAACAGTTATGTTTGGAATATTAAGTTCAGAAGGAAAACAATCATCCTCTATTGTCTTGAAACAGCCTACCCACCATTTGAAGCCCAGCTATTTATCTCACAATCCGCCTCTTCCTGTGTTACCCTTCTCCCTGTATTTCTTTTCTTCCCTTGCAATTTTTGCTTCATACCTCATTCATCCATTTGTGGAGGAGAGGGGAAACTGCATCTATTATATATAGCCAAGAAAAGTGTATGACTTCTCACATCTAATTCTTTTTAAATGTCAGATTAGGATCCTGAATGCCACGCTTTATTGGTAGGGGTTTTTTTAAATCGTGCCCCTCTGAACTGCTCATTACCACAGCCTCTTGTTCATCTAAGCTCGCTCACCTGCAGTTTTGTAATCATCTTTACTCCCGGGGCCAGTAAAAGAACATCCCTTACAAATCTCCTTATGAACGGCTCTGAAAAGACAGACGTGCACCCTTTCCACAACTGCAGTTCTGCCCCAAAACCCAACAAAGCTTATTTCCAAACATCTGAGATACCAAGCCATTATTACAGGTTACTGCCTTTTTGGGGAGGGCTGAAGGGAGCTCTCCCTCCAAAGCATCGCGTCTTTCTTCCGTTCTTTTCCTTCAAGTACCACATGTTTAAATGGACAGAGCCCACTCCACAATACTGCTTAATAACTTTTAGCTACTGCCAGAGAAAGCGCTTGGGAAGAAAGACAGAAGGCCTTCTTGGACTACAAGAAGTGAAATAAATTTCCCTATTTTCACAAGCTTTTCACCTGCCTTCTAACGCTACGAAACACCCCAGATGTGCGGTATTTCCTCACAGGGAAAAAAAACAAAACAAAACAAAACAAAAACGCCCATAAGAGCACATGAAAACACCGAGACCAGTTCGTGTGCTCCGACATCGACGGAGCGCAACATTCGGTGTGAGGTACAGCACAAGGGCTGGGCTCCAGCACCGCCGCCTCGCACGCGGGGCTGCGGCGAGCCGCGGATGCTGGGCAGGGCAGGCACACGAAGAGCACCGGCGGGAGCCGACCCAGCCCCGGCCACCACCAAATGCCGGTTTTCCGCCGGGAAGAGAGGTCGGACCAGGGGAGACGGGGGTGTGCTCGGGGGGCACCGCAGCTCCCCCTGCCCGGCTCCGCCCGCTCCCCGCCGGTAACCGTGCCCGGCCCCCCCCG
>VYXB01000004.1:281476-295228 GCA_013397135.1 Pachyramphus minor | reverse complement strand
GGGCGCGGCCGCGGGGAGGGTCCCGGCGCGGGGACGCGGGGACAGAGCCCGAGGCCGCCGCCGCCAACTCCGCGCCGGCGGGTGGGGGGGCACGCAGAGAAGGAGGCCGCGGCCGCAGCTGGGTTTGGCCCCACTCGGCTCCCGTGGACTAAGGGCCGCGCGGGCGCCGCGCCCCCATTGGGCACCAAAGCAAAAGCCTCGCTGCGATTGGCCGTCCTCCCTCCCTGGCCCCGCCCCCCGCATGACGAGTCCGGCACCGCCCCGCGGGGGAGCGAGGCAGGGGGCGGGGCCAGGCTGGAGAGCCGGCCGTGGATTGGGCGGTGCGTTGCCGTGGCGATGGGAGCCGTGCGCGCTGATTGGCGGGCCGTGTCTCCGTGGTGGCGGGGCAGATTCCAGGCGTGGGTCAGGCGAGGGGAGCGCGGGGGGGTCGGGGGGTTACCCGGCGAGGCCCGGCGGGTTATCCCGGGATCTCGCGCCTCCGCCGCTTCCCCGGGTCCCCCACGGGCCGTGGGAGCAGTTGGGACGCTGAGGGCTGCAGGGACGGAGCATCGTTTCCCAAAGGCATCGCTGTCCCCAGCGTGAACTGCTGGACTGAGGCTCCCTGTTTCTGGACCGGGATCCGTCCTAACGCCTCCCTGCCTGTGCCATGACGCCCGTGGCTCCGTGGCGTGGAGCGAGGGCCGTGGGACTGCAGCTGCGTGGAAGTCTCCGGTCCTTCTCAGCCTCATACTTCCTCACCCCTTTAATTTTATTTTTTTTAATTGGCTTGGTGAATGGACCGCTGCCATGGAGACATCAAGCGTGGCCCGAAATAGCTAACCAGGCAGAACTGGAAAGGGGAGTGTGGCCAGTACTAAAGGGGGGGAAGGAAAGAGCAATTTTAGCCGCTGATGTGCGAGATGCGAGCAGGAAGGGGAGGAGCCACAACGGGAGGGATGAGGGGCCGCAGCCATCAAGGTCTGGAGGCAGAGTGGTGCTTTGTGGGGTGGAACTGTATGGGCCAGGTCAGGAAAGACATCCTCCTCCTGCCACTTTGTCGTGGAATTCTTCAAAAAGGCCTCCAGACAGTTATAAATGCATGCAAAATACAGAGAGCTTTTTTGTTTTGTTTTGTTTCGTTGTTTTTGTTTACTTGGGTTTGATATGGTTTTTTACAGTAAAACAAAGGAAACGGGGGACAAAGGCATTGTTTGCAGTCTGTCTTGAAGATAAAAAGAGGCTCTTCCTTCAGACATAATGTCTGACTTCGTTTTTATCAGTGAGGATCCTCCTCTGCACCCATGACACTGGCCTCCCAAGGCAGCTGAGGGGCACTAAGGACTGAAGTGTCCAATTAACAAGGTTTGTAATAGGTTGTCATGAGGAAATGGGGCCTGACTATCCTAGCAAATGTCTAATGTTTTCACTGCTGTATTTAGCCTCACATTATTCCGTTGTTATTTTACAAATAGTGTCTTGAAAAAGGTTAATGTGGATTATATATAACTGCTGCCTAGACTGGAAGAACCATCCTACCTGACTTCTTTAACATAAAACTATATTGGCAAATGTGATACCCATTTATACCTCTCAAACCTTTTACATAAACTTCAGTACTGAGAGTAGTTCCTGAACTGATCCTTCAATAAACTAGTCCTTCAATAAAGTTAACTAAATGCAGCAGAAGATAAATTTCACTCCATGGAGAAAAATTAATATTCCGATTATATACTTAAAAAATGGGTCATGCCAGGATACATTCAAGCTTTTGACGCACCACTGTCCTACAGTCCACCAAAAACAGTTAGAGGAGGCTGTTAGGAGGAACATCTTAGGGGAACTGGAGGTTAAAGTGATTTTTAATTATCTGATATTCCTTTCTTTTATTTAGAGGAAGGCCTTTCATTTACTCTGAGCATTTCCGCTCCAATGAAATTAAAAAATAAGAACTTCTGAGTGGTAAAATCTAGATGGTTTAATAATTAAAACTCTTTATAAGTATTTTCTTCTGGGTTTCCTACCTTTATGTAGTGCTTTTTCTTCTTCAGCTTGCCTTTTAAAATTTCTGAAGTATATTTCTTTTCTTGTTGCTGTATAGCAGGCTGGATTCCTTTTCTCCTTGTGCTTCCTTTTTAAGCTTCCTTCTCCTTACTTTCCTCATTAGCTTCTTTTTTTCCTTGTGTGTAGTTTTTTCTCTCTTAGATTAGGTGTAGATTAGGATGAAGTTTTTACTGGATGTAATGTGAATATAGCATCCATGTAAATGCAGAGGAACACTACAGCTTGGTATTAGCAGGTCACAGAAAGCACAGGCTTTTTTCTGCCTATCCTTAAATTGTGGTATATGCCACAAACATGATGGAACCCTGGTGAATCCCAGTCCTTCTCGGTTACCAACTAGCACTCTCAATACAGAGCCCAGGGAAGCTGGAGGACATCCTCCTCAGTTTCTGCGTGTTTCTGAGAAAACTTGTCATCCGTAGTACTACAGGAGGAATTTCTGCTTTTTCCACCAGCAGGGGTGACAATAGGATTTCAATTTGTACCCTATCACACGTGGACATAATGCCATTGAGTCGTGTTTAGTAATTTGTGGGTTTATCTGTTTAAATTCCTAACAGTCACCTCCTGATCATGAACTGTTTCTGTGTTTAAGGGCTGGTGATGTGTTCCCTCAGTACCATGTAAGGTAAATGAAAGAGGCAGAAACAGAAAAGCAGTCAGCTCTTCAAGAAGCATTTGGACAACGCTCTCAGGCACGTGATGTGATTCTTGGGGATGGTCCCGTGTGGGTCCAGGAGTAGGATTTCAATGATCCTTGTGGATCCTTTCCAACTCAGGATATTCTGTGATTCTGTGAGTTAAATAGAAGATGGCAGTGCTGGGCTTCCTGGTGCTCCGGACATGGAGGTATGTAATGGTTCAAGCGACAGACTGAGAAACTAGGCTGAGCTTTCAGTGTAATACTGTGAACCATGGGTTAGGTTGGGAGATCCTCCTGCTTCATCTATAATTCTTCCAAGCACTGTTTGTATGGGGAGCAGTAACAGGAGTCCTTACCTGTTCAGAGCTGTTAGCTCTGTCATTTTTCTCTGATGTGCAGGGCAGAGCTGACACAATGCAGGGACAGTCCCCCAAGTCCACATAACCTTGAAGTACAGATCACTGCTACATGTGTGTATTTGTTGGCAGTTTGTTCCTTACCTGGAAGAAAAGCATGAAGGCAAAAGATGGCAAGAGTGACTTGCCAGTTAGTATGTCCTTAGCATGCAGGGTTTTCCTCGAGTAACTCCCTGTACTCAGCTTGGATGACACATGTTTTCAGCTGGCCTAGCTTTCAAGGTCTGTTGCTCTCTCAGTTTTGGTCCCATTGTCCTCTTGCACGTGGTTTATTTTGCGTTCGTTCCTATCATGCTTTTCACAATGCCAGCTTCCTGTCCCCTCCCTTCTCAGGAAGCTGTTCACTGTTACTTTAGGTTTTTCTCTTTACAAACTGTCACTTTGCATCGGAGGAACCTGCTGTTCCAAGCAGTTCTTCCTTCTACTGTTAAAAACAGACACTCACCCCCCCAAACTTCCTTGTCCTTACCAGGGAAATATCTCCACTTCCTATGTAATGTAACAGCACCTGAGATAATATCGGTGGGTAATTATGCATCTTATAAATACTTCTCAACCACCCAACAGCCTTTTATAAATTTAGGCTCCTCTCAGAAAACAAGTCTATTACACACAATTGCAAAGCAAACTGAGAAGAGAGCTAAAACCACATTGGGAATATGAATATGACACATTCCTAGTAACTATTGCACTAGTACTAATGTAAACTGCCCCATAATCAGTCATGGCACATTTACATTTGAAGTCCTCACTTAAAACTGTATTTGAATGAGGAACATGAGCAGAAACGGTGCTGATCATCTTTTCATCATGATAAAATGCCTGTTTCTGTAACAGCTGGCATTCTGTACCTCTGTGATCTAGGCTGAGTAGTCATTCTTAAAATGAATCCTGACTATGAAATAGAATAGGGAACACAAGCTATGGCTTGGCTAAGAATAATTTGTTATGTAATTAGAACAATGATAAGAATATATCAAAACCTCTACTCTCTCAAGCGTGGTAGGCATAGGGATTCTTCTCATGTTTCCTTTCCAACCTACTGGTTTCAACTGCTTGTATCTTTCAGAATTTTTCAGATTTTTCATTTGTTTGAAAGCAGCTGTTTTATTTCTAGAAAGTCTGTTGGGGAGAGAGAAGTTCTTTTGATCAGACTGCATTTACAATAGTGACAGCACTTCAGAAAATAAAATGGATAGCTCAAAGACATGTACTGATTTTGGAGAAAGTCCTTGATAAATTTGAGATAAAAAAGAAAAAGATTTGGCAAGTCAAACTGTATTTTTAGGTGGTAATAGGCTTCAGAGTATGAGGATATAGAATCCTTTGATCAGAATTGCTTTTAGTGGGAAATCCTTTCTTCTGTCACTGTTCCCTTCGAGGTAAAAGATAATGTTCTCGGTAGAAGCAGTTAAAAGGCAGACTTCAAAATACTCCATATGACTCATATATAATTCTTTCACAGTTACTGAACAGTAACTTCTGGATATTGGAGCTCTAAAATAGTCATCTTGCATGGTGTGGTGTGGTGTAAACCAGGTATTCCATTTTATTTTCTGCTCAATTTTACTGCCATTTAGAGCACCTACTAACTCACTTACCTAGGGTAGTGTGGAGAAAACAAAAAAAAAAATTTGTTCAAAAAACCAAGAGATAATGGTGTTCAACTACTTAGCAGTGTCCTGTCATACATCTGAAGTGGCCATTTTCAAATATTTCTTTAAGCTTTTTCTCTAAATCTATTTGTACTTCCAAGTTAAATACATTTATTTTGAAGCCTTCAGAACTGCTGTTTCCTGTGGACAAATAGTACTTCTTTCTTTCTGGATTAAATTGGGATAGCAAGCATATGTCAAGTCTCTTCACAGAATTTTCATTGGTTTGTAGTGAGGAACACTTAAAAGAAGTAAATGCTTTGAAAATTTGGAGTTTATCATTACTTTTGTAACTGAGAAATGAATTATTCAGGTATGATCTGGTTGTTCAGATAGTAACTTAGTACTTGTTCCTATTACAGAGTATTCTCCGTGCAGCCGATATCAACTGGTGAAGCCAGTTTAACAAATAAAGGAAAATGGTTGCACTTGTCTTCTTGACTTGTCGTACCTTTGCAAGAATCACTAAGATTTCATTCTTAGGACTGATGAGTTCACTGCTGCTAGTAACATTTAAACTTCTTTCTTGGAGAAGGCTGCCCAGAAAAGCTGCTGCAGTAAAATCTTGTAACATCATCCCCTTGTGAACATAGCTTTTTCATTCTCTTGAATTAAATCTCTAGGCTGGATGGGAAGACAACAGCAGATGACATGATGTGCCAGTGATGCCAGCAGCTGAATAGATGGCATGCTGCTGGCAGGGAAGCTCACCTTAGGACTGGTACCGATGCTTTGAGATTCTAGGTTGACGCAAGAGTTGTGTAGAAAGACAGAGTATTTCAAATTTTGTGCAGCTGCTTGACAGGTGTTACTGCGAGAAGTCAGATTTCTCTGTATTCTGAATTCAGGTATGATGATATAAGAAAATTGCTCTGTCGAGGGAGGAGTAATAGGGGAACTGCTTCTTTTTGGATGGTCTTGCATAAATTCTCAACATAGAAACTGGGGAGCAGCATAGATTCCCCCTGCTTTTAACAAATCTTACAAACAACAAGTCTTGCCAAGGTGTTACTTATGAAAGCTTGGAATGCCACTTTAGCAATAAAAATAGCAGTACCAAGTCTTTATGGTGTCTTCTTGTCTTCACTAAAATGTTATTACTCATTCCAAAAAGTCAAAACATTGTTGTTAAAATCCTTCCAGTATCTTTTAAAGTGTCAAGGTTTGATGGAGACTGCGTTCACCACAATGCAATAGAATTAGTAATCTCATTCCACAATTTTGGTCCATTTTCCAAAATAAAGCTTTTTAGGCTTGATTTTGGGTTTGCAGACTTCTTTCAGTTTGTACTTGTTCCCCAGTTTTACTGCTCTTAGACTCCACTAATTCAATGTTTCCCTGTTACCATACTAATACATATGTAAAATAATGAAAGCCTTCCTATTAGGAATAATGGCAAGACCTCAGTACCTGCAAGTTTGTAGACTATTGAAAAGCTAATTTTTTTTTCTCTGAAGAATCTATCTTCTGGTCACTCTTACACCCATGTATCTACAGTATTAAAGAAGAAAAGCTATGTTAAAAAAAAAATCTTCACATTACCATAGGAAAGTCAACTACATGTCAGAGAACTAAGGAAAATAATTCTTATTATACTCCAAATACAGTGTGTATCTTTAAACCATTACAGGAACTAGTGAAATGAGAGACCCAAGTCTCTCTCGTGTGAATTTATGTATAATTACCAAAAAATATGCAGCCTTTCATAGCATATGGAGAAAAACCAACCCTTGCAGCAAAGAATCTAATTTAAAGGTTTTAATTGCTTGCTATATTAAATCAATTAGCTAAGAAACACTGAATGGAAATGGCAATGGTAAGATGGTAATATTAAAAATATTTTAATAAAAATATAGGATTTGGATTAATTTAGTTACTCTTGGAGGCCAAGTTTGCCATTTCTGTCACTGGCAAAAAACCTATTTATTCTCCCAGTCTGTGAAAAATGGGGCTATGCATAATCTGGATTCCAGTATCCAGTGCTAGTGAACAACATTAGTTATGGTCCTGGTCAGAAGTACCAAAAAACAAAAACAGGGACTTGGAGGGCTGTGTACCAATTGCCAATAAGCTAATGAGTCAATTCTACAGTCACAGTACTCTTATTTAAAACACTTTTTTTACTATTTTTACTATTTTTTTTACTATTATTTGACAAAACAGTGCTTTCTGTCTTAATTTTATCTTTTTCTTCTGATCCTGTCTTCTGCTGCACTTCTTATATTGTACCCTAAGGTTTGTGGCCTTTAGCTCTACTGAGATTGCAGGAAAAATAAACAAAGGGTGAGAAAAAGAGGTTAAGAAAACATTTGGCAAGACCAAACAAAAACAAAAGACATGTTAGTAAACCCAAGGGAGAAAAAAAGATCAGATTACTCAGTATTTTACCACTTAGATTAGGATTATCTTGGACATCAAAAAAAGACATCCAGACTCTTCACCCCGAGAGTGGTGAACAGGCTATCCCAGGAAGTGGTCACAGCACCAAGTCTATGAGAATACAAGGAGCATCTGGAGGATGCTGTTAATCATATGATTTAGATTTAGGTGGTCCTGTGAGCAGGAGGGAGTTGATGATCCTTGTGGGTCCATTCCAATTGGATGATTCCATCTTTGACAGAGAAAAATCACTCCAGGTGGGAGTAGCAGCACAGAGAACTTACAAGTTACTTCCAACTTTATTCTGTGTTTCAGCTAAATCCAGCACACTAGTCACAGATCAATGACAAATGCTGAACAGCACACCTCACTAATGTAAATATGTGAAATGCTGGCCACTGTCTGCATGTGATCTATTCAGCTGCTGGATCTAATTGTTTGTTTTAAACCAAACCCATTTCCAGGTGTTCTGAAGAAAGTTCTCTCCTCTCTACTTAATCAGTACTTCCTGAAAAGAAATTCTAATTGTTCTTCATTTGTTTGCTTTCTGTTTAGGCATGTTGCATGTGGTGGGATGCTATATAAAAATCCAATTAAGTTATATACATTATTACCCATGTTATTCCCATAATAAGTTGTTCCCCTTTGTTCCATGCTTTCAGGTGACATAGCCCCACAGAATTATTCAGACTTTCACCCAGCAGGGCAGTTTCAGTACTTTATTTTGAAAGTCTCTTAATACCTAGTTTAAAACAAGAGAACAAATTAAATGTAAAGTGTTCTTTATTAAATAACTCAAAAGGTAAAGCAAATTGTGCAGTTAAGAAAGACGACAACATGGCCAAGGATTTTTACAGCAGAAAACAAACACTGGCGAATGAGCATTTCAGTCTAGCAGCCAAACTGTCCTCGTTTTTATGGAGCTAATTTCGGTCTTCAAATTGTGACTTGTTTTTTAGAAGATATGCTGCTAGAAATTCAATGGGATTTGGTGGTCTGTAAAGAAAAAAAGTAAATCAAAAGCAATTTTTTTTGTTATATGAAATTAGGTAGCTGAAGAACTAATCACTGCCCCTTAACAGCAACATAACTCCTCCCAAACACTTACAAGCATTGATTTAGGGATGACTGACTACCTCAAGTGACTGAATTTACAGTTTATGTCTAATGAGAAAGTTTTTTAAAAGGGGTCTTAGTTTCTGTTGGTTCAATGTTACTAAATTGCTACAGTTACATACCTAAAACTAGGGTATATCATCTGTAAGCATAAATACTGTATGTACATGATTAGATGTGACATGCATTTGCCTATTTCTTTAACTCATGCTATATAAAGTAAAACTGAATCTGTCAGTGCTTTTTTGCTTCATTGTCTTCAAGTGGTTATTGCGTAGCTTTGTGCATTAAAGTTGTTTTCATGGTTTCTGGCAACTGAAATGAACACAACAAAACTTCAAGTTTGAGAAGTGCTGTAACTTGCAAGAAGTCAATAACAAACACTTCTGATCGCTGGCCTTAGCCTGTACTTTTTTTTTCCTTTTTAAAAAAGGTCCTCCAGCTACAGTGCATGAATCCTGCTAATCAGGATTTTGTCCACAGAATGATCAACTTAATTATTCCACATTGGGTCAGACAGAAGGTCTGGGAGTGAGCAAATATGCCTATAAAGAAGCATAAAAAATTGGAAGAAATGTAGAGAGATATTTTTCTGGAGTATCCTTTGGGTTCCCAAGCATGTACCAATTTCTGAGCTACAACCTTAAAAGTCCTGGGTGGATTACTCTACAGCTTTGACCAGTTGCCTCTTGAGCACAAATAAAATCTTAATGTCCTCAACCTAAGGCAAAAAAAAATTACGTAGCTTAATTATGTGACCTGTGAAGGATCAGCTCCTTTTGTTCATTATAAATTTGCTACCTGTTTCACATAATTTCATTATTGTATCGGAAGAGATAGTAGTCCATCCCAATTCATCATTTCTACACTGGTGTGATTCAACAGATTCCTAAATATACTTCTCTGGGAGAATATATTAAATAAATTTAAATAATTACATCATGCTTGTTTTTTACCCCTTCAATTTCTAAGTTGTTTTTACCCCTTCAGTTTCTAAGTCCTACCATTCAAAAATTATTTTTTATTAGAGCAATGCATTGACATATATATGTAACAGGTTAAAGATATTTTTTCATACAGGTAATTGTCAATTCAGAATCTAGCATTTTGTCACTAGCATTTGTCACTACCCTCCTAGGTCTAAAATTTTCTGTTTATTTGGATTCAATCTTTTGCTTTTTGCCACAGTTTCAATTTTTCATAGAGTTTTACAAAGTTCCTGTGCAATTACTTACAATTCATGAACTTAAAAAAAAAAAACAAAACCAAAAAAACCCACAGAAACCAAAACACCCATACCTAGTCTGTAAAACTCAGCCTCATTAACAAATTTTTCAGCTTCTTCTTCAAATTGTTATAAATTATACTTTCAATGATTCCAGTGTTGATCTTACTTCACCATGCAAATTCACTATTTATTTCTACCCTCTATTTTGCCTATTCAGTTCTCCACCCATATAAAGACTTTTCCTTTAATCCCACAGCAACTAACTCTCTTTAAAAGCTTTTAGTGAATGGCTGTGTGAGAAACTTTTTGGAAATTTAAACAGACTATCATCTGCATTCCTCTTTACATGTGCTTGCTGACTCCTTCAATCAACTCTAAGACACTTACAACACCTGACAAACAATTGTGTTGACTCCTCTCAAATATGTAATTGATCCATCTGGCTTACTCTCCTGCATAATTTCTACTGAATTTCAGGCATAACCATCAGATGGACTGGGCTGTTCCCTGAATATTTTTATATTCCTTAGAAAACGAACTTGGCATCCATTAGTTACTTTCCACTTTGATTTTAATTAGAAGATTATATATCAGAGCTGATAGCTCAGCTTTCTTACTCCCGAGCGGTTACTATGCTCCACTGAACAGCCAATTTGACCTGCCAGTTTGATACTGTTAGATTTTATACATTGCCCAACCTCTTCTATCAGTTTCACTCATGTGATGAGTCCCCATAAAAAAAAGCTTCTTCCATAGTGAAGATTTAAATAAATTAAAAAAAAAAAAAAAAAAGATAAAGTAAAAAGTTAGCCTGTAACACAAGTATCCAAGAGCGTAAGTGTGGGGTATGCACTTCACAGGTGTTTTACATTGAATGTGCAGCAGAACTCCCACAGATGTCAGCTGAAGATCTGCACACTGCTCAGGAGTACACACAGGGTGGACCTCCCTAGGTGCCCGATTTTGCCTAATTAGCTGTCTGTACCCTGCAGTTCAAATTCACAACCCCTTCTGGAGTTAAGACACTGCTGATGGTTGTTCTGACTGCAGGTGCCATGATGCCTTTATGGTCATCCACACCAGCTTTTGTTACTCAGTGAAACTGAGTAACTGCACGGTTACATGCAGTACTACTTGCCACTAGCGACGATACACTAAAAGGCTCAAAATTCATTTGGCTAAGATGAATAGCTGTTTGCTGTTATTGAAGGATACCCTTCTGCATTGACTGGTAAGAGATTTGGGGCACCTTGACAGCATAATCTTCACTCAGAGGATAAACTGTCAGTTTGCTTCTTACTGTGTTGACAGTGCTGGGTCAGCCTGACTTTTTAGAAAGCATTTAAATCTCCAACACAGATGCATGTCAGCCCTGATTTGTCTTGCTTTCTTTCAAATGGCAAGCAGAACTCTTTATAATTTCATGCTACAAAACTCTTCAGAACTAGAAAAAACTTCTTGCCTTACTTTTATAAGGTGAATTATGTGATAAAATTAGTAACAAAAATAACTGCATTTTCCCTCCAAAACTTTTGCAGTAGCACACCTCGTTGGGAGATCACAAATTAAATAAATAACTCTTATCATGTCATATGCACCTAATAAGCACCTCAGTGGGGAACACATCCCGCACAGTCAATCACAGTAATTTGTTGTAATGACGTTCTTACAACTACTAGAACAATGTGTGGTGTGCAACTGCTAGAACCACGTGCCTGAAAGGTGACATACTGCCCAAGTCTGAGACCTACATTTTTCCAAGAACAGACGCAACACTGAAGGATCCTACCTCTCTTTTGCAAGAACAGCAAGTCCCTGTAGCAAGATAGGTACAACTGTCTGATCCAAGTAGGCACGTGTGGGTAATGACTGAAGATCAACCTTCTGCTTTGATGTTTTCTCTGCATTTAGTTTCTCATTTTCTACTATCCTCTGAAGTACAAAAGAAAAAGTGAATCCACATTGATAATAGCAGCCACATCTACTTTGAAAGTACAAAATACCCATCTCTATACAATTCACTGGCGATAACTTTTTTACATCTTTTAAGAAAATTTAAGCACATATTTTTACTTGTACAAAAATCTAATCCAGAGGAGCCTTCTCTTAAATTCTTATGTCTTAAGTGAACAGTTTTCTAAAACAGAAGACATCCAATCAGTGTAGTTATTATTTCTGCTTTTGCATTCACAGATTTGAATTCTACACCACTAAGACAGGAATGGCTACTAACAAGAGCAATCTCAATTACATGGTTCCTGTATGCATGTGCTTCTAATACAAAATGCTAAAAGCACAAGAAATTCAGGTGAAGTCTGACAAAGCGGACTGTGCTAAAGTTGAATACTTTGAGACCATGCTCTATTCCAGTACAGATGGACACATTAAAGAAAATGCTTCCATGTGCTTTTTGGTCAAAAATCATCTTACACCATTAACTGTAGTTAAAAAATGATGCCCTACCACTGCCAGTAAACCGAATGTATTCAATGCAAGGTAGACGAATCTACCAATACAGGACCAACGTATCCAACGTGTTACGGTTCTGTGGTGGATGCTGAGGCACACAGACAGGTAGTTATCAGGGAGATGCGTCAGGAAAGATGTTTAAGAATAGTTGCTGCAAAAGCTTAGCACAGAGCAGGATCTTATAATGGAGGGAGACTGAAGGCTTTTCTTTAATAAGAAATAGTAAATAATGCCATAGAGGTAGGATGGGACTGTCGCACTCTACTCTGTGCTGGTGCAGCCTCACCTGGAATACTGTGTGTGCAGTTTTGGGCACCACAATATAATGGAAACATAAAGCTATTAGAGAGCATCCAAAGGAGGGCTACTAAGATGGTGAAGAGTCTAGAGCGGAAGACATGCGAGGAGCAGCTTGGAGGAAGAGGAGCATACGAGGAGGTCAGTTGGTCAGTTTGGCCTGGAGGAGACTGAGGGGAGACCTCACTGCAAACTACAACTTCCTCACCTGGCAGAGCAGAGAGGCAGACACCAATGTCCTCCCTGGTGAATGGCATGAAGCTGTAACAGGGGAGTATTAGACTGGATTTTAGGAAAAGGCTTTTCACACAGTTGGTGTGAAAAGGATCAGGCTCCCCAGGGAAGTGGTCACAGCCTCAAGCCTGACAAAGTCCAAGAAGTGTTTTGACAATGCCCTCCAGCATATGATGTGATTCTTAGGGCTGTCCTGTATGGGATCAGGAGGTAGACTTTGATGAATACCCTGTGATTTTACTACTCTAACCCACAGTGTTACCAACAGCTAGAGAATGGACTGTATCTACTCCTTCTCTGCATACAAAATTAAAGACAGCCTGGATTATTCTGATGCAATATTTCTATTGATAAGAATATGAAAAGAATCTTTCCCTTTTGATACTTCCACAGAAATACCATAAACTTCTATTCCCCTTCCTGTAATAAAAGTCCAGATGGCTTTTTTTCTGGCATAATAGATTATACAAATGTATATACATCATAGATAGCAACAGAATAGATAATGATCATAGGATACTTAAAAAACCCCCACCATCTCATTAAAAACTGCATTATTTACTTCAGAACTATTTCGTACAATGGAAGCAATACAACAGAAAATATATTTACAGCCATTTATGCAAGGGACAGGTATCTGTTGGTTTGATTTCCAGCTAACTTTCTTGGGAACGTTACATTTGCTGAAGTTAGGCTCAAGACTCAACATTTTTGTCCTTGATCAGGAACGTGACTTCCACTGTACTTGACAACAATAACAGCTTTGTTACCTCTACATTTTCAGTGAGACCGTATTCGGAATGCGGATTTTCTGGAACCTGTAAAATAACAGATAGTCAGCAAACTGACAATGCTGCTTTTATTCACATAGCATTACGCACATAAAATATTTCTTGCAATACCTGTGGCTGTCCCTCCATAATCTGTTCTCCCTCCATGACTTGAAAACTGGAAGTTGCTGGACGTTTAGGAAAATCTTGTAAAGCAATAAAAACATCCGTCAGCAGGCTAAGAGGAAGCCCAGTGTGAGTTAAGTGATACTACATCATTTGGTTACTAAGAGTTACTAAGGCACAATTACTAGAGAGCAGAGGGAGTTCCTCTGCGCTCCCCTCGCGCCAAACTTGATTTTCCCACACGCAGAACTGAGAAGTGCCTTAAGGCTCGGGACAGATGCCCTGAAGAGAGCGATACCGGCATTAGGAAATACAGCATTCATCCCAGCGGGAAGCTGGAGACACCCCTTACCCACGCACCCTCCCTCCCTCCCTCCCT
>VYXB01000004.1:192798-281402 GCA_013397135.1 Pachyramphus minor | reverse complement strand
GGGCGGGAGCTCGGCGAGGGCAGTCGTTCCCAGATGTGTTGCTGGGGGGTGAGTTCCGAACCAACCTTTGAGAAACGCCGGCGTTTGGGGGCTTCGTGCAACAGAAATGTGCTCATCATCAACGGGGCTTGATGTCTGAGGAGCTCCCTGTGGTGGTTGCGAAAAATAAGTTTGCTGAATCTAATGTGGAACCGAAAGCGGGGATTTGTTAGTGAATAACCTTCCAGAGCTGTGTAGAACGCGGTTTGCACAACGATGACTGTTGGCCGTTAATTTTCTTTCTGTTAACAAAAAGGCAGCTGCTCAGCTTTGTCCAGGTATCGGCTTTAACCATCCTGTCCTGACTGGAAGCTGCCGGGAAATGGAAGAATTTGTTGCTTCTGTGGTTGTTGCGCTGTTACAAATTGTACCGGTGTTTGAACATCTGTGCCTGATTTCTTTGTTTTTATTAGGAATTAAATTTGAGGAACAACTGCTTTACGTTGAGGGTGGCAGAACTCTGAAACAGGATGCCCGGGAAGGTCGTGGAGTCTGTCTGGAGACATTCCAAACCCACCTGGATGTGTTCCTGTATCACCTGCTCTAGGTGACCCTGCCTTGGCAGGGACATTGGACTATATGATCTCCAGAACCCCCTTCAAACCCTAACAGTTCTGTGATACTGTGGTCTTTTTGTCTGGTAACATGGTTTGTGCTAGAAGGCCTTAAAAATCTTTTTATTTTTGACTTGATGAAGTAGTTACATTCCTGTACTCCTTAAAAAACAAAAACAAAAACAAAAACACAAAAACAACCCTTTTTGTTGTTGTTTTACAGAAATAGGTCTTTTTTTTTCCTGTCCTTGCTGGAGTGATGACAATGCATATGAGTGAGTTCCTTGATTCTCTTAAAAGATGAGCAACATGGAGAAATAATGGAAAATGCCATGTTTTCACTAGATTGTACTCCGATGTATAATCATCTAATAATTGTAACGATTAAGTATGTGTACATCAGTGAACTTGAAACAACCATGTTTACAGAACTGACAATGTTACCAGTGTGAAAAGCAGGTGTACAAGTTCCTGTGTGGTCCGTCACAGATTTGATACTCAACTGAAGGATTTGGAATTATAGCAGAACTGCATACTGTCTTTGTGTCAATTTTAGTACCTAGTGCTGGCAAACTTAGCTGATGTTGAGGAGGCTAGGTGAAAACACAGAAGGCAAAACGCTTGAGTTTTTTTCCTAAAACATGAAGCAGGAATACAAACAAATTCTTAATGAGAAGAGATATAAGCTTTTCAATCTGTTTTGAGGCTCTCTCCTAATTTTTCATGAGGTTCTAGCAATGACATTTTTGAGAATTGCATTTAGAATACCTGAAAAATCCTTGTAGCCCTAGCCCCATTTCCACATTTATATATTCTCTCTTATATTCAGTTTTTGTGGTGATATCATGTTGTCAGTGAGAAAAGGTTTCCTACCTTGACTCTTTGTGCAATGGTAAGTTGTGGTGTCAGATTAGTTGCATCTTTCTAATTCCTATGACTGTAGTGCTTGTCTGCTCTAATTCTAAAACCTTTAGCTGAGATACCAGATTGAGGACTCATGAAATATAGGAGGTGCAATCTTCAGAGCAAAGTCAAATCAGGTGGATGAGCTGATCCAACAGTTCCATGCTCCAGAAAACGAGGTTTCGCTTCTTCTTCCACCCCTTGCTGATGTCCATCAGAACCCTTGCTGAGCAAGGACATTTCACTAAGCCAGCAGAAAGCCATCAATGGTCTGATGCGGTTTAAGATTTGTTTGTTGGTTTTTGTTTTTGTTTTTCTCAAAATAGCATTAATCATATGCCAGATTATTAATTAGAATACCTCACAGACAAGACCAAATAACTGAATAGATTGACCAGTCAGTATTGGTTGAGGTACATTGTCTTCTGTTGTCATTCAGTCTGTCCTTGTTAATAAATTTATTTCTTCACTAGCTTTTCTATTTTGATCAGGAGTGGGATGATACTTTAGAAACTATGAGATAATAAAGACAGTAGTTCAGTAATCTGTTGTCACAGGGTTTATTTCACTTCACATTTTTGAATGCTACTTAGTATTAACTCTGCTTGAAGCTTCTGGAATTTCTTTGATATTCCAAAATTTGTTAAGCCTTTATATTGGGAAATGAGATTTTTTTTTTTTAAAGGATAGTTAAGTATACTGAAAAAAAAAAAGATACCGAACTTTGTTCAGTACTTCAATCATTTTTCGTAATAAAAGTACATCATCCTTCTTACCAAATACAGGAGAAAAACACCTGATGTACATTACTACATTTTCAAGTTAGTAATGGTTCTAGGTCATGAATAGTTACTTTATATTTTGATAATTCTGTGTTTTATACAGTAAGAAAATAAATAGTTCTGTCATTAAAACAGACCACTCAGTCATTTAAGAAAATCAATTCACATTACCGAGGGAACTAGAAGTAACTATACAAGGCATAAGCAAACAAGAAAAAACCAGTAGTTTTATAGTAATTTTTGAAAAATAAATAATCATAATAAATAAAACATAGCAGACAGTAGTGATTTTAGTTTGGCATGTCCTTTTAATTAACACACAGCACCAACTGCAATTTCTTGCTATAAACTGGGGAAACTTGCTTGTGCACTGAATTAATTAACGCTTTTGCGCTGAATTATGTGTCTACTGTTTGGGAACTCTGGGCTACTGTGTGCGGTTCAGAGGTGTAGGAGAGAGATGATCTGTCATAATTAACATCAGGAGCTCAGTATTTTATTTGTAGAACAGAGTGTGTGACAAAGCAAAACAACAGCAAAAAAGATCAACCAATAGGCAAGGCAGCCAAAAGGGGAGGAACACTAAAGCACAGAGGAAGGGCCTTGCAAGAGGGCTGAATACAGCAGTAGGCACAGAACGTGGAATGCTGTTGTGTGGGTGCCTCCCCTTGCTTCTTAGACCAAAGGTACCAAAACATTTTTAAGGTTTGAAATAACCAGAAGAGTAGGGAGCTGGAGGATCTGTCTCATAGTGGATACACAAAGAAATAAATAGCTGGGCAAAATAATTGACAAACAAGGGCTTGGACAACTGGGTGATCACTTTTTGTAACAAGGGTGGTAACAGGGTTCAGATTTTTTTTTTTTCTTCCCAGGACGATGTATCTATAATGTATACTGAATTACATTAGCTCCCTCTATGTGAGCAGACAGCCTGTCATTTCCATTACAGAGATGCGGAGCAGACAAAGCACGGGAGGACGCTCTCCCGGGGGCAGTTCCCGGCGGCGGAAGCACGGACACCGCCGGTGACTGGCTGCCACACGTCCCTCCGTGAGAGGGAATTCCCCGGGCCCTCCTCGTGTGCCTCCAGCAATGACTCCCGGCGGGAGCGACGCCAGGGATCCGCGCTGCATTGTGCCTGCGGGGCGGCTCACGACTCCAGTCAGAATAATTAATCCTATTAAATTATTCATCCTCCGTCCACTCAGTGTATTTCCATGTGCCGACATCTAACGGCCTCGGCCGCGCTTGGAACAGCCTTCATTCTCTCCAGACACAGCGCTGGAAAGCCCCGCCCCGCTCCTGTCCAGGGCCGCCCGCATCCCTGCCTCCCTCTCTCCCTGCCTCCCTCCCTCCGTCCCTCCCCCTGGGGCGGCCGAAAGGGGCGTCGCCGCCGCCATCGCCATGGCCGGTTGTTGTCAGTCCCTGGCAGCGGGTTATGGCGACGGCGGTGAATGAATTCTCCGGGCGGCCGAGGGAAGAAGAAGGGCTCAGCCGGCTCCAGCTCCGCGCCTCCGGCCGCCGGCACCTCTCCCTCCTCGCCGCCCGGGCCGGCGCCCCCAGTGCCGCCGGCGGGGGCGGCGACGGCAGCGGCGTCCCCGCACAAGCGGAACCTGTACTACTTCTCGTACCCGCTCTTCGCCGCCTTCGCCCTGCTCCGCTTCGTCGCCTTCCAGCTCGGGCTGCTCTTCGCCTGGCTCTGCGAGCGCCTCTCCCGCGGCGCCCTCATGGCCGCCAAGGGCAGCAGGGCCGGGGCCGGCGATGCGCCCGAGCCCGGCGGGGCGCCCGAGACGGTGCGGGCGTGTCACAAGCGGGCCTTCGAGTGCATCTCCATGGCGCTGCGCATCGACGAGGACGAGACAGGTAGGGAGGGAGGGGAGCGCCCGCGGCCGCCCCGGGTTGCGGGAGGTGGGCGGGCAGGGCCTTCCTGCCCTGTACCGGGGAACCGCTTTCAGCTGAGGACAAACAAGACCCGCCCGTGTGATGGATGCGGGCGGCGGGGGTCAGTGCGGGCGGGAGCGGGGAGTGTGCCATGCCTGCATGCCGTGGCGCTGCTCTGGCCCCGGCCCGGTCCGTCCCCGCCGCAGCCGGCAGGTGCAGGTTGGATCAAAAAGCTGCGGCTCGGGCTCGTTCCTCACGCAGTGCAGGCCCTTGTATTTCACCCCAATAAAGTTTTTGCTGCGGAGGTGTGGGTGAGGCGATTAAAAACTGGGGCGAAAGACAGGGTGCGTGGCCAACAAGCCTTGGGTTTCACCAACCCGCCGGACAACAAAAGCACCAAGAACAATAATAAGGGTGCATCCTTTAGTACACTCCCTGCAAATGATGCAAGTGCTGAAGCGAGTCTTCAGGAAACTTGACCCCCAAAATGCCCATTTGGAGTTGTCTTGACTTTTAAAGAGAGAAATACTTACTCGTATTTTGGCAGTTTTCTTTTTTTTTTTTTTTTTTATGTTTTGCTTAAGCTGTTTGACACACTCTTGAAAAACCTAAAAAGCTATCACTGTGTGACCAGAAGACCTTAAGGAAGACGTTTAGGGTTCGGGTAGATAAAACACAGGAGTGAGGTATTTGTTTTGGGGGGGTGGGGGGGTTGTGTCTAGAGCATTAAAAAAATAAAAACATTTGCTACTGCATTTGATTTAGCCATTTACTTTAAACACAGCAGCACAGTTCTGTCAGCAGCCAAAAGGCAGGCTTTTAGGGGCATGCTGTGCTGTTTTTTAAAATTCTCTGGAAACACTGGAATATCTTCTTCTATACTTTTAAGTTGAGCTTTGGTGAAATTGCTGTCCTAGAGGAGGACATTAAAAATAGAGGGGTAGGCCTTCAATAGAAGCTACATGCTGAGAACACCATAAAAGCGAGGGATGTGTCTTGCTTTGCGTTGACAATTCGGGAGTGGCAGTGGCAAGCTCTGGGAGAGGAAAAAAAAGCCCTACCATGTGCAGCAGGGTTAGTTCAGAACAGATGTACAGCGAGAGAGCACTGAGGGCCATAGGAGAAAAGCGTGAAAGAAGCTGAGGTAACTTAAAGCTTCAGTGTTGTTGATGATTGCTCTGTGAGGAGTAGCCAAGTCTTGTATTATCAGGTTCCTGTTCCACTGTTGTGATCTGTAACTGCTGGTGGTTTGGAGGCTAAGCCCTTAAATACAAGTTTTAATCATGGACTCGCTATGTAGATACCGTTAGATTTATCGTATATGAATTAGCTGCACAGGTCATACATCTTATTAGATCATTTTTATGATAATGGGAGCAGTTGCACAGCCCTGCAACTGCAATATACATTTCACTGAGAAGGAACTCACTTTGCTTTAATGCATAGATTTATTTCTTTATCTGTTTTTGCTGCAATATACTTCTATCTTTGATATTTTATTTTTTTTAATGTGAAAGTAAGTTTTTTCTAGCTTCCAACAGGAAACCATATGTTATGCATAGTGTGTGAAATGGTTGGAGTTTCTGAATTGTCTAATACCTGTTATGTGGTGGTTTTGCTGTTGTGAAAGCACACTTCAGTAATTTTGATAGCACTTCTGGTAATTTTTGTGCTTCTGAATTATTGGGGCAATTTTTCTGGTTTTAATATTTTCACAATCAAGCTTAATGTCTTTTTCTGGGGCTGAGAAGATGCACGTGTTGGGTTGACCCCTGCCCTCAGCTAAGCATCCGCACAGGTGCTTGTTTCCTCCCCTCAGTGGGACAGAGAAGAACATAAGAGGAGCAAAAATCAGGAAAAAAAAAAAGATGAGAAAACTTTCCGAGCAGTGGCTGCTTTGGAAGACAGCCACCATTCAGCTACCCAGTTATTCAGCTACCCAGCATTTTATTGATGAGCATTATATTGAATGATACAGAATATTCTTTAGGTCAGTTTGTGTCAGTCATCCTGCCAGTGTCCTCTCCCAGCTTCTTGTGCACCCCCAACCTACTCGCTGGGAATCTAGTGTGGGAAAAGGAAAACCTTGAGGTTGTGCTGTTCAAGCAATACCCAGGCTATTTCTGTGTTATCAGCACTGTGTTAGTCACAAATCCAAAACACAGCAGTGTTTGGGCTGTTTGTAGAAAATTATCTTCATTTCAGCCAGACCCAATACAGCTGATCAGCGACTTCCAAGGAATGTGATATTTATTGTATTTTTAATGTCACAATCACTGAAAACTAGTAAACAATTCTGTGTGGAGTCTGAGCACAAATTTTGCAAACAGCTTGCTCTGGTATAGTGTTTTTAAAACTTTGTCCAGTTATAAGGTGGAAGTGAAATTTTAATGACCTTGGCATGTTTGCAGCAAGCTCCTCAGAATAGCAGAGGAAGTCAGGGAATAGCAGAGGTGCCTGGGATTATTGCAAATTTGATTTCTATTTAGCTATAATCAGCATTAGATTTACACTGCTGTCAAAAATGTTTCTGTGGGTGATTGGGAGAAGCTTAAAGTAAAAAAAAAGGCTAAAGACAGGATCGAAGTCACTCAGCTTCAATGATTTAATTTCTCTGGCTTTGTCCTTAACAGTCAGGATATATGAGGCTGGTGAAGAAAAGGCAGTAATAAAATGATTCCCAGGGTGTGTGATGTTCATGACTGTAGGAAGGTGCTCCTGTGCTTTGTGTTGGTAAGAAGAGCAAAGCATGAAATTACCTACACAGGTGATCTTGCCAAATGTTATTATTAAAAGACTTTGCTTCTGGAAAGGAGCAAGAGAAAACCCTGAGGAGGATTCTAGAAATATATTGAAATATTTTTACTGATACTGAAATTTGCTAGAAAGGAGGTTTGAGACTGAAGTTATCAAAAGATTTGAGTGCAGAAGCAACACAATGACTGGTAACTGGCACTTAGGAATAGTTTTGTGAAATGTTATGTCATCTGAAAGTAGGGTAATGATATCTGAAGATTTCACTGTAGGCATTTTTGGTTTTTTCTGCCACTTGCAGCTAATCTGGTTTAACTTGTAATACATAATGTGCTATTTTCCTCTGTAGAAAGGCATGCTTAGTGTGACATAACTACCTTGCAAAAGTGTGTTTCCATATGCAGGCAAATATCTTTTTAATGCAGAGTATTTATGGAAGGGGGGCAATATGGAGTAGATATTAATAGGTCTTCAGTGGTTTATTTGCTGTTATGATGTCACATAGCATAGGTTAGGCATAGCCATGTTCATGGTTGTATTTGCTGTAATACCCATTAGGATGTGGTTGGTATAGAGGTGTACTCTTAATTCTACTTGCATTGTACTTTGTGTTAAAGTTGACACACACCTGCATTACAGGAGTTTTGTAATAGGATAAACAAAGAAATACCCTTATGGCAACAGAGCTGCTCTGTACAAAAGTTAATCAGAGGAGAAGTGCCTCATCTCACTCATGTGGTATCTTAGACTTGTAGAGTATTTATGGAAGTTTCTATACTTCTAGTGTTACTTTGGTATTGATATGGTCTGTCACTGGAAGATTAAGAGGTACATCTCTATTTGCTGTTCCAGAAACAAAACCTGTTAAGATCACCATTTCTGTTGTGAATGAATTTGTGTGGGTGAGCTTTTTTACCTTGTTTTGTTTGTTTGGTTGGTTGGTTTTTAAGGGGATTTATCTTTATAAGGCAGATGAAGAATTATTCTTAAAACAGGCAAAAGTGATTTGAGGCTGGTGTAGTACCTGTTTTTAATAGAAAATCTTATTTGAAACTTAAGTAGAAATAAAGTTGACAGTGTCCCTTTAAGAGTTTCTTTAAATCATAGGATTTTGTTAAAATATCTCTTCCTGCCTCTTACTTGTTTTATGCAGCATTATATGGAACCATTCCTAAACTTTAATTCATTACAGAAAATAATGGGTTCACTTCCTTTTTAAGCAGGACAAAAGGAACAAGCTGTTGAATGGTATAAGAAAGGAATTGAAGAACTGGAGAAAGGAATAGCTGTCTTAGTAATTGGTCAAGGTAAGCCAGTTTTGAGTTTTGTGGAACAGATTTTGGTTTATGGCTTCTTCAAAGTGAGAAATCAATATTGCTAAATATAGTAGGTGCTAGGAATGATCTGCTGTATGAATTAATTCATAAGAGTGTTTATTATCCTTGTTTTAGCTGTAGGTGAACACTGGTCCATTTCTCTGTTCTACGTCTATAACACATGCAAATTTTCCTCCAAATATTTTCAGACTCTCCAAAATCATAAGCAGTTCATGAAAATCCTAAAGTAAAACACTTGATTTCTTATATAATGGGAATGCTAAAACACTGAGTTCTGATTTGATTTGCCGAAGTTGACAGTTCATGTTCTCACTTATGCAGAATTTTATATCCCCTTCAATATAACTTAAAAAGAAACTCCTCGATTTGGAATGGTCTGACTTTGTGTTTCTGGGTAGCTCAGGCCAAAGTAGCTGAACATTTCCAACAAATCAAAAAAGCCATCTCCCTATGTGGAATCATTTTGACCTGTAGTGGAGAAGCAGGTATGTACCATAGAGATACAGATGTAGTAAAGGACTTACTAAGAATTTGTCCTCAAAATAATACCGTAATTATAATAATAACCCAAATCACCAGCCCCAACCCCAAACCTGTAAGTGCTTTTACAGACTGCTATTTTATTCCTCAGCTATGTTTAGAAGTGTATGGTGACATGTTACTTATGGGGCAATACCAGTGGCATTTGATACAACCTGTGTAAATTGCACAGTTTCAAAAAAAAGCTTGACCTGGACAGAGTATTTCTTAGGAAGTAGTGGTATTAATGTCAAATTCTGTGTGTTTTGAAATGTAAAGGGACACAGTCAACTGAATTTAAATCTGTTAATTTTGCCAAAGTGAGATCTTTTGAATTGTACTTGCCTCTCAGTCACTTTTCAAGCTTTGTAAAAATCTTGTTTTGTTTGACTTCTCTCCGGAGAAATGCAGTGACAAAGAACATATTTTAGGTCAGCATTAAATGTTAGACAAGATGCAAAGCAATATTTGGGTTACCATAGCTCTATGAGCAGTACTGAGAAGCAGATAGTGTCAATTAACTTTAAATTCTTGATTAAATAGGAAGCTTTAGAATTTTTTTCATTAGTTTTGTAACAAAGTTCCTTAGTGGAGGGAGTAGATTAGGGGTGGGAGGAAGAGGAGGGAAGACTGGGTGTCAGTATTTTAGCACTTAAAGTTTATTTGCCAAATTGTGTTTTAACGTTGATTTTTCTTTGTAAGGTGATCAGTGTGAACGGGCTCGACGTCTCCAGTCTAAAATGATGACAAATTTGGCAATGGCCAAGGATCGCTTGCAGCTTTTAGGTACCAGTTACAATTCATGACTTTGGAAAGTTTGTAATTACTTGCACAACTTCATGTAATGCATTCTTCTAAAATATTACTTTGATTTTTAAAGGGAAGGAGTCATTATCTGTGTAGGGTCTCTTTAGTTTTTAGTTTAGAGTAAGTGCTGTTGATGCATTTTGAAAATGGAATTTCAAGTATAAAAGTAACTGTGAAGTCTTTGTCATAGTACACTTGACTCAAAGTCAGGAAGTTGTGTTCAACTCTTGTTGAAGTTTAGGATTTTTGCATTGGAACTGTAGTAAAACTTGAAATATTGATGATCATGAGTGCCAAGTGTGCCTCCTGTAAGCGTAACTACTTCATGTTCTGTTAATTTTACTGTCACTTAATGCACCATTTTGCCTTGCTATTTATATATAATAATAATTCATTAGCATTGTGTAGACCATAAGGTTGTGAAATCCTAATTCCTTCAATTTTTTTTGTAGTAGTGTTCTATTTGAAGACTAGCAGGTGAGATCACTTCTTTTGAGAATCATGGTGTTGTATAGTTTTAGCTTTATTAAAATTAGGTGCTCTATATGAGCTCTTAATGGACAGAGTAAAACAGGCAGGATTGGAAATGGCATCTTACTGTGCCCGATAAACAGGCACAGATCCCCCCCATCAAGCAACAAACCAACAGCTTTGTGCGAGTGCATCCTCTAAACTGAAAACTTGGGAAATGCCTTCAGTTCAGTCAGTAAAATGAAGTTAAAGATGTTTTTTTTTAATTGCTCTCTATGGGTGAACTAACAAATGTACTTCAGTTTAACTTGCATATGTGCAGCTTTAATCTTGCGCTCTGTAGTTTGGAGCTCTACTAAGTCATTTTCCCAAGAGCATACAGGAAAACTCGTGTTCTTTTCTCCTCTTACACTTTGTGACTCTGTAGTACTAACTGGTGATTGACAGGGAAGTTGTGACAACCACAAGAAAGTGAGTCTCTTTTGTTTCCCTTGAGTTCCTGGTGTCCTTAGAACTTTTTTGTAAAAAGTTGAAGGGAAATGGGGTGAAAGAGGCATGTGGCTTCTGTGCTCTAATATGGGTGTTCATTGGTGCAACCTTAGTATGTGCAAAAAAGATATTTTCTACTTCTCTGGATTAAAGGCTGACATGTAGAGGTAATATAAACTAGGGGACAACAGAAAGAAAGTGATTACATGCTAGCAGTCTTTGGTAAAATATGGCTTGTTGCAGACGTCCTGATTGCAAGTAATTAGAATTTCTTTTTGAAAATTTGCTGTTCTTTGAAACTTCAAGTAACAGTGTCTGTATTTTGTGGGTACTGCTTCATCATTGCTTGTTATCACTTAATGTGATCTGACTGAAAAGAAAAAAATGGTAAACATCACAAAAAAACCTAAAGTTGAAGTACATTCATCTGGACAGGTTATCATGTGCTATTTGTTTGCTTCATTGAGAGTGCAGATTTTAAGGTAAACACAACCATGTTTATTGCACAAGTTGATGTAAAATATTCTTTTAGTTTTACTTTTATATTATCAGAAGTTTAGTACTTTGTTTTGCCTAGGTTCTTGTTTAGTTTGCACTGAGGATCTATTTCCAACAATGTACCTGAGAGCAAAATTTGGATTAAAAAGAGTGAAGTGAAATCAGGTACCCTGTAGGAGGGAAAAAGATGTGATTTGGAGAGAGATTCCAAAGGATTTAATTCCCTGCAAGTTTGATCATTGTGGATGTATTTGAGTAATATTTTTATACCATCTAACCAACTTTCAAGTATTGACAGCATGTCTTTTTATTACTTTATATGTAATTTTACATTGATTTTGTGGAAATTGAAGGTAATCTAGAGCTGAATTGCTTGTGCAATTCTAAATGTAGCTTTTAGCCTGTTACTTATAGTAACAGATATTTGGAATTTTTAAGTGGTGTAGAGATCCTTTTGTAGTTGAACTAAACATGAGGCTGTTGAAGCTGTTAAGGTTCATAAAGTGATTTTTCCTATGAATCCAGCTCATAAGATCAGGGATTGTTTTCCTCTAGCCATGTGGAATTTCTCCATTTCTTGAGGCAGAATAGGCAAGTCCTTTATTGCCTTAGCTGACATAATAAAAGAAGCTTAAAGTTTTCGGTAATATAAAATACTTCATCCTGCCTGCTAGACAGAGGTGTGATTGTAGACTGCTTAACTGAAATGCCATCCAGTCAATCAAGTTCCATTGGTGATACACAGAGAGTGAAAATTAAATCATACGGATTATAAGTGTCCCTTGGAAGTGCTCAGTGCTTCATTTTTTTTGCAATGTGTTGGTACATCAGCAAGACCCCACTGACAGGAGTGTGATGTCTGATCACACCCGTGTATTATCACCATGTGTCATCACACCACTGGTGCCTTTAAATGTTGGAAGAGGGTGGAGCTACTTACCTTGTTTGATGGGTTTTCTATTTTGAGCCCTGTTTTCATTTTGAGTCTAAATTACTGTATCCTACTCTGTTTGAAGCTGTAATATGACACAGTCAGAAAGCTGAAGTTGCTACTGGTGTGTTTCAGAGCACCTCAAGTGACTAAGTCATTTTGTCAGTCCACTGACAATATTGGGTGGTGCCAGCTGTCAGGGGACTTCCAAGTTGTACCATTTGGATTGGTGGCAGCCCCCATTTTTTACATGGTTTGAGGTGTGTTAATTGTGTGCTTACTCACATTAGTGGCTAAATCTTGCTCTGATGCTCTTCACGGACCTGATCTCTCCTGGATAACTTATCACTTGTGTTAGACATTTTTATATATTTGATATATTTAGAACGACAGGAGTATATTTGTTTTCTGCAGTAGATACGCAGAACTCAGTCGATACACAGAACTCATTTTATTCTTCGTAAAGATAGATAACCACAATGTCCAGTGCAATACTATTCACTTCTAATGCTATTTGTATGTTTTACCTGTTTGTGTTCTCTATTTCAGAGAGACTTTTCAAAGGGGGACAGACTTTTGTCACCACAAATACCTTCCTGTGTGCTATGCATAGCTTCAGTATTTTGATTGAAGGGTGCACATGGTACATAATTCAAATGTCTTTCATCATTATCCTCTTTGGAGGATACTGATACTCCTCAATGCTGCCCTTGTATACACAGGGTCTTCAATGGACACCTTCTGGCATCCTCCACTTTCTTGGAGGCGATGGTGTTTTTTGCTTCAGGATTGTGTTACAGGGTGACTTTTTTTAATTAGAAATCAGTTACCTTGAACTCAAGGTCTAGTGTTGTCTAACTGAGACATTGGCTGCAGTGCTGTTTATTTGGTAGGTTTGTCAGCTTTGTATCGTCAAGGAGAAATAACGAATGAGATTCTGTAAACTTTTTTTTTTCGATGTCTGGATACAGAGAGAGAGAGCTTTTACATGGAAGGTGATATGTCCTATTCATTCTCTGGAATAATATTTAATAGCCTAATTTATCTTTGATATTCTAGAGGACCTTACAGCTACACTGTCACTAAAGAAAAGTGATATGGATTTTTTTTTATTTTTATGCAATACTAAAATTACATGTTAATATGTAGTGGGATAAAAAGACAGTGCATGAACTGAAACTGGACAACAGTTGGACTACACTTTTTTTTTCGTTGGAGTTCTGGAGTTCTGCATATGTGGAATTAACTGAGCCATTGGTAATTGTAGGAAAATCCCAGTGTCAAATTGTAGCTTTGAAGTAAATAGCATTTCCTGAATTCTTGCCAGGCTAGTTGATGTTGTTATGGTCCCTCACTAGAAAACCTTTTTTTTTTTTTTTTTTTTTTTTTAGAATGCAGAAATGTTCTCTAAAACATAACTGGTTATCTAGTATCTTGGAAAGTCTGTTAACACTAATTTTGCCTCATAAGCTTCTGTATGAACTGTCCGTTCCTATTGCACGCACAGGGCTGGGAGTAGACCATTCTACTATCTCCTTTGGTAGGGCTGCATCCACTAAAATTGTGCACTGTCTTTGCAGTCAGTTGTACTTAAAGGACTTTCCTTACACCTCTAGGGAGGAAAGCTTATTAGGGTAACTTGCTGGAAGTTGCAAAGCTTGTGGTTGGTTGTAGGTTATTCTTGTGTGACTGATTTTTTTTTTTCTACTGTGCCTGACTCTTCAATGCTTTCAATTTAAAACAAAGCTAAACCTTGGGTGCACATACTAATCTTGAACTTAAGCTTTTTGCATTTGCCTATGGCTTTTAAGTTTTCACCTAAACCTCATCTTGTTCCATCTGAATGCTGTTATTAAGCCTCATTGTTATGAGGTGTAAAGATATTATTCAGGGAAGCAAAGCAGGGAATGATCAGGAGCAGGAAGAAGGAGAAGGGAGTGAAGCAGAAAGACTGGGGAAAGATCTGTAACAGATAAAAAAGCATAAGGAAGGAAGTGCTCATGCTTGTTGGTTGTAGGATCTGCAAGCAAGGATCTGCAATGGCAATTCTTCCTCCAGTCACGGCATTGATGATCTTGAGTGTGCACATTTTCAGTGGAATTTGTCTGCTTTAGCAGTATGTGCCTTTGTGTTGCCAGAGGACATTGCTCCTCTACTTGGCCATCTCTTTTTCTGCAGCTTCTTGGTACTGTTATCTCTTGGTAGTAAGCAGAAAAAAAAAGAAGGGAACAAGAGCTTGTCAATGTATGCCTTGCATCCTTACAAACCATGTCTTGATTTTAAAACCAGAGGATTTTTGTGAAATAAAGGTGGGAGAGGCAGTAAAGTGCCCCAAAAGTAAGGCCTAGAGATTTTAAGCTGCAGTGGGAAAAGCAGGAGTGGTAGCTAAGCTGCAGAGAAAAAGCAGTCCTTAACTCTTTTTTGTGTTGTTTTCAGCCTTACACCTCTTTGACTTATGGTTTAGATGTTTTTCATTACTTCTCAGAGTTAATTTCTTTCTCCTTAATCTTTAACTTTATAAGTGTTGTATTCAGATGTTTTTGAGGTTAATATTCCTAAAGAATACAATTTGCATGACAGTTTTATTGACATAATTTCATAGCAACTATCTTTCTAAATAAAGATCTTAAAAGACATAATTGTAATGTATGTATGTTGTTTTGCTTGAAGTTTAAGGTTTCTGGAAAATGTTTACTGGCTGTTACTACTTAAGTGAAACATTTAATATGCAAGGAACTGATGACTCCTTGCAGTTGTCAAAAGTAACACCTTAGGGAGGACTTTGAGAAATGGGTTATCAACACAAATATTAGTAAATGAAATAGATTCAATCCTGAACGTGGCTTTGGAAAAGTAACCACAATCACTAGGCTAGAAAGATTGTTGTAATTAACTCAGCCATAAATGGTGAGTTTTAAAGCTGTTTTCAGTCATACTCATACTAACAGAATTTTCTTACAAGTTTGCTAAACATTGTAGAATAGTTAGAAATATTCCTTTTATCTTTAACTATAACAAAGCCAAACTTGACATTTGTGTGTTCAACATACATAAATTTTCTTGGTTCATTTTTGGTTTTTTTGTTTGTTTATTTTATCCTTTTTCCTCCCTCCCCCTCTGTCTACTATGTAGAGAAGCTGCAGGCAGTTTTGCAAATTTCCAAGCCGCAAATGGAGGTCTATAATGACAGTACTAACCTGGCATGCCGCAATGGACATCTCCAGTCAGGTGGGTTTGGTTTTACCAGCGCCTATTGAGGGGATGTCTCTCCGTTTCTGGTGTATTACAGGGAAAAATAATGCAATGCTGTGTTTTGTTCCCACCAACTTTAAAGAAAAATTGTTTGTATTTCTGTTTTTAAAAGCTTTGTATAAAATACATCCCATCCTTTCCATGGCTTTGACAACACTGTTTTATTTTGTAGTATTCAGTTCTCTTACAATAACTGTTAAATTAACTCTTAAAATTCAAAACTATTTACTAAAACAATGTTTTTGAAAATATTTCTCGTGTTATATTTTCAAGGAATTAATTTAAACCTGTTTTAGAAAGTATCAATGTCAGATATGTAGGTTATATATTATGCCTACATAGGTAGTTCTTTGTTTATGATATTATGAGAGTGAATGTGCATTTGCATTAAGCTACTTTAAATGTCAGGGGTTTTTTACACTGAGAAAGTGATACACAGTTAAAACCAGGGCGGGACCACAACAGCTCTTGTGTTTTGTCAAGGAACATTGTTTTAATCCTTTCCCAGAAGACTCAACCAGGTATACTAAAATAGCAGAAGTAAACTTGTTTCTCCATACAGAAAGAGTGAAGTTATTGTGAGGTTTGTGAATTGCCTTGGGGGAGTGTTTTAAGCCAGCAGTAAGCTCTTGCCAGAACTGTGATTTCAACTGGTAATACGTACAGTAGACTACAATGAGGTTAAATGAAATAGAGAGCTCACATGCACCGGAATTTTTAAAGCTTCTCTAACTGAGTCAAGAGCAGTATTCAGTTTTTAAAGTAAGTAAACTGAAACCTAGTGTATACCACATGCTTTTCTCCTGTTTGGTTTTTGTTGTTGTCTTTTTTTTTTTTAATCCGTTTCTAGTTCTGAAGTCATCTTACTGTTTGGTTTTGTTCTTTCCAAGGTATAAGAAGTTAAAGTGTATCTTGTTAGGCACCTTTACATTACTGTATGTGTGGTATTTTTGTTTAACTGCGTTTGTGAAAAAAGGGTAGTTAAAATGGCTCTTTGGTGTAAGTTCTTAGGTACATTGACCTTGAGAACTCTCTACCTTAAATGATCCAGAACAACTCCTGTCTTTTTAGCAGGCTGGCTAGAGACTGAATGAACAAGTATATACATAGATACACAAAAGTTGATAACATGTTCTATTTAATACGAACAGCTTTTTCTTTAAACTCTTTTTGTAATAGTTTCTTGTACCTTTGTCTCAATGTGTCTCAGAATTGGATCCTACAGGAGAAGGTTAGACTGAACTTTCACTCTTAAAACTTTTATTTTGCTTAATATGTTAGTGACAAAACATAGAATATTCATTGGCATCTACTGGAAATGAAGAAACATTCTGCCAGTTCTTTGGCAGGTGCCAAAGTTATTGTAGCAGAAGGTGGTCACTTGGTAAACTTGTGGAAAGTGATATGAGGCAATTTACCGCCTTGGAGTCATACTCCAGGTGATTTAGAGAAGAAGAACCACTTCTGCAAAACTGTGAAGGAAATGGTAGTGAAATGACTGCAAAGGGCCATGGCCTTCTGGGAATGCATTTTTCAGAGAGCCTTCCCACTTTCTGAAAAGGAGTGTGGGCTAACAGAGGAATGGTCTTGTACTAAACTCCATGGGATCTGAGGAGGGACAGAAGGGCTCAAGAGCAGGTCCTTAAAAAAAAATATTAGGTACCAGGCATCTACTGATTACCTTGAACGGATTTCAAGAGGCTTGTTCCATTTCCATTTGCCAAAGGTAGACTTAAGACTTTAGAACTTGTGGAAGTCAGAGCATTACCTAAAGTACTGAACTTTTCCTGCAGCTGTGGGTTCCTGACAGTACCACGAAAGTCAACCTATTAACAATTGTCTGAATTTCTTAATTGGCTGGTGCCTGTGCTGTTGTGCTTGCTTTTTGTGTCTGTTTTTGGGGTGTTGCAGGGAGGGAGCCTTGTTTGTAAGAACATGGTGGTACTACACTTTTTTCTTAAAAGTAGTATATTGGTTGTGCTTCAATGTGCTGATCATCTTGCTGTTGTTCTTCCTTTATACATGGAAAATGGTATTTTTGCACAAACTGCAATAATTAAAAAACACAAACTAGATGACAGATTCTTAGGAAGCTGTGCAAAACCAGTTTGCAGGCTACTTCAGATAACAGAACTGCTGTTATTGAGAAAGTGAGGTACTTCAGAGGTACTGAGCGGCAGGGCACTGGCATAAACTTAATTTTCTATCTACATAAAGTATTACCTGTGCTGTTGCCTAAAAACATGAGCTTTTTAAAAGTCCAGGATTTTATGAAGTGTGAAACATGATCATTCTTAGTTTTAACATCAACAAAATGTCTTTTGCCTGTTCTTTGGTCTAAAATTGCCTTCTTTCATGTGCCTCTAAAGGTCAAAGTCTTTACAGATGTTTTTGCTTCGTAATTTTATCTGATATTCTATTCTCACAGCTGTACTGCACATTTATTTCCAAAGTGGTACTGATTTGAGATTCTTCCTTCTCTCAAGATCCTATTTGTGTCAGCCTTTCAGCCCAATTTACTTGATTCTAATACAAGAGACTACCTGTCCCTGTCTTTCTCATTCATAGTTTCCAAACATACCTAAATAGCTAGAGATTTTTCTTGAGAATTTATTTTATAGATTTAGAGTGATTTTTTTTTCTAAGACCTCATTGCAGCAGTATCACCAACCCTTCAGTTGCAGAGGGATATGCAGTAACTTACCTAAAGAGTAATAACAAGTAGCCTTGATCCAAACCTTTATTTTGAAATACATAATTATTGTTTAATATCCATCACTCTTGTTCTCATAGCAGTCTTAAATTAGGTGTAAAACAATTTACCTGTATTTTTTTCCCTCGGATGTGCTTGTTTTCCTTTGCATTGTGGGTTGTTGATTTTAAAGGAGCTTGGAAAGGAGATGATGCCAGTCTTGCCAAAGGCAGAGCTTGAGTTTTAGGAACTCATTTACTGGGCATACAGTACTGATAGTATTACAGTAATCCCAGGGTACCATTTTACATTTAACATGTAAATCTCAGCAGGATGTATGATCAGAGAAAGCATTAAATTTCTCTTATTTACTACAACTTGAACACTGTGCAACTAGCTAGTATTTTACCTCAGTTTTCACATGGAAGGACTTGCTGGCTTGTCTTTAATAGTAGACATATATTGGCAATGTTTATCCAAGTGCAAAAGTTCTACTAATACTGAATTTTTTAGAAGATTCCCAAGTAGAAGAGCAAGTAGCAATAAAGTAATTTTTAAAACTATAATTTGGCAACAGCAGATCTGACTGATAAGACTCTGTCAGTTCAGAAAGGAGAATGGCTGTCTTTCTGGCCTGGGCAGCTGTGCTACCTTTTAAAGTACAGAACGTGTCCTTCTTAGTTGCTGAAGCTTTTTGTTAGGTAGCTTTTATTACTTGAGTCTTCCTATTTGAAAAATCTGAACAGAATATTGGAAAGAATTGCTATTTTGAGGGCTATTGTGAATGCTGATCCTGAATGATCAGTCTCACAATTGCTGCAAGTTTAAAGGAGTTTAAGATTTTCTTAATAAAACTACTTACATGAAGTTACAGACAATTCTAGACTGGAGAATTTTTTTCCCAGTGTGGGGTCCACAGACCATGTACAATAACTCCTTTTAGTCATTTTACATTGGTTATCAATAGGCATATATAAAGAATTTCTGAGGAATATTCCCTGATAATATTTAAGGTGTCGCAACTAAAGGCTGGAAATTGTTCTGCAATACTGGAATTGCTGTTGCTAATTTTATTTTAAACTTTCGTTTGAATGCTTAAGAAGTTACAGACTAGTAGAAACCTGTTTATTAAGATCTGCTTTAACGTGGTTTAACTGCACAAAAGAAAATATAATTGGTTTACTTTTTAGAAGTATAAAGCATATTGTTATATTTTTTAAATAAACGAGCTACAGCTGCATGTTTTTCAGATTGTGTTTGCAGGTATTTAGTATAATCAAGCTTCTTCTAAAATGGTTCAAACATATCCATACTTTATTTTGTCTTTTAAAACAGTTTAATAAATATATATATTATGTAATTTTACCATTTCTCTCTGTAAGGGAGTCTGACATTGACACCTGTGTCTGCAGCTTGACAAAATTTAACCAGTAGAAAACCCCAGACAATTTTACTAGTTGCTTGTTTGTAATTTGTTTGTGTTGTGTATATATTTGGATGGCAGATTAAAATTGCAGGGATGCTTTCAGGACCAGACAGCTATTATGTCTGTGTAATCCAGTGGTGTTAGCTTGGAGCTTTAAAGTAAATTCTGTCCAGAATTAGAGAGCAACATCAAACTGATCAAGCCCCTATTACTATCCTGTAAATATATATGAAATGGACAATTGAACTGCTGAGTCTTTCAAATACGCTTGAAAAAATACCATGGTGTCTCTTTGCCATTAGAACTTACTTCAGGCACTTCATTATTGTTTTAAACAAAACAGTGAAACATTTGGCAGAAGGCTGCTGGAGATATTGTGAAGGTTTTAAGGTCACTTGCTCTATATTTTCAGTCTTTCAGTAGATGACAAATACAAATGGGTAAGGAATGTGTTTTCGGGTTTTTGCATTTGATACAGCAAAATATATATCTTGCATAATGAAACAGTGACAGCTATCTGACAAGAGACATGTGCACTTAAACACGCTTTAGAAACAGGGAAACTTTAGATAAACGTAATTCTGAAAAATTTGATCACATTTTTATTTGTTGCTTCAATGACAATTTGTATATAAAATGGAATTTCCCTCTGGAGGTGACACTGAACAAACAACTATGTTCAAGAGCTGTTCATCAGCACTTCTTTGTGTACTACCCATCAGGACTGACCACAAAACATATGTAAACTTAGTAGTCTTGAGTCCTGGAGGTATAGCTGCAGTAAATAATAATTTGTGTTTAAACCTTTCTCTTTTCCCCTCTTTCCCCCTGTCGTATTTCCTGCTTCCCGAAATACTCTCTATGTGTGCAATTGGATGACCCTCAAAATTGCAGTGGCTGTGTATTATTCTCAATAGGAGGGGGTAGGTCTGGGAAAGTGTGACAACTGAGCAACTTATTAGGGTGAAGGAGATGGAGAAAAACTACTTCAGCTTTTTGAAGCCTCCCCATGTTGACTTTAAGCCAGCTGTGCAAATGAGGTTGAGGGGAAAAAAAACACAACCAAACTGAGTGCCACCTTTTGATTAAATTGGGCCAGTCAAAGTGTTGAGTAGCTGGATGTTTTAACAGATTCGTATACTGCTTTTTGAACTTGAAAGTTAACTGAGTACGACTAAAGAGTTTTTGACTTGGAAATTCCTGTGTAGGAATGATGAAGTAAATTTAACCAGCTCTGGATCTGTGTGTGATTTTATCAGTAGCCAGTTTTGGTGGTTTTTCTTGTTTTGTTTTGGGTGGGTTTTTGTTTTGTTTTTTCAAGAAATATCTTACAGGTAGATGTAGTTAATGCTATTCTTCAAGTTCCCTTATTTTTTGCATGTTGATATATATGCATTGTTTATGATAACCCCTGTAGAGTTTCTTTAACTCTAGAAAGGGGTAGATTTATGATGGAACAAAGGCTTTAGAAACCTTTTAGCCAGATAGTTAAGGATACCTGTAGGCTTTGTAGAGATTTGCTCCTGGTAGTATGTTTAAAGAGGCTGAGAACATGGTAGTAGTTAAGTGATCCTTCCATGATACTGTTTCACTGAGGTATTCTTTGAATTTTTTAAACACAACATTAAAAATTACAACTCTTTTTACCTAAAGCATTTTTCACCGAATTGCAATATTTTAAGTTGAAAATACTTCATAGAGTCCTTAATTTCCTTAAAAATCAAGAGTTTTTTGGGCTGTTGCTTAGAACAGATCAAACTGAATTGCAGATTTCTAAAAACTTTGTGAAGAAACTTGTAGCTGAAATCCATCTTGAGCTTCCTTGCCTGTGAAACCATATTTTGCTTATCTAATCAAAAGGGTCCTTAGTCCTTTAAAAAGGATATAAAATACAACAGTATTTACAGTTTTCAGCACAGACAACAGTAGTGTATTACACAGTTTCTGGTAGTGTATTCCCACTACAAAAAGTCTCCCATCCAGTGCTGTTCTCTACTCATTAAGCAGCCTCACCAACCTGACTGCTTGCTGTAGCATGTTCTTATCTCTTAGTTTCTGATTTGATGTTCTACACTTGCAGCTTCTGTGCCAAAACCCTTCATTTTATCTTGTATCCCATATGGAGAATGTAGAAATCAAGTGTTACTTTGGTTAGACCAAAATGGCCTCCTGTAGTGTAATGACTTGGGGCCAATATTTTAAGTTTTTTCTCAGTCACTTAATTTGAGACTTCACTGCTTCATCATGGAGGTGAATTAGTAGTGTGAATGGAGTGTTCAGTGGTGTTTGAATCAATGGTATAATTTATTTTAAGATTTAATTTTAAATGTAGGAAGATAAGGTGCTTCAGAGCTGTCCATTTAGAATTTACTTACCCCTTAAGATTCCTAAAGTGAAAGAAAGTTGTAAGAAAAACCACCAGACAGTTGCTTGCAGGTATGTTTGTCTCAATATTCCAAATTTAAAGTGCCTTTGTGAAGCTTCTGTGTGGAAAGTCTGTATAGTGTTAGCTAGAATCCAAAGTAACAACCCTGCTAACACCACTTAAGGAATGAACACTCTGAATCTAAAGGCTTGAAATTTGGGGATGATTATAATGATTAATTTTAGGAGTTCTTTGGAAAGAAGGCAGCAAAACACAAGCCAGAAGACTTTGCATTATGAGGGATAGATAATGTTCATCGCTTGATAAAAGGACTCATTTATCTCTGGCTTTCTAAGATGGCTAACTAATGTTCATTTTGAGAGCTCCTGAAATTTCAAATCTTAACTTTAGGTGAAAGCAGCAGTTAATATCCCCCTAAAAGTGCTAAATACCTTTAGAAAATTGTGTTACTCTTCTATAACACTGTATTATAGGTTTCAACAATTCTATCTTTAAGTTAGAGTTGATGGTAAAAGTATGACTGCAGCAAATGTTCTTATTACACTGGTTTTCTTTATAGAAAGTGGAGCAGTTCCAAAAAAGAAGGATCCCTTAACACACACAAGTAATTCGCTTCCTCGTTCAAAAACTGTTGCAAAAACCGGATCCACAGGCCTTTCAGGTCACCATAGAACACCCAGCTACAGTGGGATATCATCATCTTCTGTGTCTAGACCAGCACCTAATTCTGCAGCTTCAACTCACAAGGTATGGTGAGGATAAACACGGGAGTATACAATTGAAAAACGAATGTAAGTTCCAGAACAAACAGTGGATTTAAGGCATTTACTGCAGTGTTGTAGCAGCGGAAAGTTTTTCAGCAAAACCTGAAACCCCTACATTTTCTGGCCAAGCCTCTTGAGCTGGGCTGCAGAGTGGATTTTAGAAACTGAGGGACATCAAGTAGGTTGTTTTTAAAATTGCGTGGGAAACAGAGTGAAGGCTATCTAGGGGGAAAATAAATAGCAGTATGTAAAGATAGTAGGAAAAAACCCTCTTACTCCAGAGCTACAGATTTTTCCCCCTCTGAGTTCCTACTCTTCTAAAGCATTCATGCATGCACAGGTTGTATGGAAAAGCAAGTTATGGTTAGGTTGTGACTGAAACAGAAAAGTACATTCTATACTAAGAATACAGAAAATACAGCATTTCTGTTGACCCATCTTTTTCCCTTCCATTCTGATCACCCTCCCAGCCCCACTACTCCTACTATAAAGTAAAATAAAGAGCAGGATGGATGTGAAAGTGGTTAAAATGTTACTGCTACTACAATATGAAGGCTTTTAAGTTACCTGTTGTTAAAGTATGACAGCAGTAGAAATTCTTGTTTATAGTATGGAAGATCTGAAGTGGTTTGTAATGCTTATTTCTAGAGTATGCTGGGGGACAATACCATAGTTAAATATAATGAATTATCAAACCAAAAAAACCCCGAACCGCAAACCAAAGACTCCTCACCACTGGAGCCTAAGGTGTTCTACCCATGGCTGAATAAGATAATATGATTTGTAACAAAATACAGCATCAGCATATCTGGTATTTGTTAATGTATTATGTTCTACTGGAGCAAAAGAAATGTACTTGTTTTGTTAACACTATGCTTTTAAAGTATTGATCTCGTTTTTTGGTTTGGTTTTTTCCTCTCCAGGCTGCTCCTAAAAATAGCAGAACAAATAAGCCTTCTACTCCTACCCCTGCTCCTCGAAAAAAGAAAGACATGAAGATATTTAGAAATGTGGACAGTAATCTCGCTAATCTTATCCTGAATGAAGTTGTTGATAGGTAAGTCTGAAGAAAATTCTGCTTTTCAATGCAGAAAATCAGTTTTTCATTCAGTACAGTCTTGGTCCACTAGGAATGAAAGTAGTACTTCTAGTTTGTTGAGGGGTTTTGGGTGTATTTTTTTTGTTGTTACTTCAGCAAAGAGATGAAAATTCAATTCAGAAATACTTCTCTTTTTAAATGCTTAGCAATATAAGTTGTAGATTTTCTCAAAAGGGTTCTGTATAAATAGTCAAGCGCGTTAAGTTAGTCAGCTGCAGCTGAAAAAGAGTATCTCATTGTCAGACTAATTAGTATTCCATTTCTTTGTTAGTGGGCCAGCTGTCAAATTTGATGATATCGCAGGGCAGGAATTGGCTAAACAAGCTTTGCAAGAAATTGTTATCCTTCCTTCTCTTAGACCTGAGGTAAGCAACTGGGTGTTGTTATCAATCTGTGATAGGATCAGTGAAATATGTATTGTGCCTCATGCATGAAGTGGTGATTCTTGAGTCCTGTCTTTACTGATCATGATTGCTATCAGTAGCTGTGTGGTGATAGCCATCCTGGAAAAGGAGAATGTAGGATTAATGCGTTAAAATACTATCATAAAATTCCTTGTCTTCTGGTTAGTCAATGTTGGAGAAAGTGACTGGGGCAAGAGCTTAAAAAAACCCCAAACTCTAAGCCAAAAGCAAACCACAAACCCCTAAAAAATATCCAGCAAAACCCCCAGAAAACAAACAAACAGCAAGAAAAAACAAACAAAAATCCTCACAGTTTGTGAGGCTGTATGTCCAACCCTATACGGCCATGTAAAGGACAAAGACCTGAATTGGAAGAGTGAAACAGATGAGATTTGTATAAGTAAATTAGATCATGGCACTATCTGATTGGAAAAATGTTGTATTGTTACTGTGGTCATCTGCTCTGTGAGCATGTTGGTTAGACACTCTGAATAGTTTATTCTAGCAGGAGAGGATGCAAAGAAGTGTAGTGAACAAGCAAGTACACTGAAGTACATAACATTTGAGGGCAGATTTGCTCTTTATTTGGCAGTGTGGAAATTGGTCATTTAGGCTTTTACTGATCATAGGTGATACCTCAACTGCTCTTACTGCCTAAATTCAAGCCTGGAGTTTTCTAAGTTACTTTAAAAAAAAAATCAAATTGTTCATTTTCTAAAGCTGGGCTTGGTAAAAGTGGCATGACTTTTGCAGAAATTGTGTGCAGTGAATTACTGCAGTGCTATGGTGAGGCCCCACCTGCAGTACTGTGTCCAGCTCTGGGGTCCCCAGCACAGGAAGGACATTGGCCTGTTGGGGTGAGTCCAGAGGAGGATGATCAGAGGGATGGAGCATCTCTCCTGTGAGGAAAGGCTGAGAGAATAGGGGTTATTAAGCTTGGAGAAGAGAGGGCTCTGGGATGACCTTATTACAACATTTCACTACCTGAAGGAGACCTGCAAGAAAACTGGAGGGGAGTTGTTTACAAGGGCGGTAGTGACAGGACAAGGGGGAATGGCTTCAAACTGAGGGTAGGCTTAGATTTGGATATTAAGAAGTTTTTCACTGTGATTGTGGTGAGGTGCTGGAACATGTTGCACAGAGAAATTGTGGATATTCCGTTCCTGGAAGTGTTCAAGCCAGGTTGGAAGGGGCAGCCTGGTCTAGCGAGAGGTGTCCCTGCCCATGACAGGAGAGTTGGAAGTAGATGACTTTTAAGGTCCCTTCTAACCCAAACCACTCTATGATCCTATGATTATTGAAGCAAAATTGCTGTTTGTACTTTTTGTTTGCGTCTGGATCTCATTTGTCACACTGACAGGTGACTGGAGTTGCTCTGGTTTTCCTCTTTCCGTTAATCCAGCTTCTAGTTTTGAAGCATTGCAGGGAAGAAACCCTGAACCTGGCATAGCATCACAGAAATATTACGCTTAAGGAAAACTTTGGCAATAAATGTTCGTACTCTGATGTTGTTATGCAGAAGGAAAATGGCATTGTGCTATCTCTGTTACTGTACCATCTCTGTACCATACTGCTGTAGTATGTCAAGTTTGTTGTTCGGTAACACTGATACAATGAGCTGCTTGGGAAGGACTTTGAGATGTGAGGCTGGGAGTAGTTATGGCTCTTTTCCAGTGCAGGTGGTATTTTCAGTGAGGTCATCTTCGTATTACTGTAGCTGGCCTGACCTTGGTGTAGGCTGAGATGTAACAGAGGCAGAGAATCCCAAGAATTTCTAAACCTTCCTTGGAGGAAGAGAGGTTGGTTTTATTCCTTGTAAGTGAATAGAGTAGATGTAGCAAGTATAGGTGGATATTTAGTACGTTAACTCCAGTTAAGTTTTAACCTTAATGAGTTTTAACTCAAATTCATATTTAACAAGCAATTATTGGTATTTTTGTGGGAGAGCAAGAGTTGAGGTGTATAAACGGAAAATACAGGGTGCAGTCATTTTAGCAATAAGATGCTAATGAAATGGTAGCAATTAGTTCAGAGAGTGATCAGTCAGTTAACAACCTGAAAAGCTTGATGTGTCTCGGTGATTAATGGCAGTTGCAGCTGAACTGTGTAGGTGTTTATCAAGATGAGGAAGGTATAGATTTGGCCTGGGCTATATGAAAATGGTGGAACTTCCAAAGAATGATTTAAAACAAAAGGAGTCAGACAGAAAATGCACATGGTGATGCACAGCATGGAAAGCAGAAACACTGGAGTGTTCACTTAGTGAATAGCCGGGTAACCACTTTTAGTGATCAGAGTCAAGCACAAACAAAATGCTGTAGATGATGAAATAATAGAGAAAATGCATGTTAGTCATGGTAGAAATACAACACTGGTAATGGAGCTATTTGTTTTCATGGATATTGTGGAAAGAAATGCCACCTGACAGACCTATTTAGACATGGGAGATATATATATATATATATATGTATATAAAAGAGATTCTCTACTTTTCCTTTTGCTTATTTGGTGTAATTATTAGAACCTGGAAGGGAGGGGTAAGTGTGAGACCAAAAAGGGAACTCTGAAAGTTTTGAGGAAGGGGATAAAGACAAAGTGCTGGAGAACACAGGCGACAGTAACTACTAAAAAATATGTACTCTATGAGAATTTTTACACTTGCTTGCTGTGATGCTACATATGATTGGTGCTATTTTATAGTGTAGGAAAGATGAACCCAGTGCAAAGTGAGAGGGAGGAGATGACTATCAGTAGCATATAGAGGCAGTAGGTGGTTGTTAAGTAATATTCTAAATAGTTTTGTTGAAAGCTTGTCTTGTCAAGTTTCATTTAATAAAAAAAGAAAGATGAAGGAGTTCTTCCATATGGAGATTGTAGGAACATTGCTTTAGCTCTCCTACTACGCACCTGCATTACCTCCTTTGTAAATGGAATTGGTGCTTGAAACTTGATAGGCTAGTCTGTCTTGTGGAGAGTGTTTGAAACTACTTTCACAGTGCATCCATGCACAGAACAAACATAATGTAATTTAACTGCTGTGTGGGAACAATAGTGGTGTGCATTAGGTCAAGTTAGTCACAGAGAGCATAGCTCTCTCAAAGCCTGTACTGTTGTGGCACTGCTACTGTTACAAGCACTGCTAACCAGTGAGCCATTCCTCAGTCTTAGACCATTTTCTTACAAAAGCAAAGCAAAAGTCTTTGAAGATAACTTATGATGATGCACTCTTCAGTTATTTACAGGTCTAAGAGCTCCTGCACGTGGTTTATTACTGTTTGGCCCACCAGGAAATGGGAAGACAATGTTGGTGAGAAAACTACTTCATGCATGAGTTGGTGGGCTTAAAATGTAACCAGGAAGGGTGGCTTTTAGTTTAGCTCATGTAGTAATAAACTGTATATTCTTTTGAATGTGTTACAGTGTCATTTTATATACAGAAATGAAAAATTGTTCTTAACTGTGGATTTTATGTAGAATTACATTTTGAAAATGGGGAGGGAACACAGTAGCAAGAAAGGGGATTGTCTCACGCACTGATGTGCAAAGAGTGTAAGAGCTGTTGAACTGTTGGGCTGCAGCTTGTTTTCTCAACCAGATGTACTAGATTGGGGGAACTGGAGTGAAATGGCTGTGCATCAGCCAGGGAGCATTGAGTGTCCTGATGCAGCTGAGCTGGGCACATCCTCCTGCATCACATGGCATGGCTGCAGCTGCACACTCTTTGCTGGCACTGAAGCTGGATCAGTTCTGAAGTGCAGGAGTGTGAATGTTGAGGAGCCCACTTAGGCTCATCTGTTGTGTTTTACATACTGGAAAATAATTGCTGATCACTAAAATTAAACTGTATAACCAAAAAAATCATAATTTTTTGAATATGGTGAAACTGTTGAAGGAGGTAGTCTGAATGAACGTTCTGACTGAACTGATTGTATTTCCTAGCTTTCAGGAAAGCTAGTTTTTGTATAGATAGGATAAGGAGGAAAAAAACACCATAATTTTTAATGTGATTTGTTCCAACTGCTGCAAATTACCACCCGAAATTAGTTAAAGTTGATTCAGATGTCTGCTCAGGATAAATTGAAAGGACTTAGGGACTTGTATTCCTTAGTAAGCAGGTTATACTTGGCTATGGAATAAATGTGATTAGAGAAGCCTAAAGGAGTCTGGAAGTTTCTCTAGTGGTTTGCCTGCTTATTCATTCTTGTTTGTAAGTGGCCTCTACACAAGTTTTCTGTACCGTTTACAAGGTGTTCTCTTTGAAGAAATAGGGTTTTTCAAAACCATCAATCAAGACATGAATGCTTACTACAGAAGGAGAGAACTATCTTCAGTGTGATGTTTCAAAAAGTACTTTTTTTCCCCCCCCCCTCCTCCTAGGCCAAAGCAGTCGCTGCAGAATCAAATGCTACTTTCTTTAATATAAGTGCAGCAAGCCTAACTTCAAAATACGTAAGTAGCAGCTGTAAATTATATTGATCTGAAAACACACATGCTGTAATTTGGGCTTGAGAAAGCTAGAGATGTCTGAGTCCTTGGTGACCTGTTAGCCTGTAGTGAGCATAGTTTTTAAAAAGTGACTTGTGAAGTAAAAAAGTTCAGTTTGTGCTTGTGATAAATTAATGTCAAAGGTTTTTGCACTTCAGGATGACCCTGACTGTCCTGTAGGTGAGTGGTTGTGGAGTTTTTCTTCTTTAAAAAGTAAATTAAGTGGGTCCCAGCTCCTTTTAACTCTCTCAATTTAGGCACCAAAATGTCTTGACAGTTAACTGAATTGTGATCATAAGTGAAGTTGTTATGTTTCTTTTAAGATATATGCAATACTGAACTAGTGATAATCTGAATGTGTATAAATGGACTGAATGTGACTGGCTATCAGCAAGATTTTCTGTAGGTCGCTTATATTGCTGTCTTGTAGTAAAACTTTCTAAACCCGCCCCCAAACCAGTTTATTGTTGTTTTAGGTTGGCGAAGGGGAGAAGCTGGTGCGTGCTCTATTTGCTGTAGCCAGAGAACTTCAGCCTTCTATAATTTTTATTGGTAAGACCTTAAATGTTGACTTTTCTTGATTTTCTTAAATAATCTTACTTATTAAATTGGAATAGTTGGGTAAACTTCTTTTGGGTAATTCTGCACTGCAGGACAAGTGTCTCAGATGTGACCTTGTGGCTTATCAGTTGTTCCATAATAGAGCATGTTAAATTACTATTATGTTATTTAGTTGGTGTTAATAGTGTGAAGAAATGCCCTCAGAATCACAAATACTGTGCTGACTCTACAGAGTAAGTCTATTTATTTATTAAACTTCAAACATGAAAATTAGTTTTGCTTGTCCTCTGTTGCAGTTTATCAGCAGGATTTTTTTTTCCTCTCCTCTGTTCTTGGTATTACATATTCAAAGGACAACACATTACACAAGCTTTTAAACTTTACTAAGATCTCTCTGTCTCCTAAGAAATAAAGATGTGATGTCTCTAAGGAAGCCCTGTGTTAGCAAAAGAACTTAGGCAAATATGAAGACTTTAATGTTGTATCCTTAATTAAGATGTATTTCTTTGGGTTTTTTAGATGAAGTTGATAGCCTTCTGTGTGAAAGACGAGAAGGTGAACATGATGCTAGCAGGCGTCTAAAAACAGAATTTTTAATAGCATTTGATGGTGTAAGTATTTAGTCTTGGGTATTGTTTGATTTAGCTGAGTTGGCTAATGTAGGGGGTGCCAGTACAAGCTATAGATAAAGTACAAAAGGTTTGGCTGCTGGGGGCTTAACTCTGTCTCCCTCCTTTTTTCTCTGGCTGTTAATTTTTTACCTGCTAACTGTGGTATTCTGGAAAACTCAATCTGGAGTTTAAGGTAGTAATCTGGAGATGAGCTGAAATAACGGGTTGAAGAATGATGCACACAGGAGAAAGGATAACAAATGGCAATAATAAAGGAGCTATGAGGACAAATGTCCTTCCAGAGCAGAGGGGACATTTGAGGGTTAGGGAGAGTTGAGAGTTTTTCTTGGCATCATGACCTAGAGAAGACAGGGTACAGTAAGAATATATTTAGTAGCATGTATGCATTATCCAGAAAGAAGAACTGGGCTTCAGAGTGGGACACACACAAATGAGTATCAGAATATTTTTCTATCCCACAGCCCTGTTTTCTTGTATTGAATAAATTCAGTTTATTTTCCATTAGCACAGTGGAATATTGCTTCAGTGATGAAGCAATAGTAGTGAGGTACAGGAGGAGAAGATAAGGATATGAAGAGACAGCAAGATTGGGAAAAACTCCAAAACGAATGAATCAATAATGCAATGTGACAGTGATATGCATTAATTATTACACACACACACACACAATTTTCTCTTAGAACAAAAAGGGCAAATTAAACATAAATATTAAGTTAGCAAACTTTGTGTTAAGGTGTAACTATATCATACAATATTTTTGTGAAACCTTGTGAACTTGATAAGGTAGCAGTGAACTTAAGTCTATGAAGAATTGGACACCAGGTGAATAATAACATGTCTCTGACACCCAGAAGTTGTCTCCAAGGTTTGGAAGCTATAAGTCTCCCTATTATTTGGTATAAGATCAAGTCTTGCAATTGAGTGAGTTGGGAGGGAAATTGGCCGTATCTTTCTACTGTTGAATAGCTTCTGATTTTGATGCCTGGACTCTTGTGAGATCTGTGGTGGATGAATCTCTGATCTGGTGTAGCAGTGAGTGATTCTCCCTCTCACTCTGTAGGCTTCAAAACAGTCTTTGGTGTTAAAACTAAAACAGTAGAAAGTCTCTGGCTTTTAAAACATAATTATCTCTGGATGACTAAACTTCTGAGTGCCTTTTATAGTCTCAGGTTTCTCCAGGAAGACTTGTCAAGCAGTATAACTTGGGCATAGTATCATAGTGTCCCATGTTTACACTTTTCCTTTTTTTTTTCTTTTTTTCTTTTTTTTTTTTTTTCTCTTCCCTCTCTCCCCTCCCTTTTTCTTTTTTTTTTCCTTTTTTTCTTTCTTTTTTTTCTTCTCTACCCTCTCTCCCCTCCTTTTTTCTTTTTTTTCCCTTTTTTCTTTACATTTATCTGAGAATATTTTAAAGATAACTTAATGGGGGGGGAGAAGCATATGTATAAAGATCCCATCAATGCACTGAATAGATGGCAAGTCTCTAACTGGTTTTATTTTTATTACTACTTAAGGTAAACTGTGTAAACTGAAATCTGTCTTGCCTTCCTACATTATACAGGTGCAGTCTTCTGGAGAAGACAGAATACTTGTGATGGGAGCAACAAACAGGCCTCAGGAGCTTGATGATGCTGTCCTCAGGTATCAAAATATCTCTTTCTTTCTTTGAATATGATGTTCATTATGAAGAACAGGTTTTGCTAGTTAGTGTCTCAGTGAAGTTTTGGAATAAGTAGAAGCAAGGTTAAATTAACCTCTCAGAGGTGCTTTACTCTTCTGTTTTTGGATACATCTACAGAGTCATGATAGCCTTGAATTGTCTGAAACAGCGGTACCTGTCAGTGTTTTTTAAATTTCTTGCATGTAATATGTTGCTTTTTTCTTGGATCTTAATGGCAAAATGAAGGAAAAAAATTGACCAGTGAAATCCAGTATTCCTTCTCTGTGAATATTGGACTTCTGATGTCCCATGCAATTACAGATCTTCCTGTAGATTTGCCTTAGGACTTTTTGCTAAAAGCACTCATACTTTATTCTCCTTTCACTGTTGATTGAGGAAAATAGATATGTCAGCACTGTCTGTTCAGATGATTCCAAAGACTTTTTGTGTACAATGAAGAGATGCTTCATTTTGTTGGTGGTAGTCACTGGTATTTCTACCTTTAGAGTATTTCTTCTCTGGGAGGAGCCTTACAACTTCAAATAAGAGTAAAGTGATGCCAGTCGCTTGTGCATGTTTTTTGGTTGTTGGTGTCGGTTTTTTTAAAATCTATAATTCTAACCCCTACAATTTGGAAGTTACATTTTGACAGTTACCAAACCAAATGTTAGATCTGTATGTGCCCAAAGTTATAAAAGTGTGTATATATGGAGGGGTTTTTGGTTGGTTTTTTTTTTTCCAGACGATTCACCAAACGGGTATATGTGTCTTTACCAAATGAAGAAGTAAGTATTGTTTTCCATTCCTATTTGTCATTTTCAGGTGAATTTTCATAAAAAAAGATTATTAAGTATATTTATAAGCAATTCTTAGCTTGCCCTCATGAGTGATTACGGTTCTATGAATTTATTTCTGGCCCAGCTTGACCATATACACTGTGCTTTAATTCTGGCAACTATTTTAAGTTTTTGCTTTTTTGGATTTTTTTTAACTCATGCTAGTAGCAAATCTGGTAGTAGCTACTCAGTATGTCTTGGTTAGTGAGGCATTGCTTACTTACTGGCAGGCATGGACAAGTCTGAAGTGGGACTTGCAGGAGCACAGTTGGTTGGCTGGAGAAGAGTGGTTATTGCAAAAGATTAAAGTAACTTTTTTAATGTTTTTCAGCTCAACAGCAGATCAGGACTTTTGATGAGGATTCTTGTGTATTATTCTTGGAGTAGTTAGACCCTTGATATTGTTATTGTCCAGTCCCTGTCTCTCCTCCTGAAGAGATGATACTATACAGTCTAATCACAAAAGCACTATATGCAAGTTTAAACTGGTGAAGCACAAAAGCCAAACTGACAAACGTGTAATTTTGTTCTTGCAACCCAATTTTAACTGTACCGTGAAAATGAGTTTTACATCTGATAATTGTATCTTCTTTTAGACAAGATTGATTTTACTAAAGAATCTTCTAAGTAAGCAAGGAAGTCCATTGACCCAAAAAGAGTTGGCTCAACTAGCTAGGTAAGTATTTTGTAGCTATACTGTGAATATATATATACATCAGACTGTTTTATTAATTCAAGATGTAACTAATGTAAATCATCAGGTAGTGACAACGTTGATTACATGCATTTTGGGAAGATGGTTTTCTGTGAGGGTGTATGAAAGTGCATATATGTATGTATAAAAATGTATGTATACACACGCACAAAGTCAGGTTTCTGGTGTTGAAATACGCTCATGTGTGCTTTCTTTTGAGGAGGAGGGAGGGGCTGCTTCTCCACCTATCCCACAGGCAGTCCAGCTCTCCTTCCTGATGCAAAGAGGCAGTATTGAATTTGCACTTGGCATGCATTTCAAATCAGAAGAAATTTTCCTTTGCTGATCCATTGATAGGTTTGTTGAATGTATTACCAACATAGAGCAAGCACTGGATAGTTTTAGATTCTTTCTTTCATATTTGATTGGGAAAATGTGAGTTAAATGCCCTTCCTGTTATGAAACTGGGTTGGTTTATGTTTTTCATCATTAAGATTGACAGTGTTGCTTTTAGTTACCTAAATCTAATAATGGGTATGAAAGAAGTTAGACTAAAAAGCAGATAGAGCACCTAGAGCAAGAAAGAACAAAACAGAGTATGAGATAGCAAAAATATGCAAGTGGATGTACTTTAGTCGTTGTTCCTGTTTGTGGTAATACACAGGACGTGGGTACAGTCTTGAATGTAGCACTTGTCAGCCTCTTAGTAATATTACAAAAATTGATGTGTAATCCGACTGAGCATATTCTCTCTGTACTTGAAGGTTGCTAGCTCAGGCCACATTTAGGCTGCAATAATAACTAACTGGAGGAAAAAGACAGTGTCTTGTATTCTAACTGCAAATTTATGAACCAAATTACAAATGCAGCTTAAGTACACCTTTTTTTTTTTAAAGGGTTTAGAGAAAATATAAAAGATGAGGGTCCTGCCTGCTTTGTTTTCCATCTTTCTTTGTTTTGAAACAAATAGGTATTTACCTCCTTCATGATTTCATGTTCCTTTGCTCCTCTGCAACTTTGTCTATAAACTATAACAGACTTAATGATCTCCATAAGGCTAAACTCTTGTTGCTGCAGCTAGCCACTGCTCTACGAGGGTTGGGGGGGATTGTTTTTAAATTTTCCTGTAGGTAACCTGTACTACTACTTTCATTTATGTTGGCATTATGTATTGGTGGCTTCCTGGTTCAGTGGAGACCTTTATTCTGCAAAATATTTTATCGGTTAACGTGGATATTAAATATAATTCTGGAAAAGCTCCCCAGAGATTGGCTTCTTAGATTGATTATTTTTACCCCCTACCTTGTAGTTATGAGGATTTGAATGACTTGTATGACTGCCGGTGTTACAATAAAAAAAAAAAAGAAAACAAACCCCAGTAATACCAAAATTTATCTTCTTTTCAGCGCACTTCATATCACATCATATGTAATATGTGGTGTTGGGTTCTCTCATTGTACTGATTGGGTTGAAAGAGTACACAACAGTTGAGGTTTCGTTTTATATTAATTTGACAAATGTTGATAAACTAGTGGTAGGGAGTTCTCATAACAGAAGTAGTAAATATGCTTGAGATTAGTTTTCATCTACAAATCCAAGCTGGTTGCTACCTTTTTGCTTTTTCTAGAATGTTATTTGGGACTTGAAGTACTTTAAATTTAATCTGGGAAAGACTTAAATATAGATCACTTACATAAACTTCTGATTTATTAAACTTGCAAAATAACATCAAAGTAATACTTCTGATTAAGCAACATTTTAATTATCTGCAATTGTATTTATACAGTTTGAAGCAGGTTTTTATGTTTTTCTTTTTCCCTTCCTCCTTTCCCCCACTCCTTGCTTTAACAAAGAATGACAGATGGATACTCTGGGAGTGACCTAACTGCATTAGCAAAGGATGCAGCCCTGGGCCCCATTCGAGGTAAGCTGTATAGATTTTTATTTAGGTCTTGAACAAGCTTATTGCCCTCACATTAGAGAAATTTTCTTAAGTCTTTGTAATTCTTAAACCTCTGAAATTAAACTTTTCACACTGGATTTCATAATAGCATCTTTATAAGACTTCCCTTACACAAAACCCTTCAGTATCTCACCATGTGAAACAGACCATTCTGTGTCTTAGGAGGAAAGCAGGGTGAAGTGTTTCTTGAAGATTTGTGGGACTTTTAACTAATATGTCTTTCTGAGGTTGGTGTCAGTTCTGTTTTATCTAAATTATTATTTGAATAGCAGTCTCTGATTCCATTACTTGTCTTGATTAAGGGGGCAAATCTCTTTCAACTTCAAAGGAATGAAAACCAAAATAAGCAATTTTATGGGGTTTTTTTTACATATGGTTTGAATGGCATAGCTGCTTTTATTTTTCAGTCATCTTAATGTTGAATTTTTTCGTGATCCAGATGACAGTTGAGACTCAAATAGAGTTTGAAATATTTGTTCTTCATCTGACATTTCCAACTTTGAAAAAACACAGTTTTAATGCAGATCTTTTTTTTTCCCAACATTCCCTCTCTTTGTTCTCTGTTCTACCAGCTAGTTATTATGTGTCCAGTAGCCACATCTGAAGGGGCTGATTTTGTTTAGTGGAACTCAGTAGTGGGATTTTTGTGAAGAAAAGATCATGAAGATTTGATATTAGCTTTCTGTTTGCAGACATATCATCCTACCTGACAGAAATGTACTAAAGGCAGGCAAAGCAGAAGGGTTCTGTAACACTGTGTTGTTGCAACCCTCTTAAATTATAGATGGGGAAGAGAGGTCTGTGCACGATTTGTGGGTGTTTTCTTATTTTTTTAATTTAGTCAAAAATCCTATAGGGTGCAGTTTTGCCAGTGCACTATCTTTGAAAGCAGCTGTTGGAAAGTAATGTTTTCTACACATTTTCTTTCAGCTGTTCAGATTGTAAGGTACATCTTCCAAAATTCCGTATAATAACTGGGAAACAGAGTTGCATTAAATGGCTCTTATAAGAGCCATGTCTCCTAAGATTTTGAATATATTTATTTAGAGTGGTGGAATTAATAATGTATGAATTTAGGTATGGAGGCTTTACTTTGCTGACAGCTCAGTTCACACGCAAGTCCATTTTGGGAAGAGACCATGAAATGTTGTGCTACGTCTTTCTTCCACCTGCTCCTTGCTTCCATATAAAACAATTTATTTTTTAAAATATTTTTCAATGTCAGCCTTGCCAGTCCTGCCTAGATAATTTTTTTTCCACCCTGAGAGCAAAATGTTTGCTGTAATATGTTGACACCACAACAGCATTGCAAGTAAAGAAAAGAAAAAAGGTAAAATGGTGAATGATATGGGAAGGATTAGATCCCACAAGGGCAGCATAGGGCAAGAAGCACTCCAATATGCCCAATATGCCTGATTTTTATTTCTGTGTTCTTGGCTGACTGTTTCCTGAAACTGAGTAGGGAATAGGGCAGTTCTGGGTACCAGGAAAGATACAGGAGAAGGTAGCTCTGCTGGCTCATGTGCTGTTTCCCATACTTCAGGAAGAATGTGTAATTCTGCTACCACTTTGTACTGCATCTGTAGTGCCTGAGTGGGGGAGCAGCCTGGTTTTGCTGATAAATGGGGAAGGAGGCAAAAACACCATGTACCTTCCTGTACAGGAGACTACGTTGATGCAGAAAGGTATAATTTTTACCTGCAGGGTTTTTTTCCAGATTAAAAGTGCTTTTAACACGTTTTATTTGTCAGAAGTGATGAAAGTTGTTCTTATGAAACTCACTGATCTTTTATTTTTACAGAATTAAAACCAGAACAGGTCAAGAACATGTCTGCCAGTGAGGTAAGCTGTTCCAGCAGTTGTGTTTTCACCTTTGAATAAGGGCAGCATAGACTAGAAACTTTGAAGGTCCCTTTTTCTTTTTTTACACATAGTATCATACGAAATATGTAGAATAATTTATGGGGTTATCACTTTTGATCACTTCTTCATTAAAGAAAATTCTGTAGAAATAGTGATTGAATAAAAGATCTGTCCTAGATGTTTGAGGACATCTGTGTCATTTGTTGGTTATCAGGCTTAAGAGCATCTCTTTTTCTGATAGTAAGTGTCTGTTGATCTTCATTTCAGCTGACTGTCCTAGCTTTTCCTTCGCACTGAATTGCAATGTCTGTTACCTGTCATGCTGTCAGAGGCTTGGCTTTTATTTTCTCACAGTGTTACTCCCCCAGAACATTCTAAAAAGTATTATGTCACATTATTTCTACCCACTCCACCCCATATTTACATAAAGCAGGTTGACTTAAGGAGAATGAGAGACTTTAAAACAGATTTGTGTGTGTTTATATATAATCCTTATATTCATTCACACACATAGAATGTGAACATCATAAAGAAAAATAATTAAGCTTGTCACCATCTGTAAACATCAAAAGAAAAGGTGGAGGTTGGTCCAGTGTACTAAAGTTTCTGTTCAAGTGTGTGTGAAAACCACAATTAAGTAGGGGAAAACGCAGCAAAACTTAGTTTCTCAATTGCTTTTTGTGTTTGGCTTGAGGTCACAGCTAAGACTGTGATAAGCTGAAAGGATTTGTTGCAAGAACTTGACAACATCTGTGATAATTTGTTGTGCTGCCCTCATATGCACCAGCTCACACCACCTAGTGAAACAGGAAGTAATATCACAGTCTCATGAGCAATTAAATAACAAGACAGATGTTACTGTTACCTAGGGTTAGTTTTATTAAAAATGGTAAATACTGGTAGTCTTAAATTACAAGACTCTTGCGCCAGTCATAGAATCATAGAACGCCCCAGGTCGGAAGGGACCTTTAAAGACCTTCTGGTCCAACTTTTTGTGGGAAAGAGAAGCTATATAGATTATTTCACACCTTGTCCAATCACATCTTCAAAACCTTCAGCAATGGGGACTCTGCCACATCCCTGGGGAGGCTGTTCCAGTGAATGACTCTTCTCACTGTAAAAAATTTCTATCTTACATCAAGATGCTTTGTTAGAAGTGAATACTAAAGTACTTCTTGAACAAACCGAAGTACATGGACCATTTATGATCCCAATGTCTCTCTGTTTAGATGAGAAATATCAAACTATCAGATTTCACGGAGTCTTTGAAGAAGATAAAGCGCAGTTTGAGTCCTCAGACCCTGGAAGCATATATTCGCTGGAACAAGGACTTTGGAGATACCACAGTGTGAAACACTACTTGAAGTGAAACAAAGTGCTGCCTGGGGAGCAGTTGGTGCAGACTACTGGAAAGCAGCCAGAGTTTACAGGACTTTACAGATATTTAAGTATCTGCATTGAAACTTGAGATTAAGAAAAAATTATACAATGTGAAATGTGTTCATCGAAGCCTCCTTGCCATTTAGTGAGGATTTACACACTGTAAGTAAGAGCACAATAGGACTTGAGATAAGATTCCTAGCAATCTGATTATGGTTTGAACAATAATATATGTATATGGTTTCAGCTGCAAGGCTCCGATGATGTTGATCATTGGAAGACCTTTTCCCTATGTTGTGTGTGTGGTTTTTTTGTTTTTAATTTTACCATGACATTGGTGAACAATTAACATGGAACAATGATGTTCAATTGGAGGTTTGTAAACTTTGGTTCAGTTTTGGACTTTTTTATCCTTAATGTGCCAAATGAAACAATTTCCCCGTGCAGAGAGAAAGAACAGCATTGGGGAATTATGATTATTAAAATGTAAAAAGCAGCTGGTCTGTTATTATTTGTCTTTTTGTTTCATTGTAATGTGACTGTATTGTTCACAGAACAGTTTTAAAGAAGACCTTTGATAGCAGAACAGCAAAACCACCCAAATCCTTTAAAACCAATTCAAACTGTCGTTAAAGAAAAAAAACTAAATAAAAGAATAGACTAAGATATTCATTTACTGGCAGTATTTTCTCTTAATGCATTTTGTAACGCTTCCATTGATAGAATGTTAGTTTATGCTTATGGTGTACAACTTGAGCCCAGCTGATGTTTGAGAGAGTAAGTGATGCTAATTGTCAGATTTCAGAAATGATGTGTTTCTACTCTGTATTTTGGTCTGTTTATGATAATTGAAAGTAAAATTTCCATTGTGATAATTTTTTTAATCTCCACATGTAAGCATTAAAATACAAGGCTACATGTTTAATACATGGCACTCATTAATGTTTTTATAGCTTTCATATGTTTAGGTTTATATATTAAAGTATGAAACACTCAACTGATCTGCTTTTTTAAAAAGAAACTGCATCTTTGTACAAATACTTGTTTTTATTATATAAATTACAAGCTATTAAAAAAACAAACTCTTAAGTGATAGCGTTTAAATACTGTAATAAAGGAAAGCGTCTTTGCCTTTACTTCTAAAGGCCCAACATCTTTTTTACAAATTCTACATGGATTAAACACAAATATTTGCCAGGCAGAACACTAGTTCCTTGTTAAAGCAGGTTTGTGGTTGTTTTTTTGTTTGGTTGGTTTGGGGTTTTTTACAACTCTCCCAACTTAGTGATATTACAAAAATGTTTACTGTTGTTTTAATTAAAATGAGTTATAAGTGTTCTTTACTTTTGGTCTTAACAGAAAATTTGTTTTTAATTTTTCATTTAACTTATTTTTTGGAACTGCTCACCTAAAAGTTGACTATAAATAATATATAATATGTATATATGAAAAAAGCCCCTAGCTGATAGACACAGTATTGGTAGAGCAGCCTGTGCTCACTGTGTGGTATTGAGTACTAAATAAGCAGAAAATGTCAGACTTCTGAGATGCACAGATGCAATATGTTTGGGATTCTGTTTTGGTTTTTTTTTAACCGGAAATGCTTTTAATTGATCTTAAGGTTAAAAGCAATCAAATAAGAGAAGATTGTGTTACACTAGAATGCCTTTTGAAATAGTATAACCAAACCACTTCTAGCCTTCTAAGAATAGGATTCTCAAATGTATGTCTGATGTAAATGAAACATGTGACTTCTGTTCCCCTGATTCACTTTTCTGGAGAACTGAGAAATGCTAAAAGATTTCAGATTCTTTAATCTCATGTCTTGCTTTGCCTTGGTTCTGCCTCCTTGTGTTGTTGGATATTCCTGGCCGACTTGATCCATACTTACAATAGACTTCATAGTGCTAAGCATGACTCTTACTGTTGTATTAGCATCTGCCAAATAGCTGCAGCTAAGAAAGGCCCTTAGTTGTTCTATTCCTAAAGCTTTTGTAACCTTTCCTTGAGATCCTTTGCAAATGAGAACTTTGAGGATTACTTTGGTTTTGACTGTTCCTAAATGATTGTTACAAATCTCTTCTTCCCTCCACTTAATTTTGAGGGATATACTGGTTATTTATTTCAAATACATACATACTGGCATGGGATGGGTACCTGAAATGTTGAGTCAGATGCTCCAATCTGCTAAAGTAGCACCAGTATACAGCACCAAGGGTCAGAATCACAAGCTGCTACTTCAGAAAGAAAAGGGACCAGTCCTTTCACTAGTTTGTGCAACCAGTTCAGGGCAAGAGAATCTGTGCACTACTTTTTGGTTGTCTATTATGACCTGATTGTTTGCTGCTTAAGGGGTAACCACAGCTCTATAAATCAGTGCTGGAACACAGTAAAAAGAACTAAACTTTGTGCTGCAACATCAGTTTGCTCCACAGCTGCTGGATTCTTAGGCCATGACCAAGTTCTGTTTAGTTCATAAATATCCTTGAAATGTCTTGTCTTATGCTATTTCCTGAATAGTGTCTTTTAAGAATAATTCTGTTCCTCTTAAGGCATTATCTTGCATCTTCTTTCTCGTTTTACATGTCCCATCTCAGTGATTTTTGTCTTTTTGTTGGATTAACTGTGTATAAAAGCAGATCTGAGTAAAACAACCCAAAAAAAGCCCACCAAACACGCTTCCCTCCCCAAAAAAAACTCAAATTACCTGTATTTCCCAAGTCTGTAGTACATATCTAGAACTTTGCAACTATATTTTCCATAAAATCAAGTTCTGTTCTAATACAGTATCTTGAATTCGGATACACAGGACAGCAGCTTGGGTGCCTTTAACCTTTGCAAAGGCTGATATTACATTAGCTCTCTAAACAGTCTTTTCCTTTTTTCTTTTTTTTTTTTCTTGGTGAATCTGCCCACTGCTAATGAGTGAGTGACTTGACCCACTTTTTTGAGATGATTAGGAAGCAGCTTGTGTGGCTTTCTGCAACTATGTTTTACTGACCTTAAGTGTAGCACTTACTGGAGGGAGAAAAAACCCACAACCAATCCAAGCCCCCTGTGTTTTTTTAACAACTTTCTTTATACATATTTCTGCCTCTATTAAACAGGTTCCTGCTTTTATTAAGGAGGAGCAGCACCTTTTGTGTTTCTACATGTTGGAAGAACAGTGTCTCCTCAGACTGCGGGTGGTTACTTTTATTGGCATAACAGGAGGGAGAAACTCAAGCACTGTAGAATGCTCTTTCTCCTTAAAATGAGAATTTGTCATGTGTTATGATATCTCCCTTACTAATGTTGACTCTTCTGTAGACTAAACCAAACCTGTACAGGTTCTCTCCTTGTGGCTAAGAAAAAAACAACACATAATATTAAATTAGGGTATTTATGCACATATAAGTCTCTCTGTCCTGTTAGTTTCTTAGACTTTACAGGGTTTAGTATTGGAAATAGGCATTCTGCTCCCAAGATGTTTTACTGACTCTGCTTTGGACAGTCAGTTGCCAATACAGTTCTGTTGAATATGGCCCTGCAACTTACTTTAAGTTCATAATAAATGTGATAGTAACACTTTAAAATGGAGAAGAACGGGATCTCTAAACTGACAAGGAGTATTGTCACTGCACTAATTAGAGGCCATTGCTGGTTTCACTGTTAGATTCTCTCAAATGTTTTTAAAATGACAGTTTTTATACATATAACTCAACCTTACCTTCTGGTGTAGAATAAATAGTATTTTTGCTATTCTGAACAAATGGGTTTAGAATAAATTGCTTGGCATTGCTGTCAAGTCCATCTTGTGAAATTTAAGTACTTTGTACTGGGAATATTGAAGTCAGATATGCTGGCAAATTTGAGACATCTGTTTGCAACTGGAAAGCAGCATTCTCCTTAGGGTTTCCTTAATCACTTATGGTGAGACTTCATGCCCTAGATTTTCACAGTGCTTTCCTACCCAAGACATGGATAATGCATAGCTGTGCCTAAGACCTGCTTCTCCAGCTACTCCAGCGCTTCAGTGATGCTTCTGCATGTGGCAGCTTTGGGAGGTGTCCAGCACTACTGCATCTTAACCAGATTTTCATCCATTTCCTGTGGCAGCCTCAAGCTTTTGTGATGTTTCTAGGTGTTGGGGACTTCTACTAGATATCAAAAATGGAATGAAGAGTAGCAAGCAGATAGTGAATGCAAGTAGTTATCTCAGTCTTTGTGCTAATTACAGGCAGTTACATTATTAGTTTCTCTTGAGCTGCTGTTCAGTGTTGAAGAATGTTGTCTTACTGACCTACGTGTATTTTCATGTTTAGGATGATCTGCAGACATCCTAAGAGATGAACAGTTGATGAGTTATTTTCTTCTAGAATCTTTTTTCTTTCGTTATAATTTTCAATATTTTTTCTTTTAAATGTTTTAACTATAGTTCCGCAGGACAAGGAAGTTAAACTGTCACTTCCTGAAAATACAAAATCATCTTGTTAAATATGGGGAAACGTGTATTCTGGTTTTCCTTTGTTAACTGTCTTAGAGCGGAAACTTCTTACCTTGTCAATAACTACCTCCTAAATTTGGCAATAATTGGCAAGATACACACTCTTCCAATGGATTCAATATATTGGCTAAACACTTCTTCAGAGTCTGATATTTTGATTTGCAAATGTTTGACATTATTTCTGGAAACTATGGTGATCAACCTTGTTTTGCTGCAAGACTTTCCTTGCCTTCATGAGATGCACTTCTTAAAATCCTTTCTTCAGAGAAGCGGCTTTGAGGATAAAAGGTCAACGTTCTTTGTAGCTAATTAAGTGACGCATGTTCTCAAAGATGCCAGGGGTGTAGGCTCTCAGGCAGGTTTCTTTTACCATTAGAAGTGGGGAAGGAAGTACTTTATCTAACAGTCGCACACCTGTCAAGGGGACTGGAAACACAGAAACTGTTTATACCACAGTTGAAATTTTTGCTCATGTGAAGGGCTAGTCGGTATTTTTCAGAAATATGTATTAAAGTGACAGAAACCAAAGGTGGAGGCAAAACAGCATACCCCACCCCCATTAAGTATATTGGACGACTCCAGTCTGGGGTGGGGTTAATACTTGTATTTTGTTATTTTGAAGCACTTTTATTTCATTGTTCTTTTAAGAATGTTTTCTGAAATGTTAAACACCATTTTACTAATAAGCAGTGTAAAAAAGCATGATGAGCAGTCACATAGCTTTAGCTTCACAATAAAATGTTGCATTTGTCCTGTTCTTACTGTTTTCTTGTCTGTTTTTCAGATAAAATGCCAAAACTAAAAGCCTTTTCATTAAACCTGAAGGCCATTAAATTGCTGCTGGTTTAAAAAAAAAAAATCAAGTGTTGTATGCCAGATGATGGAACAATAAATAAATAAATCAATTTCTAAAGGACATAACTCAAGTTCTTAAAACTAATGTAAGCAAAAGTGCTACTTCCTAAATAAATGTGCTGAACTTGAAAGTGTGTGCTTATCCTAGTCTTGCTTAGATCATAGTGAAAAATAGGAGGTTTCACATAACTGACCACATAGTGGTCATGGTGCAGTCCTGAAAAATTCAGAGCCAATTTACTTGGCTTCAATATGACACCTTTTCTTTCGCTTGGGTGAGAGTGCTACTGTTAATTTTGCGTTAACAATCTAAATTCTACATTTAACCCATCTCCTTTCTGCTTGTAATTCCACAGTGTTGAGGCTGTGTCTGGACTGGTAGGAACTACTGGGGTGTTATGTTTTTACATCCAAAGATAACATTAATCAAACTTTTTTTAGAGTAATTTTATTATTATATATCTTGCAGCATTAGGGGGCTCTCAAAAAGCAGCCATGACCACTGCCTTCCACACAGCATTTTATCAATCACTGCTAAAACAAGCAAGCCAAATAAAAATCAATACAGCAACGAGGAAAAAACCCCAATGTTTTGGGCTGAACCATATGAGCTATTTCTGCTTCTGTCAAGGATTAATTCCTTGGGATAGAAAGACATCAATGTTATCTATGCGGGGTAATTATCCAATATCTCTTTTTGGCTGAAATGCAACTTCTTGGAGGCAAAATAGACTTTTTTTCTGAGGAGATGCTCAGGTAAACTAGTGAAGAAGCAAGAGCCTGAAAAAATATCCCACCACTTGCTCTGTTGAAATCTACAGAGATTATGTGCTTGGCAGCGTACCCTGGACTGAAGTATCTTGGACTCATTAAATCTTTCCCTTGCTAGCCAAGATGGGGAGACAAGGCTGCATGCCTAGTGTCACATGCAGGCGTATCTAAGATGAAAATGTTTATTTCTGTATTTTAGTGCTCTAGTTTGCCAGAGAAAAATGAGAAAAACATAAGTTTAAAGTTGTTGGCTTTTGTTTGGGTTTTTTTGTTTTGTTTTTTGACTCATGCCAGCTTTCTGCAAATTTCCAAATACTTCAAAAACTTGTGAAATGCAGCCTGGTTCCTACAAGGGTTCATATGGCTCTAGAAAAGACAGAGTTATGCAACTTAGTTTCTGAGTAATTTTTTTTTCTGTGTGTAGTGATAATACTGTGAAAATACTATGTAGTAGTGAAGGCAGAAAAATACAATGTAACTAAAATTAACCTCTCATCACATGTGATTTATTCCAGGTGCTTTGTTGTAGCTATAAATAAAAGGTGTTCTTCAGAATATCAGCCTACAAACAACCTAATAATCAAAGTGCTGTTTTTACCAAATGCTTTTGAAGATTTAACTTTTTTGGCAAGTATATACTGTAAAAACAATATATTCTTTTTAACACTAACTACTGTTATTTTCAAATCTCCTTCTAGCAATTTCTAAAAGGCCTAAAAATTGCCTCAGTTGTAAGACATCCTTGGAGACTGTTAAGTTTTGTTATGTACTATTAGCTGTGCTATTAGTTGTAGTATTTGTCTTCTGAGAAGACACTTATATAAGTGGAGTTTCTGATAACTAACTGTTGGCCTCCTCCGGGTATACCCTGAGGCATGAAATAATCAAAAAGCCTGACAGTATGTCAGTAATGAAGTAACCAAACAACTTTGTATTTGTGGAGCAAATCATACAAGATAAAATGTGACCCTAGCAGTTCACATAAGTTCTGATTGCCTGGTTAAATTTGAATGGAGGCAGCAGCTGCAATTTGAATTCTCTTACCTGTCATGCAGATTCTATAGACTGCAAAGCTATCTTCTGAAAATGTTCCCAAAACTTCTGTAGACTGGAAAAAAAATAATTGATTACAGCCAACAGCTTAGAATGAGGTCTGGGACGTTAAATACGTGTTTCATGGAATACAATTACCTATCCAGTCTGATAGTTATTCTTAATGATCCTGTGCCATGTAAGGAACAGATAACACTCTTGAAAATAACAATTATATTGGTTTTTTATCAATAATTAAATCACAATGCTTTGCAAATGCACAGGAACAAGAGACAATGCACACTTATAGTTTATCCAGAGTGGCTGGGAAGCAGATTAAAGACCATGGCTTGTTCCTGGTTTCGGTTGATGTACCCACAGGCAGGTAAGTCTTCTGGTATGTTTTACAGAACAGATGAGATGCAAATAACATTTTTAACCACTTTAACTATCAGCACTAGTCAACTGAATAGACCATTGAAAGAAAAAAGATAGGGCAGTGTTAGAGAAGGTTGTTTCAAGTATCTTAATATGTACAATAATCTATCTTAATAAACTGAGTAACTTCAATTTTTGTTCCTACCTCTTTTCTAATAGTTTTCCAAATGCAATAATAAATAAGCTGTTTTATGACTAAATCTTTTGGTTCATTACATCCCATGCAGGTGTTTTGCAACAGAGTTTCCCTTAAAAGAGCTGACTAAACTTCTAAGGTGTCTTCTGTATTTTGTTCGAGTGAATGTTGGTTCCACGTGAAGTGATCTTACCGTGCAAATTCCTTCTGACAGAAACAATTGGGCACAGTTAAGCAGTCTGCTGGTCAGCCCACATGAGGGGATGGCTGTCACCTTGCAGCCCTCATGTCCCTGTGTTCCAGTGCCTCAGTAGCAATAGTCGCTAGCAGAATCCTCCTTCAAAGTTTGTAATATGCTTCAGACTGCAAAAGACTTTGGTCTTTTGGTATGTAGATTCCTCATCTGGACTGTAATGGTTCTAATGTTTTTAACATGTTCAGGGCAATGGGAGCAGTTCTCAGAATTTTAGCACACAACAAAGTGACTAGATTTTCAACAGAGTTTCTGTAGTTTGGAGAGCTACTGTCCTTTGGGGGTTTTGCTGGGAAAAAAAAATCCCTTCTGAGCTGTGTGCTGACTGCCATTAATGCCGAGTAAAGCAGCAGAGTGAGATGCTAATCTGACTTCAGGTATATTTTTGTACTGGGGAGCAAACCCATCCTTGTAGGGTTGCTGCAGTGACCACCATATTAGAGACCTTTCCCTGTGTTCTTGCAGGCAGTGGGCAGATAAACCACAGAAATGTGGTGGGGCGGCACAGAAGATACTTGTATGAGATCCAAAGGCAAAGAGCTGGGTCCTGCACTTGCGTTACAACAACCCCGGTCAGCACTATAGGCTGGGGGAGGACTGACTGGAAAGCAGCGGAGTGGAAAAGGACCTGGTTGTGCTGGTTAACTGGCTGAACATGAGCCAGCAGTGTGCCCTTGTGGCCAAGAAGGCCAAGGGCATCCTGGCTTGTATCATCCATAGTGTGTCCAGCAGGACCAGGGCACTGATCGTCCCACTGTACTCGGCACTGGTGAGGCCACAGCTTCTGGGCCCCTCAATTTAGGAAGGGCATTGAGGTGCTGGAGCATGTCCAGAGAAGGGCAATGAAGGTGGGGAAGGGTCTGGAGCACAGATCCTACGAGAAGCAGCTGAGGGAGCTGGGGTTGTTTAGTCTAGAATAAAGGAGACTTAGGGGGATCTCATTGCTCTCTACAACTAGCTGAGAAGAGGTTGTAGCGAGGTGGGAGTCGGCATCTTCTCTCAGGCAACTAGACACACGACAAGAGAACATAGTCTCAAGCAGCGCCAGTGGAGGTTCAGGTTGGACCTTAGGGAGGATTTCTTCACTGAAAGGGAGATTAGACATTGGAACGGATGGAGGTGCCCCTGAAGGTGATTAAGGAAAGACTGGACGTTGCACTTAGTGCCCTAGTGTAGCTGACACGGTGATGTTCGGCCATAGACTCGATGACCTTTTTCCAATCCAAAATATTCTGTGATCGTGATCACCGTCAGAGCCCTTTCCTCGGATTCTCGCAGGTAGCGGGAAGATAAACTCCAGCAATGCGGTGCGGCGACGTAATAGGACCCGCATCTCCCAAGGGACGTGCGTGGGCCGCCACCTCTGCCTGCGAAGAGAGGCAGGGAGGGCGGGTTTGGCCGCGCATCCCCCGGGGCAGCGGGACGGAGCCGCCGCGGGCTCCGGGCGGCCGCCGCTTCCGCCACGTGTCCGGCCGGGCCCGCTCGTTGCCGCGGCGACAGGAGCCGCCCCCGCCCCTTCCGGCCTCGCATGGCGCCGTCTCTTCCGCTGCAGGGAGTAATATGGTGAGTGGCCCCCGCCGGGGGGAGGGAGGAGGCGAGGGAAGTCATGCCTGAGACACGGAGCTAGGAGGCTGCTGGAGGCGCTCCTTTCTCCACCGGGGCGGCGGCGTCGCGGGCCGCCCGCGTTGGCGCGGCCTTTTGGGGCCCCGGGGCCCGAGGGCAGCGCGGGGCGTCGGTGCCCGTGCGGTGTTTGCTCCTCGGAGCTCCCCGCCCTCCCCTCGAGCGCAGTCGCCCCGGTCACCGCGGGCTCTCGGGGCCGCGGCCAGCGGCACCGTGGGCAGGGGCGGGATGGTGCCGGGGTCGTGCGGGACTGCTGTGCCGAAGGGGCGTCTGGAATGAGATAACCGGGCTGGATCTGAGCCTCGGAGCTCTCACTCCCCGCCACATCAGTCAGGGAACTGGGATTCACCCCAGGGCAAGCAGTTATAGTGCCCTGGCTCCCGTCTGTCGGTGGGAGCACGGGGCTGCCACTCTGTGGCTGGCGTCCCAAAGAGGAGAAGTCATTCTTGTGGGAACGACCGCCGTGTGTGCGTGTTCATCTGGCGGCGAAATGTTCCCTTTCCATGCTGAGTATCGGTGAAATGGCATCGGTGTCAATAACAGGTGCTGTCACCTGTTGGCACTGTCGGAGCAGACGCGGGCGCTCGCTGCAGAAACACTTACTGTGCAGCTCTTTCAGCACCGCACCGGGACCCTCAGGGGCTGAGGTGTGGGGCTGCTGCCCTCCTGCCAAGGTGTTGGCAGAACGGTAGGATCTAGGGAAGCTTTAATGCCAAGGTGCAACATCTGCTGCGTTAGAGCTCGCTTGCAGGGGTGAGCTGTGATTAGGATGGGTTTGCACGAGGTTCTCTGTGGCACAGAATACACAGCACAACATCCTTCAGTAAGCAGGGATATGGGCATACTATAGCTGGGCAAGGGACATAGTGTGGGAAAGTAGTGTGTGTGAAGGCAACGGGGAGGGCTGCAGAGATGGTGAAGGACATTGAGGGGAAGTCATGTGAGGAGTGGCAGAGGTCACTTGGTCTGTTCAGCCTGGAGGAGCCTGAGGGGAGACCTCATTGCAGTCTACAACTTCCTCTGGAGAGAAAGAGGAGGTGCAGGCACTGATCTCTTCCCTCTGGTGATCAGTGACAGGACCCAAGGGAATGGCCTGAAGTTGTGTTGGGAAGGTTTAGGTTGGATATTAGGAAAGGGTTCTTCACCCAGAGCATCCTGGGCATTGGAACAGTCTTGCCAGTGAAGTGATCACAGCACCAAGCCTAACAGAGTTCAAGAGGTGTTTGGACAATGCTCTCAGGCACCTGATGTGATTCTTGGGGCTGTCCTATGCAGGGCCAGGAGTTGGAATTTGATGATCCTTGTGGGTCCCTTCCAACTCAGGATATTCTGTGATTCTGCAGTACAGCAGCCTTCATAAGCAGGCAGTCCACTGCCTGTTAGAAAAGCTTTCCAAAGAGTTCTGGCATCCTGCATATCTCCGTTGAGAAGTAAAATCATCATGTAATGATTTGCTAGTAAAACAATAAGTACCAGTGTTTTGCCCCAGATGACCTAAACTTGAATCTGTAGTATTGCTTAAATTTTAATTCACGGTGCACATATATTTCTCAGATAATGTAAAATACAGCTTTGTCGACAAAGATGTCTGTAAGTTAATTGAGTTTGCTTTGGTGACTAGCCCATTAGGATGCTTTTTTGTCTTCTACTGGTAGTTAAAGTGTGATAGTTTAAAATAAAACCTTATTTATCCCACCCCAAATTGCTGCAGACGACAGACCATCCATTACAAGTCCACAAATTTCTATTGCAAATCAGAAGGGCTTTCCACATGGAAAGCTTCTATGTGGGGACAGCAGGATGGAGAACAACAGACTAGAAGCTTGGGCCCTCTGAGGGAAGGGAGCCAAGTGGCATGGTTGATGAATTGTCTGCTCCCTGTCATGCTTCCAGGGGAGGCACGTAGCACCCCCTCATTCCCATCTCCTATATACACATACATCCCCTCCACACCAGGAAAGAGCTTATCTGCATGCCACTAGAAGTTAGGAGATGGAGCACCTACAGTGACCACATCTACTGTCCATGATTAAGTTAAGCCATAACTGAGCTTGTTAGTATCTCTCATCGTGTTATTGGCCTTGTGTCCACCACATCACAGATGATACTAGCACTGTTTTTACTTCTCTGATGGGTTCTCTTTTATAGATACATAAGCAGCATTTTCCTGTTTAGTAAACCTCTTGGCTTTGGGTGGGAAGTGTGCTTTGATAAATATTTGTGTTGTCAAACTGTCTGTAGTGGTTTTATCTAAATAAAAGTTAAAAACCCACTCTTCAAATGGTATTTTAGTATGTTTTCCAGTAAACCTGAATTGTGGATTATGTCTAAATGAAGCTTGATTCTAAGTAATTAATCATTTTCTCATAGAATAACCATGTGAAATGGGTACCAGAATACTGTTGTATTTAATGTCTATGGGATATTTAATAGTTACACAAAGAATTCATCTTGAGTCTTTGATGTAATTGTGAAAATAGTTCACGAATGAATATTTTCTTTTTGCTAACTTAAACTATGGCTGAAGTAAAAATTTTTAATTAAACTATTGAAATTTTTTTAAGGGGACAATACATCTGTTCCGTAAATCACAGAGATCATTGGTTGGAAAGTTAACACATGAATTTAGGTTGGTTGCAGCGGATAGAAGGGTAAGTATTGCTTTAAAAAATCATTGTGATAATAAAAAGACATTAGCTGTGATAAGTTAAAATATATTATTAAGTATATTTTCTTTGAATTTTCTAGCTGTGCTTAAAAAAAGAATCCAGCTCTGAAGCTGGATTCCTTCCTGTACACTGACCCTGTCGATTAGTTTTTTCCAGAATAATAGTTGTATTTAATGTGTTCAGTAGAATTCTTAACTGAATATGTGCAGATGTTTTTGGGGCCAAAGTTTCAGCTCAAAAAAAAGGAACACATTTATATAGAGTTGTACAAGTCTGTCTTCAGAAGTCAGGTGGTGTGTGCTACAATAAAATGCAACTATTATACAGGGGTGATTTTTTCTTTAGATGAAAAAGGTATTTTAAGCATGGAGAACAAGGTTTGTTTATAAATGAGTTTTGAAATAATTTATAAAGTTTAAAATAGAATAAGGGCTTGTTGTCCTGAAATGAGTGGTAAATTTTTGGGAGGGAAGAGAGACCAGTTCTGTTTGCATGATGACGTGCTGCAATATTGTTTTTTTAAAACCAAATAGATATATTTTTTTCTTATAAATTTTGGGAGATGTAAAATACATATTTATTCTCATCAACAGTCCTGGAAGATTTTGCTGTTTGGTGCTATAAATTTAATATGTATTGGCTTCCTGCTCATGTGGTGCAGCTCTACAAACAGCATAGGTAGGTAGCTCTCCTGAACTGAAACTACAACTGACTACCATGTGTTTCTTAGCTTGTTGATAAAAGCTGAAAAAAGAAAGTTCAGCAGGTGGTGGAGTTAGGTGGCTACACAGCCAGGTTCAGAAAGAACTTCCGTATGATTTGCCACAGTCAGTTTAGAGATATTTTTCACAGGCAAGTGCAGATGACTGAAAGATTTTCCCAACCTGCTGGTTGTTTGCTTCCTGCAGTATCTTCTTCATCTTTAAGACTGAAAACCAGTAGACTTTTGAGTTAGTCCTCAAACCTGTTCGTTGTATAAATATCACCAGTGACATACAATGGCCCTCACTTGCAGTTGAACAAAGATGTTTGTAGTGTGGCAAATGGCTTAGGCTTCTTCAATTCCAGGAATGCCCCTTTTCAGTGTTTTTATGGTATGTTGGCCTTGGCTGAACATTGCCCACCAAGCTGTGGAGAGAAAAAGGGAAGAGAAAGTAAGATGGAAGACAACTCTTAGGGTGAGATAAGGCACTTTACTAAAGCAAAAGCAAAAGGTTCAGAAGGTTGCGCGCTCATAAGCAAAGAGGAAAAAAAATTACTCCCTATGTCCCATCAGCAAGTGATGTTCATCCACTTGCCAGGAAGTGGGGCTTCAGCACACATTGCAGTTGCTCTGGAAGGCAAACATTCTAATAACAAATGCCCCCCCCTTCCCCTTCCTTTTCTTAGCTTCTATATTTGAGCTGACATCAGAAGGTATGGAATATCGCTTTGGTCAGTTCAGGTGAGCTGTCCTAGTTGTGTGCCCTCCCAGGATCTTGCCCACCTGCAACCCCTTGATAGGGGGGGAATGTTGAGAGACAGTGTTGATGCTGTGCCAGTGCTGCTCAGCAGCAGCCAAAACACTGGTGTGTTATCAACACCTTTGTAGCCACCAATGCAGAGCACGGCACGGTGAGGGCTGCTGTGGGGAAATGAACTCCATCTCAGCCAGACCCAATGCAGTTTTGTATGTGTTCTGCTTCTGAATAGGGGCTTCGAGATCTTCTCTACTGAAAATGGAATGTTGTACTGTTTTAATTTTTGACACAGGTTTTCTTGTGGTTTTGAAATAGGTCAGAGATGCAAAGCAAGTAAAAAATTCTGTTGAACCTACTTTTCACTGCAATAATGCATGTAAGAAATCTCTTGCTTTGGTGGGTGCTTTTGGAAGATCTCCTGACTTTTCTGTATTTAAATTCCTAGTCACAGCTTAGTCACAAATGTAATACCTTTTGTGTCTGGGCATTATTACATGGTTTAATAGAATTAGATTTGCCATAATCAATCTGTTTGATGTTAAATATATTGGTGTGTTTAGAACGTTCAGAGACTTGTTCTATCCGCAGAGACGGTTTATGTAGATAGAGGATTGAAAAGAGCTGCATGAAAGGGACTTAGAATGCAAGTGATTTCTGCATTGAAAAACTATATTAATTTTTAATATTTGCTTCTTTACAGCTTTAACTGCTTACACATATTTGACAATCTTTGACCTTTTCAGGTGAGTTTTTTTCCCATTTTGTCTTACTGTTCATTTGTGCCTGTCTTTTTATATTTCCGTACACTTAAAGTTACTTACAGATGCAAACACATGTAACTTAGTCATCATCACAGTAACTGTTTTAAATATAGAATAAATGAGTATAAAATTGGACATCACAATAAATAGATTATAAAAACCACCATAACTGTATTGAGAATGACTGGTAGCAAATCAGTTCAGTCATGGAATTCTTGGTGCAGATGCATGACAACATAAAACAGAGTCTATCATCAAACTGTCTTGTGGTTGTTCACTCAGAGCATTTCCCTAATGCCAGAGTCATTGAATGTGAAGTAACCGTCAGTTTTAGCATCAGTAAACAAGGAGTATGTAATTGTATTTCTGTTTCAAAAATATTAATGAGCTGAGTCCCAGGCAGTCTTTCCATTAGATGTTTTTAGTGTTTTTCTTGCTTCTTAAGAAAATTATATTAAAACTACTTTTAAGTGTGATAGTTCTGAAAACTTTTGGTAATATTGGTAGTACAGATTTGAAATATATTCACTTAAATTAATCTGTACTGCATTAGAATTGTGATTTAACTTTAATGAATCTTGTATTTTTCTTACAATTTTGTATCTGCTAAGTTTTGTTGTCTTGACCCAAAATACCTTTTTCACTTTTGGGGAAGTTTTGGTGTCGTATTTCCTATTTGTGTAGAATTTTAGTTTTAGGAGAAGATAGAATACCCCTGGCAACTTTTCTGGGGTTGGACTAGAAGATTATTCTAACTCACAGTGATTTCTTTCAAGAGTTTTGATTTGCTCTAAGGGAGAACAATGTTCAGTAATTCTGCTGCAAAAATCAATTTCTGGTTATTTCATTTTTCTCATCTTCCTGGTTGTTTATAAGAATCTTACTGAGTATAGGAATTTGCTGTTTTGTTTATGAGCAGTATTATTTCCTCTGCTTTTTCTTTGACTCTGCACAGCTGAGGATCACGTTGTGAGGATGTCATTGTACATCAGTTGTAGGGATGAGTTCTTGATCCAGTCTGATTTAACGTTGTCAATTATGAAAGGGCTGCATGAAGGCAGAGATGGCACCAAATCTGTATGGATTCATGTTAAAAAAACTGTCCAAAGGAGTCAATAGAGTTAAAAATAGGTAAAGTGAATGAGGCTCATCGTTGAAAAATTCAGGCTAGTACCATAGGAATAAAATAATTGGAATTCTAGTGTTCAGTATGAAAGAAAAACTTGGAAAGAAGATAGCAAGAGAGACCTGTGGCTGTCAGTGAATGGCCAGTTAGATTCAAGCTTGTGTACATCAGCGCAGCCAAAGAAAATAAATCTGTACATATATAAATATGTAGAGAAATTACACTCTGAAAAGGAAAGGCAACACTTGGCCGTGGCCTGAGACTCAGTCTAGAGTGCTAAACTGAACTCCTGGTGTATCTCTAAAAGAAGAGTTTAATGGAAAACTTTCTTTGCTTTTTTCTTTCACTTTTCTGTCTTGCTGATTAGCTTCCTTCTTATTGAAATGGCCTTTCTCAGGTTACAGTATCTCTAGGCAAGTTGAAAAAGCAAATGCAAGAGGAGCATTTACTGGGTGTCTAGTTTGATACTTTCCATGGCTTTTGCTTTGTACTTTTCATTACTATTGTGATACCAGACAGTATTAAGAAGATTTTCTCAAATCACCTTTGCCTGTTAGTCAGGTTCCAGGGTACCTGGTCTCATATGCTCCAGGTCCCTTTCAGAAAAGTTCATGGAGTGCATGCAAATTAAACACTGGTTGTGCTATTTTGTATCAGGGTCTCAGTGGAAAAATGCGCTTGCATTTGGAGTTATGGGAAACTTGATTTAGGCTGGGTGATGTTCTGTATTGAAGAAGGTTGGTGCTCTGTAAGCACAGCATGCCATAAGGCCAGCGCTAGGCTGTCTCCTGGTCTAAGGAATTAGACCAACTACCATTCTGCTAAAATTATTTGCTGTCCTTTTCATGAGACCAACTGAGACATCATCATGCAGTCTCAGCTTTATTCCCAAGCACAACTTTTTCTGGATTCACTAGAACAGTCCACTGTGGTGGAGACGGTGGTGGAGGTGTTGAGTCAGGGTAAGATGTGGTAATATTTCTTTGTGGAGTTCTGATGGCTCAAGTGTATTTGTAGATCATCCAGTTTGTAAAGGCTGCAGTTATTTATCATAGTCTAATTCTCCCCTTTTTTTCAGTTTGATAACATGTCTAATAAGCTACTGGGTAATGATGAAGAAACCCAGCCCAGCCTATTCATTTGGGTAAGTAGTAATAACATAATCTGGTGTTTGATAATGCAATATTTGATATGTTGCTGAATGTCATTGCCTGGATCCCCTAACAGCTATGAGTAATAATTCGTGTGTGAAAGAGCCCAAAAATAAGGAGGGCCAAGACGGGTGTTGTAAAGTACAGTTACAGAGTAGGGCAGGGACAGGAAGAAGAATTAAGAAATACTTAATTTTAAGCTGTATCTGTTAAGTGGAGTATTGACTTAAAAGAAACTTTAAATAATGCCCGCTATGTAAAACTTCCAATTTCTTCCCATCTGTCTGCCCTTGAAGGAATTGGAAATAGTAGGTCTGTCCTGCTGGTTACTGTACAGAAAAGACTGTTTGATGCATTGTTCAATGTTCCTAAACTCAATTCTCAAATTTCAGGTTTGAAAGGTTTGAAGTTCTAGCTGTATTTGCATCTACAGTTCTGGCACAGCTTGGTGCTCTTTTTATACTGAAAGAAAGGTAGGTTATGTACTATTTTCTTTAATTTTTTGTAATGTTTGAAGATATTCTTCACCTAGAGGGTGGTTGGGTGCTGGAACAGACTCTGCAGGGAAATAGTCACAGCACCAAGCTTGGCAGAAGCGTTTGGATGATACCCTCAGGCACGTGGTTTGGCTCTGGGGGATGGTCCAATGCAGGGCTAAGAGTTGGTCGATGATTCTTGTGGGTCCCTTCCAACTCAGCATATTCTGTGAATCTGTGATTCTGTGATATGGTCCAGATCAAGCAAAAGCATGTGCATTCTACGAGTGCTATTTTAGAGATATTTTAGAGAAAACTTTAAAATTTTTTTTAAAAACATTGCTAAACTGTACCACTTTCTTACATTTATTGTGCTTCATGTAGGGTTTAGGTTAGTGATAGGAATTGATAAGTATGATTAAACTGCTCTCAAGAGAAAGATTCAATGTCCTTAAGAATCTATTTTTCCAAAATGTTGGGTAATTAAAATAATGCATTTCCTTATGCATCTTCACTTTTTAAGTTCATGAACAAATAAAACTTTTTTAAAATTATTTTTTTCTCCCTTACTTCTAGTACTTTCTGAAGTAAAGCAGCTACACAATATATTAAGGATCTGAATGTTTGAACTATCAACTGTTTCACACATGCAAAATTTGCTCATATATTAATTTGATGTACCATCTATGCTTGGAAACATTTGTGTTTCAGGAGGTTAGCTTAAAAAGTTATTTTAGTGTTTAAAGATGAAGAGGCTTTTGTTAACATCTGGAAGTTAAAACTGGGGCAGTGTACCTTCCCTTTTCCTATTCAAGGGCTCTATTTTCTCTATATATGTGGCACAGTTTGAAAATATTTGGAAAATCTAAATTACATCTGCTTTGATTCAGTGTTAAATGCTTTCATTGCTTATAAAAATTGCTGTGTTTTTATAAGCAATTCATTTTTTTCAGTACTGTATCCATTAGTTTTTGTTTATGAATGGCATATACAGAACTATACGCTTCAGATTTCAATGTTTTACTGTATGAACATAACTCAAATTTTCACTTATTTTTGTAGTGCAGAGCGATTTCTGGAACAACCTGAGATACACACGTAAGAAATTATTTTGACATGTAAAATGTGTCCATGTCCCTTTATGTTTCTAATTCTTAATCTATCATGTATTAGTTATGCAAATACATTCAACAGCAGATTGCTTTTGCTACCTTGGCATTTGTTTCAAACTATGTGTAAGCTGTATTATAAACAGTTTTTTCAAGGTACAATTGAAATGTAATTCTGATACTCTCTTAAATAATGATTTAACTATATATTGCTGGTTTTTCTAGTTTAGTTACTCTTATTTCTTATCGAGGCCTCTTAGGGGGCCTGGTATGTCGAGGGGAAGGATGCTGTGGTCATGAGGGAGCTCTGAAAGTGTTGCAAAGAACATGAAGACTATAAAGAACATGTGGAAAGGAAAAGAAGGTGTTACATGGTGGAAGTCTGTGACATGGGATTTATGGTGAAGTTGTAGTTCTAGAAAAAGGATAGGGCCATGCTGTAGGAAACTAAGCTTTTTAGCTGTGCTGATGAGGAGACAGTTTATTCATATCTTCAAAGGACGAACTTATGTAATTAGTTAAGAACTGTTACTCAGCATTAGGTACAGCCTAATGTGCTAACACTAATGTACAAAGTTCAGTGATCTCATATAACCATTACAGTGGTAATACACTGCCAGTTATTAAGCATTTCACTAGTTTATCTTACTCTTGTTTTTAGCCTCAGTGAAAGATACCAAGCAAAGTATTTTGGTATTGTTTCTAGTAATTACAGCTTGATGTAATTACTGTAGTTTTAGTATACAATTTTATGTGTTTATATATAGTTTTATATAGCTTAATGTAGTTTGTGATAGTGTGAAATTAAGATACTTATTTTCCCCTCCCTAGGGGACGACTGCTGGTTGGTACTTTCGTGGCCCTCTTTTTCAACTTATTTACAATGCTTTCCATTAGGAATAAGCCTTTTGCTTATGTCTCTGAAGGTATGTGATTAATTAAACCATAACAACAACCAAGATAAGATTTTAATGTTTGTATTTTTATTAAGGTATTTATTAAGGTATAACTTGTCTGGTAACTTTCTTAACTAGGGGGCATATATTGCTATTATAACCTCATGCAGTTTAAAATTACCATCTGATTTTCAACTCTAGTTTGCTTATAAGTCTCTGAGTAGAATGTAGTCATTAATATGATAAATTAAGGGTCATTTTAATGTTGAAGTATCCTTTATTTTCAGTCTTTTGGATTCAACCAGTGAAGGTCATCTGAGAGATAGCAGAACTTGGAAGACATTTTATGGATATATTAATGGATAAAAATGATGTAATAATTCTTCTTAATAGCTCTTTTACCTTTTTCATTGTGAGTTAGGCTTGCATTCATTCCATCGAACTGTAAATAGTAATAATTACATATTATACATTATACTTTATCTTATACAAAAGATAATGGTTATAATTGGCAATTATGTATGTATTTAATCAGTTCAGATTATTACAAGATGGGTGTTTTACTTACTGCCTGTAAAAATCAGAATTTGTTTTTTTTCATGTGCCAGTGAATCTGTTGAGATATATTTACTCCTTCACAGGGTTTATTGGATTCTTTAGGTAAAATAAAACTTATGTACTTTAAAATGGATACCTTTACTTGTAGTAACTTTATTACCCTCTTTTGCAGCTGCCAGCACAAGTTGGCTTCAGGAGCATGTTGCAGATCTTAGTAGAAGGTAAAGCTTTATATTGTTTTTCAAAATTGTTAGCTTCTGGAAGGCAATGTTGTTTTTGTGTCTGTAATGACAATTTGGATAGGTATTGAGGCATAAACTGTTGTATTAGAGCTTTTAAAATAGCTTTATCTACTGTAGGTTTAATGTATGAACTCTAGAGCAAACATTGTCTGCCATATTTCTCAGATACATCAATCTTAAAGAAATACATCTTTCTGGGTTTTTGAATTTCCTTTGGAATGTATGTGTTCAGTACATTGTACGTAATTCTCCTTGAATGAGATGAGAAAAACTAGCATTATCTTGTGCATACTTGGACTGCATTTCTCAACATTCATTACCTGAGTGATATATTTGGTAGTAATTTGTGTTTGTTTATTTACTGTGTGGGCTGGGCAAATGACAGAAATGGTTGAGTTTAAATATGATATATGAAAAAGGTTGCTCATAGAAACATAGCTGTGGAAACTCCTCATCTGTCTGGCAGGACACTGGAAAGTCTGTGTCTTCCAGGGACAGAAACAGTGTTGCTCATTCATCTTGCCTGTTAACTCTCTTGCTTGTTTTGGTTATCTGAATGCAGGATAACATTGTTTGCAAATATTTTGTCAGATGTCAGAAAAGTTTATTTTAATCCATACATGTTCTTCCAAGTACCTGTCAGTATCGAAATAAGAATGTTAAACCATGTTGTAAAACATGTTAACTATGCTTCAAAATCCATCTGTTTCTGGGTGTTGTGATCTTTTTACAGTTGAGGAAAGCAGAGAACGCTGACTTGTTAAACAGAAGAATTGATATTATATGGGCATCAGACCCAAATTCTGAAAAATAGCTTTGGAAGACTAATAATTGGGTTGCCCAAGTACCTGGAGTTTCAATATAAAAAAGAAAAAAAAAAAGTTGGATAGAAATCACAGAGAGTAGCAGAGTTTTTCTTTTGTCAGATAGTGTGATGGGGAAGGACACTGATGGGTAACTTGAAGGGGTCCGAGATCAAGAGTGTAGAATTGTTACAGGGTTTTGAGATAACCTGTATACAGTTATGCCAATAATAATAATTTTACAAAAAGAATTAGTATGCATACAGCAAATTCAGATGCCTTATGTGGAGCAGTGCTGATTACAAAATGTCTGCACCTGTATATAATTATGTCAATTAGGATTCTTACAGGAGCAGGCCAGCACATGATGTCTAAACATAGGTTGGCTCTAAACAGAACAACAAAATATTTCATGTTGTCCCTGCCTTTAAATTTTCCATGACGTGACATGCAGTTGTATTCACTGGGAAGTACAGAACCTCCTTTCTCTCTTCGTACTCCCATTGATTGGAGGTAGCTATAAATAAGTAACTTCCCAGTGTTCCCTCATGGGTTTTTTAGGTCTCCTCTTACTCAGCTGGCTGGTCTCCTTCCCCTTTTCAGACTCCATGAATTAGTTAGCTTTGGCTTTAGAACACTTTTTGCACAGTAAGCTGGCAGATGGATTGTAGACCAGTGATATGCAAACCCCTCAAGACTTACATGTATGTAAGAACAGTATCTGAACCTGTAAAGTACTTTGTTGCATATGGCTGACACAGCCAGCTGAGTTACCAGAAAAAAAGAAACTGTCACAAGATATGTATTTTAACATATAAAAAAACTATATAAAGATTAGCATAACACGATGTTTTGTAGATGGGAAGATAGATTTAAGGCAATTTTTTTTTAAGATGAATGAGTCAAGTATTAAATATAGGAGAGAATATGACATGGATTTAAACTTGATTAATCTTTGCTGACAGCAGCCTTTAAGCAGAATTAGAAGGGCCTTTACAGTACTCATCATACACTGTGACAGCAAGATGTGTTTGAAGGCAAATGCTGAAACAGTGGGTGTAACTTTTGTGTTGTGAAGTAATGATGAACAGCTGGCTGACAACTGCTTTTCCTGTTTTGTTACAGTATTTGTGGAATCATCCCAGGATTAAGTAGCATCTTTCTGCCACGGATGAACCCTTTTGTCTTGATTGATATTGCTGGAGCTCTGGCTCTTTGTATTACATATATGCTCATTGAAATCAAGTACGTACAGTTGTTTTAAAAAAGTAACCCTTTTTGTATCCAGTCTATCGGAAAATCTTTTTTTGCATGAAAGGAATGATCTTATCTAGAGCAGTATTTTGTATGAATGGCATTGCAACTCCACAAATCCATTTGTCTATTTTCCAAGATGTATAGTTCAATTGTGATGAGTATGTGTAATATTCTGTAAGTGTATATAACTTAAAAGACTGAAAAAGAATCATAAGAAAGTTATTCTGCCTTTCAAAAATGTAGATAGCAGTTTTTCTTTAAAATTGCTCTTTCTCTCTAGCAATTATTTTGCTGTAGACACAGCCTCTGCTATAGCAATTGCTTTGATGACGTTTGGTACCATGTATCCCATGAGTGTCTACAGTGGGAAAGTACTACTCCAGGTAAGGCATTGTCACAAAGCATTGGGTTTTGTGGTTTCAGTTTTGTTAAATATCCTCATTAAAAACATCCAACAAACCTTAAAAACTGTTTTAAACATGTGAATAGGAAGTGTTCCCATGGAAATTTGTGATGTGCTATAGGAATTTTAAGGGTAGTGGAAATATGCATCATGAAGTCATAAAAATTTATTGTTTAATGCCATTGGCTTCTTGTGTAGGTAGACCAGACTTAAAGACTCTGTTATTTAAACAGGGCCAGTTAGTCTTTATTATAATTTTTTCTTTTTTTTCCTCTTCTTTTTGAAGACAACCCCACCTCATGTGATTGGCCAGTTAGATAAACTTCTTAGAGAGGTAAGCCAGTGTATAATACATAGCACAGTGTGCACAGCTCACTAAATAAGCATTCAGGAATGTGAAGTGTTTTTCTGAGTAGTCCAAGAAGATAGCTAAAAAAAAAAAATTGTTTTTTTAATATTATTTTTAGCTGCATGTAGAAAATATGAAACTATTTTTCAAAGATGAATAGTGAAGTTCAGGTATCTGGAACAAATCTGTTCAAGTAGTGAAGTCTCTTTTTATTTAAATTTGAGCTACCATTGAGGTGGTTTACAAATGTGAGTTAGGGGAGGAAAAGGAGTACAGGCAGCTGTTACAGCATATTGAGTTGAGAACATACTACAATTTGTCAGCAAGTTACTTGAAATAAGTTCCTTAAATCTTCTTTTATTGATTTGAGTGTCTAAGGATAGAAAAGTAGCAGATAAGCAATACAGGTATTAGCAGATATCCTCTGTTCTGTGTATAGAGCTTTTATTTCACTACTGAAAATTATGTGTTATTCAGTTAAGTATGCATAAAAGTACATTTCTAAAGGGATTTGAAACTTCTATTTTATTTTCATATTTGTGGATGTTTGTGTAAAATTAGGTTTCAACTTTGGATGGTGTATTGGAAGTTCGAAATGAGCATTTTTGGACATTAGGTTTTGGCACTTTGGTAAGTTATGTGTATTATCTTTTTAGCCTTTAAAAAAAAGTTGTCAGTTACTACTTTAAACTTTTTATTTAAATAAAGGTATTTCTTCTAAAATCTTAACTATAAAAAAGTTGATGGAGTCAGTACGCAGTCCTTGTGCTTTATTGCAAAACTTCTCTTCCCCTGCCCTTTATATTTTTGAAAAGCCTTCCTATTGGGTAATATTATTAATGTATACTGCAGTTCTGGATTAAAGCATGCATTTTGCAACTATAGAATTTCTTTTGTATTTTGGCAGTGAAGAAAATCCCAAACAGTAGTAAAGACTTTTTCCAAATGGTGTATTAGTGTAAATTGTCTAGGAAGAGAGAAGAAAACTGTAACCCTTCAGGTACCAAAAGTCTACACTAGACAGTAGAATTATATTTTTTCAGCATTTCTGGGACAGAAGGTAGAACAAAACAACTAGAGTTGTGTACCAATTTAAAAAAAAAAAGAAGGTTTTTTTTATTTTAATTGTTTTTTGTTTTGGGTTTTTGTTTTTTTTGTGTTTTTTTTTGGGGGGGGTTGTTTGGTTGGTTTTAGGGGGTTTTTTGTTTGTTTGTTTGGGGGTGGTTTTTGGTTTTTTTGCTGATACAGAATGATCACACAGAACTTGGTTATTCATAAGTTGATGTTTCATAAGGGATGTTGTGACATTTGGAAAATTAATACTCTTAGGATATTTCTCTATTTCTGAATTCTTCCAGTATGCTACCCTTCGTAAAAAAAAGAAAAAGGCTACAGTTCCTACTTGCTGATGTGAAAATAGTTTTCAGTTTACTATTCTGTCACCCAAAATGCTGGATCACAGCATTGTTGGATTGATGACAGATATTTACAAAAACTTTGTATGCATATTTAGCTATTGGCATCTTCCAGATTGTAGTGGAAACGTCCTGAGACCTGGATATGTTTTCAGCTGCACCATCTGATGTAAAAATGGTTTGTACAGCACAAACCATGAACCATGTTCTTTATTAAATATGTACTGTGAATCATATGAGGGGTTCTGTGTTGTATCCTGCTCTCTTCTGCAGCAGTAGATCAAGGTCAATGAGATAATGTTACTGAGAGGAAGGCAGGGGGAGCCTGCAGTTACATGCAAATCCAGGAAAAGCTCTAGGGCTGAGCTCCACACAGTCATTGCCTCTGTTCTTGCTAATGGTTCCCGTTTGAGCCTGTTTGCCATGCACGTCGTCCTCTTGCCTGCTCCAACAACACAGTGATGACGCTTCTGCCTCAATTTGGCATATGAAGTTTGTCTGCACTTTGTTCAATTCTTTTGAACCATTTTTAATCTGTTGCCTTTCCTACCATCACATGTTGTATTGTGTAGTTTGGTTTTAAGACTCACTTTTCTTGAATTATGATCTTGGTATGTTCATAAGAGATCGAAGCATTAGGAAAGATCAAAATGTATCCTAATTTTGGAATTATGTATTAAGGTTCTTAATTTAGTCAGTAGTCTCCACTGCAGAAGGTCTTGCCATAATTCTCTGCAGGATAACTTACTTCTTGAATGCATAGAAGGAATCTTTATTGAAGAACAGTTAACAGCCAACTTATTTTTATCACTTTCTAGGCTGGATCAGTTCATGTCCGAATTCGGAGAGATGCAAATGAACAAATGGTACTTGCGCATGTCACTAACAGATTATACACATTGGTTTCTACTTTGACTGTTCAGATTTTCAAAGATGACTGGATCAGACCTACCTTATCATCTGTGCCTATTGCAAACAATATTCTGAACCTTTCGGATCATCATGTTATTCCAATGCCACCTCTGAAAGCTGTTGATAACTTGAACCCTGTTACGTCCACTCCAGCTAAGCCCAGCAGCCCACCGCCAGAATTTTCTTTTAACACACCAGGCAAAAATGTGAGTCCAGTCATCCTTTTAAACACTCAGACAAAGCCCTATGGATTGGGCTTTAATCATGGATCCACACCCTACAGCAGTGTACTCAATCAAGGACTTGGAATACCGGGGATGGGAGCAGCTCAAGGATTCAGGACTGGTTTTACAAATGTCCCAAGCAGATATGGAACAAACGCTCGTGGTCAGCCCCGACCGTAATAAACACCATTATTTATTGTACTTAAGGGTATTGACTTAATTCTTTTATTACCCAATTTTTATAAACATTTGGAATGTCAGATCATTCTAAGTGGCTGGGAACAAGTGCATTGTTTATATCCATGAAATGGTTAAATTGCAACCTTTTTCTTCACATCAGCCTGTGTAATGCCACAGATATTTTCCAGACTTATGATACTTTACAAGTAGTTTTTATAGGGTGTCTATTTCTACTCCTCTTTTTATCCACTTTTCTTCATTCATCCAAGAATGTATTAAGACACAGCACAACTCCGTAAGAGGGTAGAATTGTGACCAGGTAGCATTTTTTTCCTAATGAGAATTGCTTGCTGAATGCTGAATAGCTGAGAGAATAGGAAATGGCAGAAAGTCCCAATTTTCAGAGATGTTTTGATTGCTGTATTGAGCCATCTTTTGGCAATGTCACAATTAGTTTTTGGTTGCAGAAATCCATCAGTATTCATATTGTGACCATTGTGAAGACAGTCTGGCATTTCAGATTGTAACTAATTTTGTGAGACCATGTTTTTACATTTTATTGATGCCTTTATATAAATTCAGATGGTTCAGCAACCATTTTCTAGTTGTAAATATTACATATTCATCTCTGATATTTCTTCCTTTTTGGTTTAACTGCAAAATTATCTAGCAATATATTGGGAAATAAAATATTTAAAACCTAAAAGATTTTACAAGCACCTCTTTTTTACAATTAACCCTATTTAGGATACAGAGCAGATGACTGTATTGTTTCTGAAGCCAGTATTTCATTTCTGACTATGGAAAGTATTCTGTGATTTGATTGTGACTTTGTATTTTGCCTCTTTGTATTTTTTCTGTAGTTTCAGGGGGAAAAGTATCTATTTGTATTCCTGGTTTATATGCAGAGTGCAGGTTGATAATTGCTGACAGTTCTTAGTCACTGCTGGAGTGCTTGACCTTTGGGGCACACTTGGAACAAGACCACCTAACTTGCCTCTGCTTTTGCATTACTGTTTTACTGTATATCTAGATGGCCATATTTCTTCAAGGCCTTTCTTAGAGAGCTCTTCCCTCTGACTGTTGTCTTTTAATTCACTGCTCTGACAACAGGGAAAGGCCTTTTAGAAATACTTCAATTTTTCCTGTTCTCCTGTGTGGTATCTGTCTTGTAATTGCTCCTCTGCACATTCTTCTGCATCTCTTGGCTGTTGAGGAATGGGTTGTCCATTCCTATTGTTTCACTTGCAACTCAGGGTGCTATATATTGGCTTACACCTTGTTCATTTGTGTGCTAAGTGGTCTCTCCATTTGTCTGAGGTGGTTACACGGAGCTGTAGTATCTCAGGGATTCCAAAGATACTATGTTACCTGAAGATAATGGCTTTGATAGAGAAATCGTTCTCTTGTACAACTGAGTGGAGAAAACAGCCTTTATTTGAACTTTAAAGATCTGTGGCCTCTTCACACTGAGGATTTCTTTCTCTGCATAAGAACACTGCATTCCTCTTTTTTTTTTTTCCCCTTCCTCTCCGTTACCTGTGTTTCTCCAGCCAGTGCGTGGAGAAGGGCATCATTCTTGCAAACTCTTGTAAAAGCAAGGTGACATTCTGCATTATGGTATCTTGTGGGGATATTTTAGGCTGGGGATAGTATCCAGACTGCCGCTGGGATATGGTCCATGTAAGTTACAAGTAGGGAATCTAGTCCTGTACTTCATTTGCAGCAAGAGTGACAATTTCGTTGCTGTTTTAGAAAATGTAAAGACCTGGAAAACTTGCATTTAAAGATTACGATGAATTTATAAAGATTGGCTCTGTTTTTATGAGGTCAGTATTAGCTCAGTAATCACCTGTATTTCATTACCCTGTCTTTCTGTGTGGTCTATTACACGTGCCGTTGCTGCATGGAAATTCACCGAAGTACAGAACACTTGAACAGATTCTCTGTACCTCTTGGGTGCTGAACTAGACTGCACTTTCTACAGCATCTGTAACACCTTAGAGCCAGCAGAATGTTTACAATATACTACTCTTGTGTGGCCTATTTGAGAATTGTTCCTTACTCCAGTTTCATAATCAAACATGCGCCCTTTTTCTGACATTTTCAGTACATTGTATTATATTGTTTGCATGCCAACTTGTTTTTAGTAGAAAATTAAAGCTCCATTTTATGAAGCTGATCTTTGATTTAAAATGAGAAGGGAGGACGAGAATCCCAGAATTCTGAGTGCAATATAATCACTTTAACAAAAATGTTTTTCAGAGTGATTGTTTACAGTATATAGCACATGTGCAGATGATAAAGATTCTTTTAGAAATTAGAATAGCTTTTTAGCTGCTTTATTGTTGTGAATATATTAAGAATATTTGTTAAATCACAGAGTAAAATGTCTCCTTTTATACAAGGACAATAAAATCAGTGTAATTCTTAAATAACAAGGAAAAAGTGGTAATTTGTGTACAAGATTTTATAGTTATCTTTTTATAGATATTGATTGTTTAAGTGATGCTCCGGGGTGATATGTCAATCTCAATGAGCAGATGTGTCAAACTTCAGAACTGTTTTGATGGGTCTGCTATCAATGTTCATTGGGTCCTTGGAATAACTGGACAGAAAGTATTTTTACTGCATTTTGTCTTTAACTGTATTTTGCTGTTAGGTGATCACAATCTAAATGTTTATTTGCTATGTGGTGAATAAGAATTGTGAGTTTATGTCATCTTCATTCCTAGTCATAGGAATACTGCCCCAGCTAGAGAGAAAAGAGGGCTGGTACTCGCTGTCATTTCTGTCTGCCAGAGAATTTAGCATCGTTAGTCCCTTAAGTTTTTCCAACTTGATTGAATAGGAAAACTTTGCTTTTAGATAAATGCATCAATTAGAGAGTTTGAGGGGCATGTACCATTGTTTAGACTTCAATTCTTATGAGAAACTGTGCTGTCCTGATAGAAAAGGAGCCAGAGCACCTATTACAATATAAATAAATAACATAGTATGGGGAGTTTTGCAGCTTTACATGGTGAGTTTTGACTCTTGAGTTCATTCAGTTCTGCATTCCCTTTACCAAGGTAATAACCACATACACCTTTGGGAGAACAAAGCCAGTGACAGCATCTTGTGGATGATTTTTATTCCCTTCCCCTTGACTGAGATGTGACAAATCCCATTCAAGGAGAGAACCTGTGCAGTAATTCTGCTGATTAGATTAGTTGAAGTTGCTCTTTCGATTTCTGTCCGCTGCTGCCACCATCCAACAGGCACAGAAACTATGCAGGGATAGGTTCTTCAATATAAAGCCTCTGTCTGAATTCTGAATTGTTATCCGTCCTGTGCTTGTCCAGACTATGGATCTCTGATACTTGGTCATATTCAGTGTTGAAACTGAGAGTAGAAGAGATACCAGTCCTGGTCTTTTCACTTGTATTTTTTGTTTTCTGGCATTTTATCAAATGGCTTTGACTTTCTCCTACCTGCTTGTTCTTCCCTGCCTTAGTAGCCATGAGAACCCACCTTGCACCATGTCTTTGCTTTACTGACTACTTCAGGTTCTTGTGCTTTTGCGAGTTCAGATACTTGAATTCACGTGGTTACTGAGTTGACGTAAATTTTCCTTCCAGCAATTATTTTTTAAATTAATGACAGAACTGATAAATTATTAAGATGATGACCCTCCTCTCTTTAAGTAAACTTTTCCAGGGCTCACATCCAGTTAGGAGGCGACCCTCTTTTCTTGTACCAAAAAGAACCAACCCCAAAACCCAAGGTGGGGGTGGTGGGGGAAAAAGGAAGCCTTTCCATGTTTCCTTTACATTTTGAGAAACATTGAATCATATTTCACCAAACTGTATCTCATTTCTTTGAACTGAGTAAATGTGGTGTACTACATGCTTAAGTTATGGTTTCAACCAACTCTTATTAGAGATTTAAAATAAAAAAGCTTTTTCTAGTTATAACAACCCTCCGATCCAGCATTTCATAATTAAGCCTATTTTAAGGTAACTTTCAAATTCTTGAAGCAGCAGAGGAGCAGTGCACACTGTAAATGTGCATTTTTCAGAGGCCCTGTTAAGTATAAAGTACCACAAAAGTTCACTAGAATAAATCAGCCACACAAACTCATGTTTAATATTGCTGTACCTAGCCATTCTGTTACCTTGTTTCGCCATGTAGGAGGGTGCAGAGCGTGCCTTATACCACTCAGGGTATTCAAACTTTATAAGATTTAATTTTGGTTTTTTAGACTGTTTTCTCATGGGCTGCAGTAGAGGAGATTATGATTGCAAAGAGTTCAAATAGCTTTGATATATTCACACAGATGTACAGTAATACCTGAAAATAAACACATCTGTCCAGCGTTTTAGAATTTTCATTGTATTCTGTTTCAGACTTTGCATGCAAAACAAACATTTCTCACAAATGTTAAAGTGATGGGAAAACATAAAATGCATTTGCTTCATCTTTAGCAACCAAAATCAGATGGAATTTAATTTTCAGGCTATCCTGTAATACTAAAATTTTACAAATTTTCATTGCTGTACATGTACATTTCTGTTACAACTTTAAAATATGGATGTAAATATTGTCTTAGGCTCAGAAATTTTTGCTTTAGGAAAATGGTAAAAGACAGGCCAAATCTGACATCCTGACATAAGTCCCCATGGCTTATCTCCTTTTTAAGTCTCTTTGCTCAGGATAGAACTTTCTAAGGGAAGAAGTTCAGAGGAGTAAAATAGTGACTTGTTTTCTCTCAGTTCATCTTCCATCAGCTTGATAATTTTTTTTTTTTTCTTCAAATGTTCTCATCTTTTTCTCAGCAGTGGAAACCATAATTCTGTGAGTAACTTTTGAATACTGTCCTTCAGGCCTCCATTTATTTCGTTCCAGGCTTTCTTTTTGCCAGTGTTACACTAAATTTATTGAATAATTCCAGTAAGGGATGTAAAACCACAGGGTTTCTAAATTGGTGAGTATCTTTTTGGTGCCTAAAGAGCCATTTTGCTTCTGAGTCATTTTATTTTTGATAGCACTTTGCCTTTAAAATAGTATTTAGATAAAATGATCGTTTCTAAAGTGATCACTTGCTTAGTATTATTATTTCTGTTGTGGTCTGTATTAAAAACAGCAGGTGGGTGGGGTTTGGGGGGTTTTTTGGGTCAAATTGTGAATGATGCTCACATGATTGAATGGTGTGTGCTGGGGCATTGCTCCCACACATCACCTGATCTCTCTATCTCCTGTGTTGCAGTCAAAGCACAGTGGAAACCCCCCCTCCCCGAAAACCTTCCTGTTACCATCACTTCTCACCACCATTCTCCATCAAAAAGTATCCAACAAACAATTTGGGTATTGCACTGTTTCCTGGTGGCCCACTGTCTGCAGAGCCCTTGCAGCCCTTGTAGGGGAAGGAGGAGGGGGAGCAGAGAGGATTAAAAATCACATCCCATTTCAGGATGGGGTGGTTTAGTTCAACCCAAAATAGAAGTCTGTTTTAGTGTGATCTTTCAGTGTTTCTTTTGATAACATGGCATACATTTCCATTGCCAAACACTGCGGAAGTTAGTCACACCTTGTAAAAACTGTATCCAACACTTAAGTTGGCAGGCATTCCTTCCTGGGATCATAGTATGTGACAAAACACTTAAGTTGGCATGCATTCCTTGCTGGGATCATAATATGTGACAAAAACCAGTGATAACAATCTGGAAAAATTCTGGGGTTTTTTTATTCAGAGGTAAGACATGGAAAGATCAAATTCTTTCCAGGCTGAAGTAGTTCTTATTTAATGCTTTCTTATTTGGCTACATGGAACATTGGGCCAGGAACAGCTGAATCAATAATCAGTCTAGCAAGAACTATCTTATTTTGCTTTGCTTTACTGCTCTCCACTTCAGTTAAATAGCAAATGTGAAGGTGGGCAAACAGTATTTAAAATGGAGTACAATTTGTTGACATTTTATCTATCACAGGTGGAGATATTCCAGTACAAACACTTGCAGGATTTTGTTGAGATTGTCAATAGTGGTTTTATCAAGGTTTTCTTCTGTGTCCTCCATGGTATGCCATACTGCAGGAAAAGGGGATGGAATCAGATGTAGGACTGGAACCCCTATAAAAAGAAAAGTGAAATTTGGAGAAGAATTATTGGAGAAGTTCTGTTAAGCCAACTGATACGTCACCATTTAGCAATAGTGTCAGGTAACTACTTAATAAACTTGCTTTATAGGGTGTGTCACTGCAGCTTCCTTTTAACTTCTCTTATTTTGAAGCTTGTGACTGCATCCTATCATTAAATTGTGTGTTCCCTAAAACTGTCACCTTCCTTTCCTTTGATTACACTTTTGCCTACTTTTATTTTTAAGGCATCTGTAGTTACTTGTTGGGGTTTTTGTTTGAGGTTCTTTTCATTGTAAGATGTTTAGGAGCTGCAGAAGGGCAGAGAAACGACTGCAGCTCCTCAAACTGAAAACTGATTACCATGACAGTGTTAAGATTGAGCATTTCTGGAGCATTTTTTAAGTTCTCTCCATAAATGGTAAAGTAGGTTTTGCTGTGTAAAATAGAATCACTGTTATCTTCAGATAAGGAACTTCCACTTGAAAGCATTATACCACTGTATACATTGTATATATATATATGTATATATATATGCATCAAGCCACCTATACATACTGCAGCTTATAGATAAAAGAGGAATTAAATCAGACTTCTGCTTTCTCATCACTTTTGGTGGGGGAACATTTTTTTTCTCTCCTGATCACTTTACTGCTTTTCCTCTCTCATTTTTCAGCTGTGTGCCCTTAAGGAATCCATTTTCCTCAGTAGGTGTTGTATTATTAGAAAAGATAAGCTGTAGTCATTGTTTTCCCCTATCAGCTTCTCCCATGTAGGATTTTTTATATCCCTAGGCATACATAGGATGGCTGTGTTGGATTTGTTGGACCTGGGCCCTGTCTTGATGTGAAAAATGAAAGATTTGTGGAGATAGAGAGCCATTGAGTAGCAGACAGTAAACACAACTCAGTGAAGAGAGCACTCACTTAGAAGTGGAGAGGTGTAGCTGCCATTTTACGTTACTCAGTAGTTAACAGAGCATAAGCAATGGTAAAATTAGGGGCTGGATATGAAGATACCTCCCTCCTTTCCTAGGGAGACACTCTCTTCACTGAACTTGTGTTGCATTTCTTTCTGGTCAACCTTTCTCTGGCCATATAACTCCTGCAGTCCTTGCTGTACAGTAGAAAGGTTCAATCAGAAGAGTTTCACTTATCTACTACCCTTATTTGCCCCACCTTGTTTTGAAGATGCTTTGCTGAGTGCTTAAACTAAGAAGGACATCAAATCCACATCTCAACCTTGGAGAAGTGCTTTAATTATTGACCTGTAGCTTGAAAAGTGAAAAGCAGTACAGCAACTGCTTTCCCTTTCTTTGGTCAAATCCCAAAGGAAAACAATGAACACAGAGTCAGAGGCTATGGCCTAGGTGCCTGCCAGAAGAAAATGCTTAGGTTCGGGATTACAGTTTCAGTTATCTGCCTAATTCCAGAAGGGGTTTCAGGCATAATGTGTCCTTTGATATTTCTGTGGACTACTATCTGCACTTTTGTGTAAGGATGCACACATTCTCAAGGTGACAGCTATGAAGTCTCCATTCTTTTTAGGAACAAGGGTATCTAATTTGAAAATGTGAGGTTTTGCAGGAGCCCTAAGTCTTCAACTTTAAACGTTGTCTTTAAACAAGTAGTGGCATTACTGTTACTTTGAAAACACATCTTTAAAAATCTTTGTAGTCTTTGGAGACATAACCCTTAAGTGTTTCACAGCTCCTAGAAATAGTAACTAACTGACTAGTGTGGTATGTAATGATATCCTGCTGGATCAGGGTCACTTATCTTTGTAGGACATTACTGCTGACAGAAATTCCCATTATCTCCATACCACTGAAGGTGTGTTCTTGCAAAGTGATGATGGGTACGTTTTATTGCTGCTTTTTTCCCAGTATGTTTTTCAAAGCTGTAAAGTTGGATTCAGAAGTCTCAAGTTGGGGCAAATAAGCTTGGAAAACAGGATCACATGGACTTTCTCATTCAGTAAATGATGCATTTCTTACTGAACATATACTTTAAAATGCAAGAAGTTCCGGTACCTCTTAATAAAAATGGAACGTGGTCATCTTCAACCAAGCCTCGATGTAAAGTACTGTGGAAATACTGTCCTTCAACAAGGTGATTCTTCAACAGATTCATGTTGTGTAGCATTTGCTCTGTAATGCACAAGGACAATGAGGCATGTTAGCACATTTGAATTATTTTTCCTCTCACAAGGAAGCTTTTCCATCAAAGAAGAAAAAGGAGTTGGTGACTGTCTTTTGGATTTGCTTAGTTCTTAGAAGACCTCAAGATTGGTGCTATTACTGCCATTTTAGAGAAGTGAGTACTAAAACACAGAAGTCAAACAGTTCCCAGGAGTCACAGAGTGACAATCAGTAATGGACTCTGTTTTGTGGCTTCCAAGTGTCTGGGAGTCTTCCTCAGTTGTTTTATTAATTAAATATCAAAATCTTCATATAGATTTAAGATAAATGGAATTTAACATTAACACTTGTAATTATTATTACTATAAACCAGAAAATTGATCCAAAAGTCTGATTTCCAGGACTTAATACCCTTAAAAACTACACACTACATTTTGAAATTCATCCAAAGCCCATATCCCTCTGCTTACCAATTGCTTGAAGCCTCTGAAACCATCGAGTAGTGTTTGGGAAATAATTGGGAAAGACTGGGTTTGGTGCACCGATTAAATCCAGTAGTAAAGGCAGGTCCTACAGAAGAAAGAATCTTTAATACAGAACTCTTAACTACAACACCACCAACAGCAATGAAACTTCTTGGTTCCTGTATAGGTCATGACCAGGTCTTTGCTAGCTCTGGCCAAACATCTGGCATTTCTACCATGGTTCCTGAGAAGAATTTACTGGCAGAACATTATTCCAAACTGACACATTTTACTGTCTTTCTACCGAGGGAAAAAGTAGCCTATGTCTCTGTTCCTCCAGCTGAAGCAGGCTGCCTTGCTTTGTGTGCAGTCTGTGTGTTATATCCCTTTAAAAGAAAAACTATGGTAGGTGGGGAGAAAGAGGAGGAAATTGCTTCTTCCCCTGAGAACAACAAAGTCTGTCAAAGGAAAGCCATTTTATGAGTCATAAGAAGCGGTGACAGAAGAGAAGTGCCTCAGCAGTAAGTAGGGAATGTAGAAGGCAGCAGACAACCAGAATGTTAGTAGGAATCAAAGGGAAACAGAGATTGCTGTAACTTAGTACTGAGTTAGGGGAGATTTGTTCATAGACCCATACTATGTCTGTGCTCTTTCCTTATCATTTTGAATTATCTTTCCTGAAGAAGGTGGGTATCCTAGTTTACATTCTCATAAATTTTGATTTTTCTATGGCTGCTCCTCATACTTGCATGGGCAGGTCTAAGCAGATTCATCTGAAAAGCTCTTCCCAACTCTGTATTTTATATCCATAAGCCGCCTTCCTCCTTAAACTTTGGTGGGTTCATGGTTTCTTGGGAATTTGGCCAATTACCTACAAATTAAATATTTTTAAAAAGTGCAGTTTACTATTATTCATTAAGGAGGTGAAAGCCACTTACTATGCCCTGCAGCTGATTTGTGGTTGAACCAGGTGGATGTGGAGTAGATACCATTTTTTGAGCTAAATGTTTAGATCCATAGAGGGAATCAGAAGGGGACCACCGGACAAAGGCTTCTTCACCATCAAAAAAAATGAGCTGAAGTGAAAGGTCTGGTCTTGCAGTTGAGCTGGTCTGTTGGAGGAAGTTAAAAGTAAAATAACTGGCCAGAACATTAAATAAAGGACAAATACTGTAGCCATATAATCAGTGAGGATGTATTTTCAAGGTCCCTGATGCAAACCTTCCTTTGGCTGTTAAACACATTATGGTGTAATAATGGTAGCAATTTATGTAGCATGGTGTATCTTTTTGGTTCTGGTTAAAAGTTTCATTTCTGACTTTAGCAGACGTGAGCTGAGTGTTGAGACAGATCTGCAAAACCAGGTCACAGAAACTTTATCTCAAATAATGATGCAACGTGTTAGTAACAACACCGGATGGAGTGCTACAAGGATTAATATAATTGCTACAGCTGTGCATCAGTAGGGGGGAATTATGTATTTGTGGAGTTGGTGGTTCTTTGAGGGACAAAGAGCCATTTTTCATTCATAAAAAGAATGACCATTTCTTTTTTTTCAGGGTAACTTGCAATCACTGAGACAACTTTACCCTAAAACCAAAGCAGAGAGAGTGGAGTAGATATGCCCTTCCCTTTCAACAACCAAAAATATCACAGCACATGATAAATGTATTTAAGGTCAAAAAAGAGACATCTCTGTGAAATTTCTTTCCCATGGCCCCTTCTCTCTCTGTCTACTATATGAAGCCTTGTTTGAACTATAAGCATTTCCTAATAATCCACAACATCGCTAAACCTAGTTGAGTTCCGCTAAATGAACAGTTTTGGGAACTGTAGTCTTGGCAGTTGCTATTAATATTTTAACCCCTCTGAATTAACACTACTTCAAGTGAAATTGCATGAAGTGGTTAAAAAGGTGGAGTCACTGGCAGCAGTCATGTCCTGTATGGGCTACAACTCCCAACTAGCTGGAGCTGATCCAATATAAACAGTAGTGGAAAACTTCTCTAAAATGTCGCTCACACAGGCAAGATGACATTGATTATGCTCACAGGGATATATTGATTAATGGCAGTGGTTTGCTGCCCTTTGTCCTTTGCGTAGGACAGAGGTCTTTTGACAGCAGTCATTTTGTGTTCTGTTCTGGAGGAAACTTTATACAGCACATTTGAGTTTTAGAAATACAAATAATAATATTTGTATTATTATTGCTGTTTAACACATTTTAATAACATAGAGAGATGTCTTTGCCTATTAATTTTAAACTTAGTATATATAACTGGAGAAACATCAAGCTAAAAATCACAGCTTCAAATCAAAGTGTAAATAGATGTGGATGAAAACATGAAGTCTGTTGCGCTACGATGAGGAGAGTAAGAAAGGTCATAGCTAATGTATTAAGCAGATGGATCCCGAAGTATATTTTTAACAGACTGTACAAATGGTAGCCTGTGCAAAGTAATTAATTGCCCTTTTGTCTAATGCTGTCATCTTACATGAAATACGTAAAACAATTTTCATTTTAACATGATGTATTACTAGTGAAAAATGCCAGTCTTTAAAGTCAGTGTGCAAGTTGTTCTATAAATAAGCATCAGGCAAGTTTATTCTAAATGAAGCTTCCAAATGAAGGCATATATATTAGAGGAGTGTTTTGTTTTATGATTAAAAATACTGGCATATTCCTAATCTTCTCATTCTTCCGTATTTGCATGTCAGAAGGCATCAAATCAGTTTCTGGAAACTACTGTTGACAAGTAGTTGTATTCCTGACACTTTGTAAAGTGTCCCTCACATTTGAGAGACCTTTTCCTGTGAAAGCTCTGTAAGTGTGTGAAAATTATTTTTCTGTAAATAGTGAATACTGAACCAGTAGATGGCACTCCCGAATCTGTAATCCTACAGATTTGTAATCCTACAAGCTTTTAGAGTTTGTAGGCTAAACAGACTTTTATGCCTAGCAATTGCAGCACTTTGAAGCAGATTTTCATAGCATAGATAACAACAGACTGATAATGTTATACTTGTTTCATAAATAAACTATTCAAATTGATAATAAGGAAGAAAAGCTTGAAATCCTTATGGGATGCAGGGACCTGAGTGTAACTCTCCTGTACAGCAATTAGTTTGTCTGTGTCCCAAAGCAGAATACAACTGAGAAATTTTAAAAATGCAAGATTTGGAATGCGACAAAACTTTGTCAGTGACCCTAGATGTTACTGCATACAATAGGAACTTCTGAGTAGGGTTCTGTGCATTTTAGCTAGAAAGTAGCGAGCCTATGAAATATGTATTATTGATGTAAAATTTGTTATTTTTATGCAGTGTATCTTTATTATGTATACAGATCTCTGTTCTTCTTGAAGCCAATGGGAGTTTTATCACAGGCACAACAATTGGTGAGCCAGGCATGCAGGCTGTGGAAAGAATGTGGAAGTGCCCTAAGTCCTATTGCTGTTGTAAAAGCAAATGCAAAAGAAACAAGCACACTACCTTGATTAACTGAAGCTTGTTATCCAGTGCACGTGCCAACTCCAATATCATAGCACAAGGCACGGCTGAATCAGTTGCTCCTATAAACACTCTCTCCTGCCATTGTTGTCCAAAGAATTTTGAGTCATAGTGGCAAGCAAGTACTAGATGGCGTTTTGCAGAGGGGTCAAGAGTGCTAATAATATTTGAAAATGTTTGATATCCATATGGTGTGTATCTCTGAAATGTATCTTCTTCAATTTCCCAACCAGCCTTTAATCTCTGAAGACGGTGCTTGATATGCTGCAATTATAAAAAATAATAAGATTAATATTGTTTGCTTCAGAAAGATGTTGCATACAAATTGTCATTACCTAATATAATAGTGACACTTAAGCTTATTTCTGTAAGTTCATGATATTTTTAAAGTATAAATCTTATAGCAAAAAATGTAATGTCATTATATAAAATACGTGACAACTTTGCTACCTCAACCCTTGACTGGCTCATTTGCTTTTAATTTCTCCCTTTTGAATCCTCTCTTTGGAGCCTGAAGGTGTTTTGAATTATGGCCCATAAATATGACACATTAAGATCTTGATCTCTGAAGTTTCCAGGCCAGTGGGTTTTTTCATGTGTAACCAGAGCAGATATAATGTTTACCTCTTCAAATCTAAACTCATTTGTGCCCTTAAAAGTCAGAATTGGCTGCAGAGACTTTGGTGTGGCTATTTTGACAATTACCACACAGAGATGCCACAGCAGTATAATAAAAAAAATGCTCTTTGATTTGGTTGGTTGATGTGAGGTGGTTGGGTTTTTTTAGCTTCTGTGAGAAATCTGCCTTTCAAGTGACCTAAGTTGTTTAAAAGGCTGTAAGAGATGGCTTGATTCCTTTAAATTAAAGAATTAAACATTTCAGAACAACATTTTAAAAATCAAATCTTCTAAGTGTAGCTCATATAAAGATAAGAATTAAGACAGTAAATCTGTAAAAGAGGTAATTTGCTTTAGTTATCTTCCTACTAAAGAGGATACCTCTAAGAGCCCCAGTTATACTTCATCCAGAGTTCTGGCTAACTCTTATTAGAGGGACATCTCTGTTGCTCTGTTGAGCAACTTACTTTTATGGGTCCCTAGAGTGCTTCTTCAAGGCAGATTCCTCTCTCTTTAAGTAAACATTAGGAAAAGCCTCTAAGGGGAAGACAGACTTTGAAGACTTGTTCTGCTCTTAGTGAAGTCAGTGGGAATACTGCCATGTATTTTAGTGCTAGAACAAACTTCCATTTGTTTGTGGTCACCCACTGAAAGCTTTTATGGCATCGCATGGTCTATCACCTATCAGTAGGCAGAGCAAAGGATGTCTGTTATGGATTAAGGGGAATATATAAGCCTGGATGGAGTTTCCAGTGTGCACTAGCTGTGGTTGGCACTAGCCTTTTCCCCTAAAGGAGTCTGATGCTTTTTCCGTGTCTCAACAAAGATGTGTCATCCGTTTCAAACTCCATTGTGCTTTAACAGTGGGGAACTCTTCTTTTTTTCCTTTGGTGGGGGGGTCTAATTTAATACATGCTGTTACCTTCTAACAGGATGATCCTATTTTGAATGTGATTTGTGGTTTTCTAGCCTAGGCTTAGCTATTTTTTTGTTTTTCTTCCTTTTCCCCTTTTCATTTGGCTGCCTTCCAGAGTATCACTAAAGAAACCACAAAACTAAATCTATAATATGCGCGCACACACACTCACAAAACATAAAAAGGCTGCATTTTTGCAGTCTGCCAATTGCAGAGTGGCAAATAAATTTATGGCACTTAGAGCTGTCTGAAAGCTGTTGAGTCACTGCCTAAAGGGTAGATGTAGGCTAGTAAGATGATATGAATGTCTTCTAGTAAACTCAGCTGTACCATTGTTTGTCTCCCGCTTGGCTAATGCAATCCAGAGCCAGCATGGCACACTGTGCTGAAGATGCCTGTGCTGTGAGCACAGAGCAGAGGTGCTGACCAGGCAGCAGCCCAGTTGTGTGACAACTCCTTGTGGCTCAAAGGCAGTGTGCTGGAGTCTTCACTGGCTTGGGGCCAGCTGCAGTCTGGGCATGTGAGGCCAGCATTAGCACACTGCTGTGCTTGGGCCAGTGGAGTGAGCATGGTATGTGGACCAATGCTGTACTTTGTTGGGCTGACCATTTCATCTGCCTGCCCATTTTGGCACCTCTGATCCCTTTTTTTGTTGATGCATCCATCTGAAGGAACACTTCAGAGGACTCTAACAGCATAGGACCCTCTGGAAAAAGGCGGGGGGGGGTGTCATGTATTTTATCCTCATGCATGGTCTCAGGGGATTTGAACCAGTGACCAAAAACTTGCTCATGTGAGGGAAAGGACAATAGTTATGTTGTAATTTGGATACCAAACCTTTTTAATTAAAAAAAAAACCATAAAATTTTTCAACATGCTATGCAGCCCTGGGAAATAATGTCAGCTAAAGTGCAAGCTGTTGTCATGTAGGCTCTATGCAGTCTAGACTTGAACAATGATAGAGTTCATCCTACTGAATGAAAGGAATGTGACTGTCCCTTTAGTGGTCACCAAAGGCGTTACCAGAATATAAATAGTAGATGTTCTTAAAGGTTTTCTTACCTGTCGTACAAAATAATTTCCTGGTGATCCTGGGTATCTTTCTATCAGGATAGGGCGCAAATCGTTCTGCCACATTTCAGAGATATCTGTATTTGCCACAACTTTTTGAATAGCATCAGAACCTAAAATTCTTGGTTGGTGAGAATACTGTAGAAGTCAGAGAAAAGGAAGACTGCTATAATTATTGCTAGACCTTTTTAATCACAGTTTTCTTCAGAATTACAGTAAATACGATATATTGTCCTAGTTTGATTTACTCACAACGAAAAGTAATTTTAAAAACTTATCACTCAGAAATTATTTGCTTAATCTTTTATTTCCAGACAAAATATACTAGTATTAAAAATATGTGAGAAAGTTCTACGTACCAGCTAGCCGTAAAACCTCAACCTGTGAAAGGGTTCTCTGTTTGCTTAATTCTACGTACGCACAGTCGTGTCTGCAATCATGCCACTTTCAACTGAAGCTTCTCTTGAGACAAACACCAGAAGCTTTGTTTCTAGTGGTAAAAATGTTTAGCTTTATGCCGTGTCTGTGTTATGAGGTGCAGTACTGCAAAGAAATGCATAAGGTAGCTCATTCCCAGAGGGAGTGACGCTGCGTCATTGTGGCCTCTGCCCACAGCAGCGGTGTGGGTGTGACTGCACAGCACGGTGTGGCACATTTGGTGACACATGGGTTAACCTCAGAACTGACAGCTTGTCTCCTGTGGCAACCACTAGCATGTTAGCTACCCCCCACGGGAATGCCTTTCTATTGCCCAAGCACAGAACTTTAGGGCTATTTCAGGTGACCCAGCATGCTGGAGGCATCCTCATGGGACTGCCAAATGCATGTCTTGCATGTCAACACCCTGTGCTGTTCTGGAGTGGTAGCTGAATGCCAGATGGGATCCCCAAGGGTATCTCAAATGCCTCTTTGGACACCTCGTTTGAACCTATCTGATCTCTAGCAGTTGTCTCCTCAGGAACTTCCTGAACCACTCCTGTTTTTATAGATTCCAATTTCAGGCACTATCATAGGATGCTCCTATCATATTCATTCCTTATTTATATTGTAGGGTCTTCCCTCTACTCTTGTCTTTCTCCTAATGAAAAATCCTGCTCTGTTTATTTGCTCTTTGATCAGAACTGCCTTAAATGATTGATCAGACTTGCTATCCTTCAATGTACCCTGTCTACCTCATCCTTTTTGAGATGAGCAAGGGGAGAGAAACTGGAACATGAGCACACTATAGTTAAAACTGTAGGATAATGGCATTTTCTATTTTACTCTCTCTCTTTCTTCAAACTGTTTAAGATCTGACTTGCTTTTGGGCTGTTGCTGCATCAAACTGACATTTTCATAGATATATATAGTTTAACACCATCACTGTATATGTTAGCAAAAAAAAAATCATTCCGTCTCCTTTTCCACTCGCTCATGTGCGTCATTTCACAGGTACCTGAAATAACACCTAAAACTTGTGACCTGGCAAGACAGTGTACTGACCTTGACAGTCAGGTATAATGACTTACTATCTTATTACCCTGAATGATGAATATTGTTAAAAAATGGGGTTTGTCTCGCTATTTGACTTCTTTTCTACTTCATTTGTGTGTGTACTGAGCAAAGCAGGTACAAGCACAAGTGTTTTTCAGACTTTACTGTAAACATCTAATTATACCTTTCTCTTGTTTCCTAGCTGTTTATCTACATGTTGACCTTTCCTCTAATTCCATTTAAGTTTAGTGAAATTAAGCAGAGGGATGATGCAAAGACACCAAATCTTATTGTGCCAATTTTAATACAGTGTTTAAAGCTGAATTTTAAGACTGTAAGGACACCAAATTTTAGGATGTGCAGTTAATATTTTTAATGCTAGGAAATTTAGACGTGGGTTAAAGAAAAATTGCATTTCATCTTCTAAAGAAGAATTTTTAAAAGTTTGGAAATTGTACTGTGGAAGTTGTAAAACTGTCTTTTGGAAGACTAGAAGTTTAATACGGTGGAATTTAGACCAGTGTAGAAGAGGCACAGAGAAGAGAAAATGTTGTCAGGGAGTTGTTCTGTTTAGGAGGAGCAGGGTGTAAGGGGATAGAGAAAAGCTAAAGCTATGTGCTTCAGAAGAGTGTAGGAGGACAATTTAATTAAGGAACTTCAGAAAATATGTCTGCAGTTGAACAAGTGAAGGGTTCAATTAGAATGGAGAATCATCCTGTTTCCAGCTATAGAGCATGCCTGGTAATTGGGGTCAGTGAATCACTTTGCAAAGAAACATTTTTAAAGTACAAATGCATGAAAATACTTCAGGAGGGAGGAATCATATTCCATTTCTAATAAGGGAGATACCTTCCAATTTGGGAAGTGAAAGTAATTACAAAAGTGGTTATGAAATAAGCAAAGTAAGATCTGTAGGTGACTCATTCTTTACGGTGTTGGTCAATCCCTATTTTGCCACAACAGGGAGGCAGAACAATGTATTTATGACAGGGTTGTCACTAAACCTGTTGTACTAAGCTGCATAAAACTGCAAGACTTCAAGTTCTACAAGTAGCCCACACTCACCTGCAGGATTTTGAACTTCTGGCTCACACATTCCTTCAGGGATAAAGAACAAAAGTTGTCAAGGGACAACAATTTGATGAGAAAGAGGAAGTGGTTTTTGCTTTGTGTGTGCACAGGCAGAGGCGTTGAGATGCAATGGCTCTGTGGTTAGATGGTGCTACTAACAGCACTGGGGAGTGGAGTGACTGGTGCGAGTGGAATGAACTAAAGAGTGGTGGGACTCAAAGGGGCTGAGAAAAGAAGCACTGGGGCTTCATTCATGCTCATTGACTAGTATGACTAAAGAATTAGCCTCACATATTCTTACATCTATATGTACATATACATGTATTCTGCATAGTATAGTTGTATTATGTTACAGATATATAGTCTATACATGAAGATATAATAAGATAAAATTAATAGAACGGAATGACAAAGTATCTCATAAACAAACAACCCAACACTTACTTGAATGGGGAGTGAATAAAATCAAGGAGAAAGGGAACAACTAAGGGGAAGTGAGTGGAAAAGTATGACAGAAGCTTCATTTTGCCAGTTTATCCTGGACTCTTATCTATTGGTGAAGAGAACGATGCACTAGATTAGCAGAGTTCAGTTGCTTCTGACTGAACTTTGAGTTCAGCTGTTCTACAAACACCTGGGAATGGGCCCTAGGCATATATTTTCTGTTTGGAAATTCCTGAAACTTTTAATTGAATGTGATTTGTGGTTGTATGCTCTCCTATGTTTCATGTGGTTTAGTTCTTCACAAAGAAACTATGTTAGAGTTTCATAATGGACCACTGAGTTGTTACACAGAGAAATCTGTGGTTTAAGGCTTACTACTGTTAATTAAACCTTGAGAGTGCTTTTTTCACTGCTTCACATACCATGAATTAGAAACAATGTAATATGGGTCTGCAACATATTAGAGTGTTATATCCTTTCAAAACAAGCACCATTCCTACTTGTTTTTCTTAGATACATGTACATCACTGCTAGAGGAGCTATTCTTAAAGGAAGACACTATCCTCTGACTCTCCATAATCACAATGAAAATTGAAGTACAATAGAGTGTTATATGGAATATGATTTCAGATTTTGATCCGTCTTGTCCTGTTTGGGTTTCTCTTAATGTCACAAACTGCCCCTGACAAAGCATATCACTCTTGCTGCCCGGTCTCGCCGAGATGTCAAACGTCTGAAGGCATCTTGTTCTCTGCAGCCACCAAACTCGGGGTACGAGGAAAGCCATGTCATCCACCCTCACCTGCGGGATCGCCCCCTCGGCTCCCGCGCCAAGGCAGACCCCCAACCCGACTTCATGTTGGCGCCCAGGGCAGGAGGGCGTGAGGCTGCACTCCCGCCCAGCCGCTGACCCCTGCCCGCCGGGAAGGTGCTTCCCACCTCCACCAAGCGAGGCTAGAAGCGCCTGGGAAACGCAAACGCGACCCACCTTCTCCAGGGTCCACTGTGCTCCGGCGTCCCTCCCGAGCGCCAGGTGCAGGCAGGCGGCGAGGCACAGCGCCCCGGGCAGCCGGGGAGCGCCCCCCGAGACCCGCGCCATCCCTTCCCTCCGCCTCTCCGAGTCCCGGGGGTGGAAAGGGTAGAGCCGGCGCTGTGCCGGCGGAGGTGGAGGCGGAGGAGGGACGGAGGGAGGGAGGGAGGAGGCTGCCGCAGGGAGCGGCTGTGGCTGATGGAGCCGCAGCCCTGCCAGCCTCTCGCAGCCCGGGTGCCCTCCGAAATGAGCCCCGTCCCCCGCAGCACGTCAGCAGTGCCACGGGCCCCCTCCCCTCCTCCCGCCGCGCTGCGAGGGGCGGCGCGCAGGGACTCGTGATTCCCACCGTGGGAAAAGCCGGAGACTGCGGCATTGCCCTGAAAGCCGGTTTTGTGTTCCGAGGGGCGTCTCTGGGATGGGCTGGGGCTCGGGGGCCCCGCGTGATCTCACCGCGTTCGGGCACCGGTGGGAGCTCCGGGCGCTGGAATGAGGGAGGGCTCTGCGGCGCTGCTCAGGCTCCCGCTGAGAACGGGCTGGGATCAGCCCTCATGGCTGATGGCCAGCTCGGAACGGATATTCGTGAAGGGTCTGACAGGGCAAAGACCTACAGAACTACAAAGGGGTTTAATTTATTATTTTATATCCTCTTCTTAATATCCTTGTTAGGCCTAAACCAACAATACTTGCTAGAATCAAAATCCACTCTTCAGGCATTTTAAATTCTATGATTATACTATCAGCTACCAATGAAGCAAAATCTGTGGTGAGGCGGTATTTTGCAGTAGACCAATTAAAATTATTAAACCGAAGATAAAAGTTTCTGAGCCTGTGATCCCTTCTTTACATCAGTTGACATCACCATTCTTGCTCTACGATGTTGCAGAAAACATCTGACTTTTGCATCAAAGATACTCCTTTTAAAGTCTCCAATTTGTACATGTTTCTTAAAGTTCAGGCTCAATGCCAAAACAAAAGAAAACATAATGACAAAAGAAAGGAAGGAGGGAGGGAGCAGGAGTAATCATGTTGCTGCTTTCCAGGCTAATACTGGAAAGTCAAATCCTGGAAACTACAGCTTTGCATGTTTTCAGAGTGTCTGCAGGGGTAATATTAGAGAAATGCAAAGAGAGAAATTTGAGATTTGCGGATTGTTGACCCAGTTTTCACAGATTTCCTAGAAAAGCTGGTGGATTTGCTGCCCAGCATACAAATGGCATCTCTGGCAGTGATAGCTTTACTACAGATTCAGCATCCTTCTAGCTGATACTCAGGATGTGGCTGTATCCAAATTTTTCATATATGGGAAAACAAAGAGTTAATTTAAATCAGCACCTTTTTTTTTTTTTCCCCAGTCGCAAAAATGCACACATTGCTTTGTTAGGAAATTGTTCCAAAAGCAAAGCCAAGTAACTGGTTAATAGGAAGAAATGGGCAGTCGTTTGATTACCAAGAAAAATCAGCACAGTTTACAGATTTTTATGCAAAAGCTCTGGCATGTCAGCAGAGATCAAGTCACAGGAAATTAGTCTAAATCCAACTACCAAGATGACAGGGATCCCAGCAGGACTACACAAAGAACAAAAATCTGTTGCCCCTCCATGAGATTTCCTGTGGTTGACCATATAATCCAGATGCTGGACAAAATTTCTGGCTGATTTGCCAGAGTTCTCATACCATTTAGCAGAAAAAAATAAATACAATTGCAACAGGACAATTTTGATAAGAATATAAGCTTGAGTCAGGGCTAGCTAACACTGTTTTTCCTGAAGGGATTGTGGTTGCACCGAGTGTTACATTTCTTCAATAGATTACAAACTTGGCAAGGGTAAAGTCAGATTAAGGTAGTGTTAATATCGCCTACATGGGAAACACACATAAAAATGTAAGTGCTGGGCCAGATGCATAGAGAGATTGAATGGGATTTTTTAAAGGTGTTACTTTCAAAATTTGGAGTGGAGGTGTTCCCTGCCTCCTCCCCACAACTACCCCAGAAAGTTCTTGGCCTAATGGTATAAAGAAGACTGAGGGAAAAAACCCATCCATTGAAATGGAACAGAAATCAGAACAATTCACAGCTGAAACTAGCATTATGTAATTATTTTAAGAAATAATGCACAAAGATAAAAAAATTCAAAGTTGATGGACATTTTAATTTTTTTCCAGGGATTTATAAAGGAAAAATGTTGTTTAGTCCTGTTCCATACCACCTCATTGAAAAGGTGTCAACAGATTGCTCAGTGGTCATCTGTTCTATTTTATACATTTTAAATAGTTGGTTTATTACTCTGAAAAATCAAATAGAGGTAATCAGGTGTCACCTGGGGGGGGGGGGGAAAGAAGGGAGTTTATTTGAAGAAAAGCAGACGCAATCTGTGACAACATAATCTGTACACTGCCCTTTCCTATGCCCCAGTTGGTGTGACAGTGCCATCTACTGAAGTCCTGATGGACAGACGGTAGAGGCAGTGCTGTCAAAAGCTTTTCCTTCTGCTGACTCTCCCAACATATCCGCATTTCAGGCCAAACCACCTCTCGGAAGCTGAGGCCATGTGCTCCGTCATTACCCTGGCTATTAACTCTGGAGAAATGCACTGCCAAATGCCAGAGATTTAATGCTCGCCAGTTTTCTCCAGAAGGGGAACTCTTGCACCTTCCACCATTGCAAATGCAGCTTTTTCAACTGGCAGAGTGAGCAGAGTGAGTGTGGTTTGTTTAGGTGTTTTGTTTGTTTGTTTGTCTTGAATCCACCTAATACAAGGTAATTTTGAGGCCAGGTTGGATGGGGCTCTGAGCAGCCTGGTCTAGTGGGAGGTGTCCCTGCCCATGGCAGAGGGGTTGGAACTTTAAGGTGCTTTCCAACCCAAGCCATTCTATGATCCTGTGATTTTGTGCCTGAGCTACGGCTGATTTGCCAACAGTGGTAAGCCAGCAGTTAGAACATACAGGCTGAGACTTCCAGTGTTTGGCAGTCTGGACTACTGCAGGCTCAGAAATCCATAGGCAGCTCTTACAGCCCAGAGGGAAAGGGTGGTGGAGCTCATGTTCACAGAGAAGCACAGGCGCCTGCAGGTGCCCAGTGCTCACATGCATCCTGAGGGTTTGAGCTGCTGTTCACCCTGGTTAACTCCTCCACCACTGATCTCTATAAGGTTTGGAACAGCCTTAATCAGGCTGTGGAAGCACTGCATTTGGTGACTCAGGTTTAAGAGATTCTGTTTCTATGGGCTGATGTTTTCACAGACGAAGTTTTAATAAGTGAAATGTGCAGGTTAACTGTAAACACTTATTTAGACAAATAACTTTATTTCACAGTTGGTACAGTAGAATTATATACATATATGATATGCATGAAGCTACCCATCTGGCAGATGCAAGGATCTGTGAGATCATTCCTTAAACTAGTGGGGGTAAGTGAATTCCAAAAGGACGATTACATATAATTTACAAGTATGTATTTTGTTTTCAAAATATATGTTTTTACCAAGGTAAATTTTGATTCCCTGCTTTTTTAAGCCTACACTAAACTTTTCACTGGTTAATTGGAGTTGGATTTTGGGACAAAGTTCAACTAAGGGCTCAAACCAAGACGATGAGATAATTCAGAGACATATCCACATTTCAGGAATTTATCCAAATCAAACCTGAACTCCTAACTCTTTTGGGGGAGTGGTGGAGAGGGGGATGTGGGAAGAAATGAGACAATGGCCTGCAAAAAAAAAAAAAAGAAAAGAAAAGGATTTTTATATTTTGTCCATGGAGATACTACATCCTCTTTTTGCAAGCATTTCTTGCATATCTTGCAAATCCTGAATGGGTGCATTTGCTATGCAGCATCAATGTCAAAAGCAGTGTAAAAATAATCATGGCAGCATGTGCTTTTGGAATTTCACAGACAAATGTACCACTCAAGTCTTCCAAGATGTTGCCTTTTTTTTAACCCAGTTAGATGACATGAAAATAAAACATCAGCTAGGTGAATAGAAATGAATATATTAGCTATCCATTTTCAGATACCAAATATCCAAATGCTATTGGTATTATTTTCTAATTGGAAAAACATGATGCATTTTTAGAGTTATAAAACAGTTGTTCCAAATGCAGTTTGTCTATGTAGACCTTGTGGTCCATACAGAATGAAAAACAGTTTTTGTTTATAAAAGCAAATAAATACAAAAAAAGTTACTCTTGTTTCCCGGTATCTTGGGAAGAGAGAGTGATTTCTAAAGGGCAGCTGGCTTCAGCAGGGAAAGCCGGGCTGTGAAAACAAGCTAACCGTCTGAGGGAATTATGTGGACTCAGAAAAAAAAAGAACATTGATGGAATTCACAGGAAATCACTAATTATGGTAGTCATAAAAATAACAAACCAGAATGCTCGCCCTGTCAATTACTGCAGGCAAAGCTAATGATGTCATGGTGCTGCTACACAGTCACACTAAGTCAGCTGTGCCTATGGACAGATGTGTATGCAGCTCTATACACAGATGCTGAATGCAGAGCTGCTTTCAGATGTGTTTTACATGGAGATCTTTACAAACAGAACAGGTTTTGGATGCTTCAGGAATATTTCTGGAAAGTAACATTGCATAAATACTTACAGCAGTTTGGTTTATTTTGGCTGATGTTTTCATGTTTTTTTTTTGATGTTTTCTGTGTTCTGTAATAAATGGATTTTAACTAATCCATCTTTTGATTTATGAAAAAGCAGATATTATGGCTTAGGGCAGAAAATTAAATGGCACCAACCCTATTGGATGGTAGAAAGCTGAGCTTCTTTACAAAGAAATATAATCGTTGCCCAGTGACTGTGCTAATTCCTAATATCCATCTGGTATTGTCCATAAACAGCTATTTTTAGGGCTGTTAGAATGTGAGAAGCTTGCTGCACTTTAAATATGCTAGAGTATGTATTGTGCTAAACATCAAAAATCATGTTTATGGAGGCAAGCTCTATGTTTACAGTGGTGGCGTGTGGGAGTCCCACTTTAGAGGAAAAAGGAAACGAAGATTGCTCAGTTATCTGGTGCAGAGCTTTGGCAAGAACATCCTCTATTCATGGAATAGCCTTCATTAAGAAGTCCCAGGGTGGTTTTTGGCATTCAAAACCAGTAAAAAGCAGAATCAACCATTAACTGCTACAGTTTCAGTTTAAAGTACTTCCAGATTTTGACAAGAAGCCGCAAGCTAATTATTTATCAAATGAACTGGCTCGAGTCAGAGCACAGACCTGGTTACACTCCGAATCAGCTGCGCTGTATAAAGGTCTGATGTAAAACAGGGTAAAGTAAGCGGAAAGACTCCCTTCAGTTTCAGTGGGTTTTAGGCCAGGCCTCAGGAGTGTAAGATGAAGGAAATGAGAACGTATTTTACAAACAGCACTATAAATGACAAGGCACTAGTCTGCTTCTCCATCTGTGTCTCGCTGAGCTGAGCAATAGAAGCCTTTGAGTTTCTGTTGATACTTTGCATTTTTCCAAGTGTTTTTGGTCTGGTATATAATTTAAACTTAAGCACCTTCCTATGATAGTGGATATAATTTTAAGATTTGTACACAGAAATTGAATCCAAATTCAAGAAGGAAGATTACGGGTTGTCTCTTTACAGGGAGCTTTTGGACTGGAGGGAGGTTACAGATGCAGTTTTGCCTTCTGACCAGTTTTATTTGATACTTTTGCTCCTTATGTTTGCTAAGTATCTTTTGTGCAGAGATTTGCTGCTGATGCAAGAGTGGCATCATTAACGCAGAACAGGAAGACAGGATTTGCATGAATCAGAGTATTAGAAGGGGGGACTGAAACGTAGTAGCAGACGGCAACAGTAATGTCTGAAAGGGCCTGGATAACTGAGTTCTTGCTGAACCGCACGTACGTCCGTGGGGGCTACCAGGAGGCGACAGGGACGCTGAAAGCCCTTCCCCGCTCCCAGGTCAGCGCGGCTACGGAAAAGACCAGCGCGATGCTGTGACACACTAGGTCAAGTATTTCCTGTGCAGCGATGGAGGGGCCTGCCCGCGGCCCTGGGGACACCCCCGCGGGGCAGCGCCGCCCCCCGCCCGGCAAGGTGAACCGGGGGCGGCGCGGGTGGCCGGACGCGCGGGCTGCGGCGGCCCC
>VYXB01000004.1:142730-192233 GCA_013397135.1 Pachyramphus minor | reverse complement strand
CGAGGGAGCCCCCGCCGCTCCTCCGCCGGGGAAGCGCCGTCGCGGCGGCAACTTCGCCTTGGGTGCCCCGGGGTGGGGGCGCCGGGCCGAGGCCACATCATCTCCGGAGATGGTGCCGGCGGGGGCGGGTCGCGCAGCGGGGATTTAAACCTGGGACGGACGGATGGACGGGACGGGCGGGTGCCAGCCGCCGGCCCGGCCAGGGCTGCGTGACCCGCGGCAGGCGCGACCCGTCCCGCCCGGGCCGTGCAGGGGGAACTGCTGTCCTTCCCGGCGGGAAACGGCACCCGCGGGGGTAAGGACAGCCAGGGGAGTCACTGGGAATGGGGCGCGACGACTGTGCCTCATCTCGCAGCGGGTTAAGTACCAGGAGTTCGGGAAGCTGCCCGGGAGCTGCTCGGTTTGGGAGCAGCCCCGCAAGGAACGGGAGGGTCAGCGCTTCTGGGCGAGGGGAGGCTGCGAGCTGGAAGCAGGGGAAGGGGACAAAGCCTTCCTAGCCTTTGTGCCTCTCTGCTCTTTAGGTATCGGGTTTCCTTTACATAAATAAAATACAGAGTTGTAGACTGCATGTAAATTTCAACGTGCACTTTATTTAATGTTCGGAAGAATTCTATCCTTACTACAAAGTGAGCAGTTTCTATGGCTTTCCTTTCTTAGAAAGATCCATTCATTCCTGCCAAGTAGCAAAAATAGGCTTCTTTAAAGGTGTGTATGCAAATACAGGTGGTATGAGAAGGCTTTGTCAATGCAAATATATCATGCTTTTGGTGAATATAATTGATGTTCTAATTAGGCAGCTGTAGGTGAGCTTTTGCAGTGTGTTTTCACTATCTAAATTAAATTTGCTTAGTAGACTCATTAATTCTTTCTCATCATAAGGCTTTTCTGTTCTCTATTATGTTGGTTCGGCATTACTGTAATTCTCATCTGCCCGTAAGGCTTTGTATTTGCTCACTCTGGTGACCCTGAGAGGTAAGGGAAAGAAAAGCAGTGTGTAGAAAACAAAAGTCATCTTCAAGCAAAGTTGAAGGCACTGTGAAGCTGCCTTCTTGAGAAAGGTTGCTGTTCTTACTCTTCCTGTTTTTGACCTTCATCTGTATCACATTTAGTGTGTTCTTTAAGGCAGAAGTTATTGTTTCATATGCTCTTGCTAAATGTCCATCAACTCTTGCATATTTGAAGACATCAGTTTCTAGATACCTGTACTGAAAATCTGGAAGTTATCAAATTGTTCTCTCTTATGGAGCCCTTGTTAGGAATTTTTATCACAGTACCAAGAGCTTCTTTTCCTTCCAGTCTCTTTCCTTGTTTACCTTTCAGAATGTAATGGCAGTGGGGCTTTGGGTTATTTCACTGGTAAATACCAGGAGTGCATAGTCTATTAAATGGACTGTTTTACCAATTCTCAGCCTTATTTCTAGTAAGGATAGCTTATACTACGTGCAATAAACTGTGGCATTTCTCTTCTGAAATTTCATTTCAAGAGTGATATTCTTTCTGAGATTTTATTTTTTTGTACATAAAGGAAAGAAAGAAAATCTCTTCCTATGGCTGAAGTTTCGTGGGGAATCTAGAAATTATTATTTTCAAATATTTCAGTTGCTCATGAAATACTTGAAATATTGAATTGGGTAAGATAGCATTTTGTAACAAGTATCTTGAGCCCATGCTCATGAAATTATTTATTTTAAAAAGTTGTAGCCAACTTGCTTTTTTAATCAGACATATGAGTGTAAATTGATTTAATTTTTTTTCCAAAGAAACCAATGCTCAATTGTGTGCTCTGTATATCTTCCTATAGTTGGAGTTTGTGCAAGACGTTCTTCAGTTGTCTTGAACCATAGTGTTAAAATCCTCATTACGTGCTACATAGAGTTTGAGTTTTGACTTTATGGGGTTTTTTTTGACCTTTCAATGCATTTAATAAATTTCCTTTCCTACCCACCAGCTTCTCAATATAGACCTACAGAGCAGAGCTGTGGTCTACTGCCTGCTCTCCCCATCTTTTTAATTTTTCTCCTCTTAACTGCTGAGTACTTTGCTCTGTCAAATTACCATTAATTAGAAGTTGTGGTAACATATTGGGCAGTGTTAGATCTGATTTGTCTTGTGTATCATACAGTGGGAAAGTAGTTGAGTTGAATTTATAAGTACAAAATGTTACTAAAACAACATTTAGAGTAAAAGAGGTTGATGATTCTGCTGCCTCAAAGTAGAGCAGTTATGACACTGCTATGCGACTTTTTGCATTTCATATGAAATGACAACTTTATCTTTTCCCCTACAGGCAGACTACAACGTTTCAAAATGCTGGAGATTATCTGGGTGAAGCTAGAGATTACATTTAATGTGATTCGGTCTTCAGACATTCTGCTCCTCCATTTCACAAGCTAAAATATTTTATGAAAATGAAATCGGATATCGTCACTGATCTCCAGGTTAACTGTGTCCTGTGAATTCAGAGCAGCCTTTCTGAAGGAGGAATAGATTCATCACATACATGGACTTCTGTTGTTACTCAAGGATACACTGTTTTTTTCATTCTAAAAGGCTATCTTCATGAAGATGAGTCTGCATTTGAGATACGATCTGTGCAATTAGGTGAATGAGGATACTTTTAATGAATTACCAACATCTATTTCCATCTGTTTCTCCAGCTTTTGTTTTTTAAGAAAAATGAAGGACAAGTATAAAACAGCAGAGCTGATGTGTTTCTGTGAGGCCTTTATGTAAGCCTCTGTTGTCTGGATGTGGTGCTAAAGGACAGGCAATCTGCTTTTGATCAGCTGATTGTAACTGCAGAAAGACAACCTTTAATTTAAAGTAACTTGCAGCTGTAATTATTTTGCTCTTTGGCTTGCATGAATGAAAGGGAAATTTAAGTTTTACTGGTCATTTTACTGAACTAAGAAAGGGAAACTTACATTATCCTTGTTTGCATTTCAAACTAAGAACTGATAACGTATTTTTCTTAGAATTTGACTACTAGGGAGATCTTGACAGAGTAAAGCAAGTCAGATGTCAGCAAACGACTCTTCTCCCCCATCCTTACAGAAGTTTTCCCCACCTACGTGTCATGTTGCTGCACCACAGACCCCAACTTTGTCTTCAAGTCCCCAGTCGGGGATCTCCAGTCGACTTTCCAATGGCAGTTTCAGTACCCAGAGCCTCACCAATTCCCGAGGCTCTGTGCATGGGATCTCCTTCCTCCTGCAGATTGGTCTCACTCGAGAGACTGTCACCATTGAAGCTCAGGACCTGTCCCTCTCTGCTGTTAAAGACCTCGTGTGCTCAATAGTTTACCAGAAGGTATGGTTTAACCACATTCTGTTCATAGCATCACTTGTTTGGTAACAGACTAAGTAATAACAATGTGTAACTGAATGATGCCAAGAGGTTTGGTACAGTTACAAAGATCCATGTTAGATATTTGCAGTTATGCACAAATTTTGCTAACTCTCAAGGTAGAAGCTTTTAATTCAAAAGGAGTGAACCCTCCTGTTACTTTCTCACATGTGAAATCTAGTAAAAGAAGGTATAGAGGTAAATGTTCTGCAAGAATTACTTTTCACAATATGGAGAGTATGTTCTTTCAGCAATTTTCACTGATACCTCAGGTTTTTATAGTTTATGCTTACTGTTGTTAAGGAGTATTCTTGGAACTGTATAGCCAGCCCTAATGAAAGGACCAGTTGTGGCTCTAGACGTGCACTGCACGCTTGCAGACTTGGAGGAAGGAAATAACACTGATCTTACTGGTTTTGCATCCAAGTTTTATCTTTATTTACGTTTGGTAGGTTAGATCCTACTAAACAACCTTAGAAGTAGTTAACAATATTTCATAAATAAAAAATAATTGCTTTTTCCCTGCAAGGCCAGGGGTGAGTGAGAGTGAGGGAGTGGAAAGTGAATTATTTTGTAGGGAATTGTTTTATCTGTCTTCATTATTGTGATTGGTCTTTATGGTTGCTTAGTTTTGTATGTTTTTTTTTTTTTTTACTTAATAGCTTGAAAGAATGGAAACTTATATGTTATTTCAATATGCTTCTTTATCTTTTTTCCCCATCTCATAACTTACTGCATCTTCCATATTTTACAAACTAGTTGTCAAGCAAGCCAATTTTAGAATAACTACCAAAATGTAGTTCAGCATGTTAGTTCCTTTCTGAAGAGATATTTGGGTCAACGTCTTTTTTTTTTTTTTTCATGTACCATGTGTGTTAGCTACACCTTTTTGCAGCCATTTTAGGGGCCGCTTTTTCTTTCTAGATGAGCTCTTTCTCTTTGTATCTGCATATTTCCTGTCTTCTGCCTTAAAGAAAGATGAAAACAAATACACTCACACTTACTTTTCTTTTTCCTTTCTGCTCTGTTGGCAGGCTCAGCTAAACGTTTAGCTCAAGTTCTTGTTATAGCTCAAGAAACCTCTCACATGCTGAGCCTAATCTACTGCAACACTGATGAGGATTTCATGATCAGTTTTCCTCTTTTGTCTGGCTTTGCCACAGTTTTTGCTCTCCTGTAGCTGATGCTATGAGTAAATGACTGCTCAGTGAAAACATGTTTGTAGGCAGCAAACTGATCAGTAAAGAACCTCACGTGTGGTGGATTCATCTTTCATAAGTGGTTTTGCAGCCACTGCCTCTACCTTGTATTTGACAGCAAAAGGTCCCGCCTTGCCTTTTTTGTCTTAGATCTGTTGACTGTTGCAAGATTAAATATTCTGGATTAGTATATACATAAGAGTGTGTTATTCTGTGTAGTCGTGTGTATGGTTGCCTTTTTTTTCTAGTTGAAAGCTTTGAATCTACTGGGTGTGCTGTTGAGACTCAACAGTGTAAAAGCTTCCCTTTCCTGTGGTATTCCACAGCCTGCTTCCACTATCTTGTCTTGATGTCACTTCAGGGTACTGTATAGTTTGTTCTTGTGATAGTTCTGTACTTAGCAGTATCTGCTTACTGTTGCATTTGTTTAATGAATAAGGAGAAATACTTTTTTTACTTGGAATAATAATTTATAATTTTTCTTCTTATTTGTGTGTTATATTTAACTGGAGTTAAATAGATGTTTCATTACTTTAAAATCACATTTCAGACTTGTGTTCCTCTACATATCTGGAACAAAATAAAACTTTAAGGAGTCTTTAATTTACTTGGGATCTTGAACTGCCTGCCTAATTGTATTTGAGACTACAATTACAGTATCAAAAATGTTGACTAGGACTAGAAGATCTCTGAGGAGGCTGGATTTTAACCTTTGTAAAACTAATTGTAGCATCCTTGTTTGTTTTCAGAAAAATAACTTTATGCATTACGTTTATTTCTTTCAGGGGAAATAATCCACTGGGGGGAAGGCAATCCTGCAAAAGCAATGTTAGAGAGCAGTTTAGTTAGGAAAAAAATACTGTGTTTACATAAAGCGTTTTCATAGCACTTTATATATCTCTAGCCTTGCTATATTGTTGATGGTCACCTGTGCTTCCTGCTTCTGACACTGGTCTTCTGTGTAGCTTGTTTGGGTTTTACAGAAGTGTGGTCAGAAGCAGCATCAACAGAACTGAAACTAAAGAGGGATGTACCTGCAAGGAGAGCGAGATGAGTAATGCAAGTATTTGGTGTGTCTCTTAGCTCTGTTACAAATCTTCTGAACATCAGAAGATGTTTTTACTTTTTAAATGTTTTTCTTTAAACATGAAATTTTCAAGTTTAACGTTGAATTTGAGGGGCACTATGTTAGGGTTATTGTATATTGGCTTTTCTGAGGACTTCTATTAAGCATTCCAAACTTAAGACTTAATAGGGATGCTTGTAAAAATTCTTGCTTATGGTCTCCATCATCTCTGTTCATTCCTTATCTAGATTGCTATATATTGAAATATCGGACATACAGTTCTCGGGGGCAATCTGAAGAGGAACCTAAGCTTGAGCAGATATGGCTGCTGGAACAGAGAGAGTCTGTTTAGAATCAGAAAATGTGTAGCAAAATTTGCAGGTGGACATCCTTGCATGATGGTCAGATGTTACAGAGTCAAATTCTTAATCCTGTTTTTTGTTGGAATATTGTTTTTCATTCGTCATGAGAGAGCACAAGAAGTAGAACAAAGGTATTACAGCTTAAAACTAGAAACTTGCAATGTGGTGATGCTCTACTGCCTGCAAATGGAGAATTATGTAGGACAGCATGCTATAAATGCTTTATTCTAGCTTATTTATGTTGTTCTAGTTAAACTGATAACCCTAAGTGAAAAACGTTTGATTGTTCTGTGCTACTACTTTTGTAGTATCAGGACCTGCAAGATTTATCGTAACTTCTTCTTTAAACTTAAGAATCTTCACTTTTGTGTTTCTGCAACTTCTCTTATCTACTTTTTTTGGTCTACAGACTCGTCCTTCATCATTTTCACTTTCAGTCATACACAGTATTCTCCTTCTTTACATATATTTCCTCTGATGGCTTTGCTACATTTTGCTCTGAAATAGACCAATTAATTGCTCCCCTACTTCAGAGAGTTTGCCTGAAATTCTCCTGATTCTTTAATTGTTGCCTTCTTTTTGACTTGAGTACTCATACATTATTTACCCATGTTTCTTACTCTTCCAAACTAGTTTTTCTGCTTGACTGAACCCATCCAAGCAGTCAGCACTTAGCAAAGGGATTTTTCTTATGTCTTACTTATTGGATTTTTCTTCTGTATTTTCATCTTACTGTGCTCTCGTATGTCTTAAATAAAATAAAAAAGCCAATCAAACTTATTTTCTCACTTTCTTCCTCTTTTTTCCTCTGTCCTGATATATTTCTAGTGTTTCATTCATGTTTACTGCACTTGTTTCCTGTCTATTTTTTCACATCGATTTTGATTCAGGCTAGTATTATTTTGTGTCTTAGTTCATCTCTGAAAGTAATTTTTCCTTCCATGGTCTGCCTGTTTCTGGTTTTCTCTTAAAGCTTCTTTGCCAGCAGTGTTTATAATTCTGCTGTTGCTGAACTCTTCTGTATATAGTGCTTTGATTTTTTCATTTCTTTCTTCAAAGTAGTCTCATATTTGTCTTGCTTATGTATAATCTTGAAAACCTTATCTAGCACCTGTTGCTTTCATCTTGATTCCTGTAACTCTTTTTCATTTGGTGTCATTGCTTTTGGTAGCAGTAATATTTTTATTACGTATTTTCTTTATCCTATCATGATCATACTCGTCTGTAACTGTCTGTCTCTCAAAAGCAAATTAACAGTTGTGTATAATCTCATTTCTACTTGATTGTTGGCTTTCTTTGTGCTTCTTTGTTCTTTCATCTTATTTTTTGGCTATTTTTTTCCTGTGGTTTCTATAGACAGAGTCTTTCAGGTGTCATTTACTGTAATTTTGTGTCCTCTTCCAGCAGTATTTACATTTTCTTACTAGTGTTACTTGTCTGATTGTTTCCCACTGCATTATTCTGTTTTGTCTTGAATTTCTGTCAATAGCTTCTAAGATAGGTACTTATATATATATATATGTGTGTGTATATATATATATAACACACTTGTATTTATTTCTTCAAGACTCTGTACTGTGTAAGGTGTTGTGGACACAGCCACTAGAAGTATAGTTGTGTTTATAAGGAGTTAAATTTTGTATATTACACCTGCTTGTGAGTTTTCCTATTTCTGTAGTTTCATACTTGCACTGTTCTTATAAATGTTGAAGTTCTGGTATTGTTGTATTCCCTGGTTAATAATTTGAATAATCTGAATTGAATGTGATCCTATTAGTGTGTATGCACTTTTTTGATAGTCCTGCCTGTTTTTTTTAGTTAGACTATGTGGGATTTAATTTTCAATAATTGGAGTATGACTGAAGTCCTTGGATTGTTTGGAAAACTAGCCCGTTTTCTTTGAAAATGAAGCAGACTAGGGCGTGAGGAGGAGGAGATGTGTTCAAACATTTTACTGTGGTAATCGGTAATATACCTAAGAACTCAAGTTTTAATGGGGCTAAGTTAAAGTAGTTTGAATAGCTGGCTCTTCAGTGAGGGCTGCTGAAGGGAAGGAAGAAAAAGTGTTTACTTTAAAATACTTTAAATTGTCATGTGAAAAGACCAAAACATGTAGAATAATACGTGTAGTCTTCCCAAGGTTTGGGCACTGTTATGGTAATGGCTGTCTAACCAAATTGTGGCAGAGGTGTTGACTTGAAGCTTAATGTGATTTCTCAAGTGTTAACTGATGTTTTACTAATAAAAGACTGAAAAGTAAAAGAACCATATTACAAGGATCATGTTACAATTCATCCATATTACAAATGGATCTTTACAAGTTTTGCAGTAAAAACTTGATTGAGTGTAATAAATAGGTAACAGTACTGCAACCAGTCATTCTGGTTTTTTTCTCCAGGTCGAGCTTGTAATAGTTCATGGTATTTATCTTTGAATGGCTCTAAAATGAACGTAAATCATATTCTCTGTCCATCAGCTGTGCTCAAATCTTTTTTCCCCCTACTGCTCTGCCTTCATGTCATCTGCTTTCTTCATATGAGCTAAATAATGCAGCAGAGTAAGAGAGAGTTGAGGCATGCTTGTGAGAAGGTGGGAGCTGGGCAGTTACTGGGGGTACAGTAGTGTTATATGTGGGGCAGACCAGCATTTCCAGTATGATAATAGATTTATAAGCTGGAAAACCTAGCCAAGCAGTAGTCCAAGTATGTCTGTACTGAACCATCTGACGAGGGAAAGATCTGCAACATGTTTGAAGCTAATTGTCCGTGTGATAATGTGATTTGGCACATGATTCTAAAGAGTGGGAGTGAATAGCTGGGTAGGGATGCAGGATAATAGAATGGAGTGATTTCAGTGAACGAAGAGACTTTCCAATGGTGTTTTGCACCATTAGACTTCGGAATTAACTTTCAGTGGTTTGAAGCATTTGTTTTGAGTTATGATGGGTCATGAGATATTGGACCTTGAAACAATATCCTCCTACGCTTTTCCCTAGTGTGAATTTTTGGCGAGTAGTCCAGAACTTTGTAAAGCAAGTCCTGGAACCTGAAGTAGAGGGATTTTTTTCAGTTACTGCCAAGATGGAAAGAAGCCTCAGTTGTGTTTTGCTCAGCAATACTAACCACTGTATGTTGAGTTCTTCTGGATAATGTACTATAAATTAAAGCTGGTCATACTGTAATACTTACAGTATATATATATATAAAAGCATTCTAGATAACACCAATTTTTTATCCTCAGTGTAACTGCAGTAATGCACTAGTAGTGTTGCTTGTGCTAGTACAACCCAAGTACTAAGGTTTGCATATATTCCTGATGTAAGGCGATGATATTGGTATACCAGAGATGAATTTTGGAACAGTCTGTTGCATATGTAGACTTCCCACAAGTGATTTCCTGTAGCTAGATGCTCTTTTGGAACTGTTAACACTGGGAACAGTCATCTTTTTGCTTTTAGGAAACACAGTAATACTGGGATTAGCAGTTTATATGCTCTGAGTCACTGTGCAGATACTTTGGGCTTTTATGCAGGAAAGTAATAGCTGTATAATCCCGTAAGATAAAACAGGCTTAAAAAAATTCTGCTTTGAGTTTTGTTTTCAAGTTTACATTATAAGCTCTTAACACTTCAAAGGAACTGGATAGTGTTCTTCCTTAACAGCTTCATGTAATTGGGCATAAGGAAGGCTATAAAAGCTGTACTGTGCTGTAGTACAAGAGAGAAAAATTTGGTAGTGTACAACTTGAACATAGTTCAGCTATTGAACATAGCTTAGGCTTTGCATAAAATTTCTGTTAAAAGATACCACTTGAAATGAAAAACTTGTTAATCGATGAGGTTATTCTTGGCCAGCAGTCTGCACAGAGCCTTCTGGCCAAGGTGCTAGCAAGGAATGCTGTATTCCCGAATGTACTGGGGAGTGGAAGAGAGAGCAGGACGCTGCACGCCTGTAAGGAGCCAAGCTGCTTGCTTGGAGCTGATTGCTCCCCCAGTGGAAGCCCGGCCAAGTGCCTGAGACTTGGGCTCTGACAGGCCACCTGCAGCTCATCAGTGCCGGCCATGCGGAGGGCAGTCAGCCAGCGTTTCCACTGCATGGGTGCACAGGGCTGCAGTGGGAGCAGAGGGGAGTGATCTGGGCTGGGGGGTGGGAAGGAGCAGTCAGACAGGCATCTTCCTGCTAGGATCTGTTCTTTTGTAACAGAAGGCAGTGGGGGTGAGGTGGTAAAGGGAGGTAAGGAAAGAGCAGGATTTGTTCGTCAATCTTGAAAAGTTTTGTTGGGGATAATTGAATCTGACATCCTCCAGCACCAGTGGTCTCATACTGTACCCTTCTCTGGTGGTTCAGGATGAAGGTCTGTTAGTGGGGAAAAAGCCACGCAGACACATACCCACACTCCCAAGAAGAAAACCATCAACAAAAAAAAAGTGGATGTCTCCAGCAGCTGGGCTCATAAACCCTCTGCCAAGTATCAGCTGCTGGATCTTGGTCTTTCCAGTTGTTGGCAGCTGGATATTCAAGCTCTTGTTTTCACTTACTCTTACCTCTCCAGTCACATCACAGGTGCCTCCAGCTCTAGTTGCTGGTATTCAGACCCCCATACACACACATGTGCTCAGAATGAGAGAAAATAATCCAGGGAAATATTTAGAAATTGAATTTAATGAAAGATAGGACAGATGGTGCTGATCATGCACAGGACATGATCAGGCAGGCAGTTGTTCGGCCCAACCCCTGTTTACAGGTGACCAGCCTTTTAAAAATATTTTTATCCCTTTATTTTTTCCACATTTATTCCTTCTTTGCCTTTAGTTCTTCCCACAAACATTCCATAATAAGTATAAGTATAGTAAGTACAATCCTAATACCCCAGCATTTTATAATCAGTGCCATACCACTGGACAGCAACCTCTCTCAGCCCAAAAGGTGTTTTAGTGTCGACTTGTCTTGATCAGTTTATGTGCGGAAATTGGGTCTGACATGTCCTGTGAGGGACTCCAGGGCATCCTTTCCCTAGAGTCCTTAATTTGATTTCCCGCCTGCCCTTGTTCCTCTTGTGCTCCCCTGGCTTGTGGAGATGGGCCTTTGGTGGGCTGACTGCTCCTGTGATGGGTTTGGGAGGACCTGGGCAGGGTGATATAGGGGCTGCCCCCATCTGCTCTGTTCTTCTGTGCTGCTTTGTATCCATGCAAACAAACACCTAACAGGCAGGATAGGTAAGGGAGTTGTTGCAAGGTTCCTCAGCTGCCGCCTTTTCCTGTTGTGGATTCAGGAAGATCTTGTAGCAAATGCTACTCTGTAGTACCAATGAATAGGTTTCTTCTGTTCTCATGCTTTTAGGTTTTGGAATTATTGTTTCAGAAGTGGAGATTAGGCATGCACAATACATAGAAAAATATGTCCTGGTGAAGTCTTGTCACATATAATAGAACCTGTATATGGAGCTGTGTTTTAAGTACAAGGAGTCTTTCACTATACTACCGGAGATTATTCTTAAGTCTTGTTAGACCCAGGCTTGTGATTCTGCAGCTCAGTCTAGGAGCTACTAACCAAGCTCAAGCTTGTAAATAAAAGAATTATCTTATAGGGGGTTAAATGTTACAGTTACAAAACCAGACAATCTTTCACAGTCTTTACACACGCATGTGTATGGATGTTTGTTTTGAAAGAATAGGGCAGTAAATTGTCACAACAATATGAGAAACGTTCATGATACACAGCTTAAAAGGTCAATTTAATTAATTGAGAACCAAATGAGGGTGTTGATGCCAACAGTTCTAACAATCTGTAATAGATGATTTTGTTTTTTTTTCAGAATACTTTTACTCAGTAGAATTTAATTTTGCATTTGTCTGGAATTTATTTGAAAACCAAATCTTAATTGTAGGCATTATAATGTTATTTACAAACTCTGGAATTAATGTTGATGCTACTTTCTAAGGAATGTAAAGTCTCATATTATTAATGATTACACTTGCTGTCACAGAGAGGACTTGAGTAATCATCTCTAAATCTAGTTTGTGACAGCTAATGCTTTTTAGTAATGAAAGTTAATGTAGTGTGCTCAAAACATTTTAATAAATCCAAGATTTTTACATGAAACAGAGTAAATGGTGCATATGCAGAAAAAATATGGTCATAGCATTTAAAATAAGTGCTGCTTGGTATGTGACTATGTGACCTCTGGTTACTGGGGTTGGGGAATATGTGCAGGGATGTTCTGGCAGCTGCATGGTATGTTTATGGTCTCAGAGAGTGGGGGGGAAAAAAAAAGAGAAACAATGACATTTTTTTATCAAGAGAATGAGACTTAAACCTGTGAAGTATCTTAGAGGTTCCTTAAAATCTGTGGTTTATAGGTGGTTCTGTGAACTTAATACAAAGAGGCAATAGTTCACCCTGGTTCCTTGGATCATGAGTTATCCCTCTTGGTAGCTGAAAGTGATATTGGCATTAATAAAAAAAGTCATGTTTATCTGCAGGCAGATACATACCATAGTCATGTTGATTTTTATCTCCCTTTTGTTGCAAGTAAGTTTTCAGAAGCATGATGCAATTGATAAGGAGTTATCTTGCGGATACAATTGATGGTAGCATTGAGGTGGTACCTTCCTCTTGTTGATACTAGTATTAAGATATGATACCTAGCTTAACAGTGCATATAGTATCAAGGAATAAAACCTCACAGCACTTATTTTAGTGATGTAAATATAACTTGTTTTCTTGTCCATCAAGGTGCAGTGGAATTTTGAGTTAGGGCCTAAAGTAGGTTTATGCAGTGTTTCACTTAAAAAGAACTGTTAGTTTCCTTGAAAGAATTATTAGTGTGCTGTATCTATGCATGCTCTGAATATAAAGGCAAGTGCTCTGCATGCTTGCAGAGATACTGAGACGTATTTGGGCAGCACAGCTCATTATCAAGCTTTATATTTGCTTTCCTAATAGAAATGATCTTTGGGCAATTGGAAAAAGAAGAGTTCCAAAGACAAACTGTTGTGACGGGGGTGGGGGACGACGACCATGAGACGCAGGGAAGAAGTTGGAGTTTCAGTATGGGTTTTTTGGTGTTTTGGTTTTGTTTTATTTTTTGTCTTGTCATTTGTTTTTTTACTTCTTATGCAGCATCTTACTTTCTTCAAAAGTGAACAGATCAATTTTGTTTCCATGAAACACTTAAAACACTAGAATTCTGTAGGTGCTATTAAAAACATTGTTGGATGGGATTATCGAAGAACATGTATTAATTTAGAGTTTGTTTTCTGTTGCAGTTCCCAGAGTGTGGTTTCTTCGGCATGTATGACAAAATTCTCCTGTTCCGTCATGACCTGAACTCAGATAATATTTTGCAACGAATTACATCAGCAGAAGAGATACATGAGGGAGATCTTGTTGAGGTTGTACTCTCTGGTAGGTATTATTGTAACAGTGGAACAATGCTTTATTCAGTAGATTATTAGAAAATAGGACTTCATGGAGCACTATTTTCGTGCCTGCCTTAAGCTCTTTGACTTAAGTCTCATATACTTTGGGGTAGAGGTTTCCAAGAAAATCTGAGTGGTACTGGTGCTTCAGTACCCAGTTTTGTTATTTTTTTTGTTGTCCTGTTTATTCTTCTTCTAGTTTATTATTATGAATAAATCTGAATGATACAACTATGAAATTATATCAATATAATATTATAATTACTTAAGGTAAAATGCAGGTTGGATCCCGAATTTGTTCTTCCAACCCTGTCATTGTTTTTCTTTTGCTTACCTCTATCTTTTTGTTCTGTATTGTTTGCTATTGATGGCTTATACTGCTGTAAGGCTTTAAACATAGTTGCTGAATTACACATGTAAGAACAGACTCTTAAGGCTTATTGCAGTACTTAAAATCAGTTTCTTTAAATGATAAAATCCTTATAGTGATGGTTTTTAACCTGTAGTACTCTTCAATAATTGGGACAAAAAAGCCCTAGCCCTAAATGTTTCTCATTGTATGTGTTTGATCAACACTCTGTCAAATTCAATCAAAAGAGACAGCTGTAGTTAAACTACAAATAAAAGCTGGACTTAGTAACAAGCAGGTTTTTAAGACTTTGAGGATAAAGTGCCAAACTGAGATTATGTTTTAGAAAGAGAGACCTCTTGACTCTCATGGGATTAGACTTGTAAATTTAATCAATAAAATATGAATTCCAGAGCCGTAGGGCTGAGTTCCTTGGCTGCTTTTCAAGGCCTACTGTTGTAGGTGTGTCTGGGATGATCATCTTGGTTTGAGCTTTTCCTTGCTTCTCATAAATGGCATATTTGGAAAATTTGTTGTGTGTCTTTTGACAGTCTCTGACATCTCCCTTATAGACAGACAGACAGACCTGAACCGAGGCATTTTGTAGACATGTATATCTCTTTCAGTAGGGTTTTTAAGAAAAAGAATCTGAAGTGTTAGTACCCATTTGATCAAAGAATAGTAGCCATCAGGGCAAGGTAATGGTGTTGTAAAATACCTTTTTTTTCCCCTCCAGACAAACAGGACAAAAATAAGTTAAATATATCTATGCTTATTTAAGAAAAAAAAAACATTATTAGTGAAGTTTCCAGTGTTCCACGGAAACTCTGTCCACAGTTATGTTTTGATACACCAGAAGTTCAATCTAATAAGCTTTTACTGAAATAGTCCTTGAAGATAAAAATTTAACTTGTAGAACTGTCTTTTCTTTGAAAATTTGGTAGATTACAAAACAACTTGAGAATTAAGTTGCTCTTTCAACTGTTTTTTTGTTATTTTTAGCAAAGCTTCTTGTACTTGCCTTCAACTTAGTGAGGTTTTCAACACTGTGACTCATACTTTTGATTAGTTGTGGCCATTAGCTTACAGAGTCCAATGGATTTTTTTACTTAATAAGAAAGTTTACTGAAAACCATGTAATGGTTTAAATGTGTATTTAAATGCTATACAGCAAAATGCTGATGTCTAAACAGCTCATTAGTGTTCCTTGAATTAGCCATTTTTTAAACAGCATGTTTTTTCCATAAATACTTGTTGACCCAGTGGTAAGAACCATAACTTACTGCAATTTTTTAAAAGCTTTGGCTACAGTTGAAGACTTCCAGATTCGTCCTCATGCACTTTATGTGCATTCCTACAAGGCTCCAACTTTTTGTGACTACTGCGGAGAGATGCTTTGGGGTTTGGTACGACAAGGATTAAAATGTGAAGGTAAGTCTATGATATATAGTGTATTTGTGTGTGTGTATATCTGTATAAGATGAGGAAGAAGAAATTGTATCATATTGGTATATATTGAGATATATATATAGGTATATATATGATATATATAAGTATATGTATGATACATATATGATAATATATATGTCATATTTGGTGTATATATTTAGTATATATAAGTGATAAATATATTATTTCTTTGTTGGAAGAGTCTGTGCATGAGAGAACTCAAATTCTGATCTTGGCATTAACACAAACTGTGTGTGACCTTGGGCAAATGACTTAAGAAGTGTTCTTGTTTCCCACTTTGAAACAAATAACTACCTTATGACCACGTGTTCTTTGCACAAGGAGCACACACACTGGAGAGACTCCCAAAGGGGAATCCTTTTCCTTATGGCTTTCATCCAGCTGGCTGCCGAGCACTTTGCAGCCTGTTGTCAGGTACTGGAGCTGCCTTCTCACTGGCTTCTCTCTGGCTCTGTGGTCCGAAGTGAGGGAGTGATGAAAGCCTCCTGGTGGTGGGAGATCAGCTGCTTGCAAGTCTTAGACATTGTTTCTGGAGCTGGACTTACTGGAGACCAGTACTATGATAAGTACTGCAGAAAGAGCTGATTCTGTCAATCAAGAACACTAAAACAAGAGAATTTAACACAACACTCTATTTCTGCCTTTACAGTTTTTGGATCATCTTTTTAAAACTGCTTTGTTAAAACATTAGTACAGTTTTTGTTGCTTTGAATGTTGGGAGTTTTTCTGAATAAAAAACTACTCTTCCAGGTTGTGGTTTGAACTATCATAAACGATGTGCCTTCAAGATTCCAAACAACTGCAGTGGAGTGAGAAAGAGGCGTCTGTCTAACGTGTCTTTGCCAGGAGCAGGGCTTTCGGTTCCAAGACCAGCACAAGCTGAACATACATCCTCTGCCTCTGAAGAAGTATGTAATGTGAAAGGGGAATCAGTTTTTGCTATTAAATTGTTATTAGCCTTTCACTCATGTTATATGAACTCTGAGAACTTTGGTTTCAGAATGATAAAGCATCTTGCCTTCTTTATAATACAGATTCATTCTGTAATTAGCATGTCAGTATGAAATAGTTACTTGGCTAAAGGGATACAAATTGCAAGCTTTTATGCTGGGGAGGAGAAAGTGTTGGTGATATGCTGTTAAGCTTTTCACAGAGTTAATCCAAAAAAATCCCAAGCCCTATCAAGGAGGGTGTAGGGGATCAAGGGCTTACAGTAAGAACAGTCACCCAAAGCAGTTCCTTTTTATAATGGTTATGATGATTGCTGAGAGGGTATCAATTATACTGCAACTGATCATAAGACAGGACAGGCAGTGATTAGATCCACTTGTTTGATTGTGCCTTAGTCTTTTCTACTTATCTGTTATTTTACAGTATAATCATTCTTAGTTTAATCATAGTTTAAAATACAAGCTGTATAGTCTAGTTCAAGAACATATTTTTTTTTTTTTAGCTAGAGGCTATAAAAGCCTAGTCATGAAAAATATTCTGATGTTTATAACTACTGGTAAGATTTATTCAGTGAACATAGAATTATAACCATTTATCACAGAATTTAACTTTGGTTTCTACGTACATGTTTAGTACCTCTTTGATACCTCTTCTTTGTTATACTCAATGCCTTTTCTGTTTTAATTGCTAAAGTTTTTCTTTTAACTTAATTTCAAAGATTTTTTTTTAGGGGATTAATTTTCAAAATAACTTTTAAATCTTCTAAATACTCTTGCCTAACAGGCATCCTGTCCCTCTGGTGTGTCAGCTGCATCACTCAGCTTGGTGGTATCTGCAAACTTGCTGAGGGTGCACTCAATCCCATTGTCTGTGTCAATGATGAAGACATTTAATAGCACTGATCCCAGTATGTGCCCCTGAGGGACACTACTTGTCACTGATGTCTGTTGGGACACTGAGCCATTACCCACTACCCTCTGGATGTGACTGTCCAACCAATTCCTTATCCACCTAAAAGTCCACCCATTGAATCCGTCTTTCCAATTTAGAGTGAAGGATGTGGTTCTGTCAAAGGCTTTACAGAAGTCCAGATGAATGACATCTGTAGCTTCCCTTGTAGACTGATGTATACTCCATTGTATACTCAATTTCACTCCATTGTAGAAAGCCACTAGTTTGGTCAGGCAGGACTTGCCCTTGATGAAGCCGTGCTTGCTGTCTCAAGTCACCTTCCTGTCCTCCATGTGCCTTAGCATAGCTTCTAGTAGAATCTGCTCCATGATATTCCCAGGCATAGAGGTAAGGTTGACAGGTTGGTAGTTCCCAGAATCCTCCTTTCAGTCCTGTTTAAAAATGGGTGCGTTGTTTGCCTTTTCACAGTCACCACAGACTTAGGCTGACAGCTGTGACTTTTCAAAGCAGTCATGGCAGTGAAACTATTTTTGGTGCACATTATGTACACCTTCCTTATTCCAGCGCTGCTGCCCAGAACCAAGTAAGAGGATTCCCTCTTGGAGCGGCCGCCCCATCTGGATGGAAAAGATGGTGCTTTGCAGAGTGAAGGTTCCGCACACCTTTGCTGTTCACTCCTACACTCGTCCCACCATATGCCAGTACTGCAAACGGCTGCTTAAGGGCCTTTTTCGCCAAGGAATGCAGTGTAAAGGTAAAAATTTCATTTTCTACTGCAGCAATAAATTTCAATAAAGATCTTGCATTTAAAACTAATTTCAGCTTAGGTGATTTGCATACTGCAAAATAGGGCAGTGTAATTTTTGAAAAATTGCATAATTTTGAGAAGATTATAGCAACTGTCATTTTCATTTTAATAGACTGTGCACTGTACATTTTTTCTGAAAAATAAGATTTAATCATACATGGATTGAGAATGCTTTAATTCTAGAAGGATAATTATGAATTAATAAAAACAGGAAATGCTTCCTTTTGTTCAATTGTTCTGTTTTATAGACTCATCACTAAAGAATTTGTAAGTTTTCGTTCTATTATTCTAGTACAGGATACTGGTTACTATTTTACGGAAATATTTTATACCAATAGGTGCCCATCCTGAACCAGCTTAGACTTCATCAGCTGCATGGTTTTTATGTAGCATATGTTAACATGCATGGCTTCAGTTCCCAGACTCTTCCATGAAACTCCTAGGGCATAGCTATGACACTGTGATGATCTCCTGGCTCTTTATGGCTTGATGGTGCAGATCTATCAGCTTTGTTGCAGGAAACAAAAGTCTAATGATGAATCATAAACATGAATATGGAAAGGACTTTGCATTTCTCTTATGTGAGTTTGTCAAATGTGAATACCAAAGGTCAGCATTTTGAGATAGGTCACTTAATACGTTTTCAATTTGGTTTATTAGAGGAGAGAAAAAAATGTAAGCTTACAGCTGTGTTAACAGTTTTTGACTAAAAATACTGCTGTCTCATGTAAGTAAGGAAGTAGTTTTGTCTTTAATTTCTGTTGTTATTAATTTGCAGTCTTTGTAGTCTGTTTGAAGTCTGCATCCTGAACTGTTTTTGATTTTTTTTTTTCCAGTCAGTTTGTGTCTTGAATACATGTAATACATAAATAATGAAACCTGAAAAAGGTGCTTTGCAGTTTTAACATATAGATGCTGCAGACCATATACAATTGCTGTGACTACATCCAGCTGAACAAGTGGGGCTACCACATCAACTTCAGGGAAATGAGTGATACTGGATAAAAATAGCATTTATGTTTGGAAAACAAACGTAGAGAAATGTTATGTATATGCATGGGACAAAAATAAGTGCATTAATAGGCCTCTATTTATGCAGTATGATCCTATACTTATTTTTAGTATATCAGGACTTGATATCAAACAATCCAAATATTTTCATACTGCCTTCTACAGATTCTTAAGGTTTCCCACCAACTTCCTTGCATATATTCCCAAAGCTTGGGATCTTTCGGCAGCCTTATGCTCCTGAGTACCCATGAGAGCCCTGGATTTCTTGAATTCATCCAGCCTACTCCTGAGGATGATCTTGGGGATGTTAAGGCTGTATTAGTGGTAATAAATTAAATGTGCACAGAAACATTTCTGGACACTGAGATCAACTGGGACAAGGTGATCTGTGTTCATGAACACATTTTCTTAGCATCCCAGCCTGGGTGGCTCTATGCAGACTGCCTGTTCTGAGCAATTTCATAGGATGTTCTGGTTTATGAGCTAGACCTTGGAACTATTTGGGATTGTGCTAATGCTGTGGGCCAAAAGCATGCCAGGGGATATTTGTAACTATTTACTAGACTAGAGAGTTGTATTGCAGTATCCAAAAATGTTTCCGAAGGTAGTTTAATTTATAAGGAGAGACTCAGTCTTCTAGTTCCCTGGCAGGGTTTGGAATGTCTCTTTCTTCCAGCCCCCTTCAAACCAGTGAAGTAATTGTATTCCATACTATGGACTGAAACCACTACTATAAAAAAGACAGTTCATGGGTCTCCTAGGATACATCCTTCTAGGCACTCAGAAGCTGAACAGTATTGTATTCTGCTCTAGAATTTGGCTTGTCTGCTACAAAACATGGAGAGATCATGACTTTTCTCTTGTCTGGGCTTAAAAGGAAAATACATTGAACTTGCTTTAGATAGTAAAAAGAGACTAAATTATCAGTATGAAAACAGTTGTGGGGGCAATAGGGAGTTTTGCAATTCATGGTGATGATAGAGTTGAAAATTACAGGGATGGTACTAATAAAGGAAATTCCTGTTAATACCGCTAATGTTGTTCAGGAGGCTGCATCTGACACCTCGGGTACAGGAATGGCACACATCCACGTTAGATTTCATCTCCATGTCAGGCCAAATCTGGTCATAATGTTTTTCTGTCTGCCCTGTGTCAGCAGACAGAAATGGAGCTTCAGTAGTCAGCCAGATCTGTAACCTGAATGGTAGGGGAACTGGAGTTTGGTATTTACTGCAGAAGACATTTGCTCTGTGATATAGGTGTATGATCTTAGAGCCTCTGATCTCTGCAATTCTTAGTTGGCAGGTGGGGAAAAATGTTAGAGATGAGACACTTAAATCATATAGCAATGGAAAAAAGGATGTGGATCAAATGAGAGAATGGGAAAAATTACATCATAATGGAAAAAATAGCTACAGAGAAAGCTAGAGAAGTAGAAAACTATTTTGTACTGGAAGGGGAAGTGCTGACATAATAAATAGTGGTGAGACAAATCAACATGTGACATCAGGACAAGATTGTTCATTTCCTACTGGAGGTGACCTCACTGGTGCTGTCTTTAGTTACATGCAAATGTATGAATCTGAACTGAAGCTTGTGTTTGGAAGTAGTGAATTGATAGAATGTTAGTGTCTGAGTAGGAGTGAGGTTCTGATATCATGGGCTTATTTATCTTTTGTTTTAGATTGCAGATTCAACTGTCACAAACGCTGTGCATCTAAAGTACCTCGAGACTGTCTTGGAGAGGTGATTTTCAATGGAGGTAAGATGAGAAACATGCTTTCAAATACTGACAGATCTTTTGAGGCTGAACAAGATGCATTAGAATTTGGTTCTGTCATCTTTGGATATTTTACATTTTTTTAATTTTATCTTCTAAGTTTTTTCATCTGCAGTCACTGAAAATGACAAAGTTTCACTGTAAAACTTACACTCTGACTTAAATTTTACTTATCCAATCTTGGCAAGTTCAGTATGCTTTGCTTGAGTTTGTCAAGGGAAATGAAAAATCAGGAAGTCATCCCAAAGTACAAAGTTTAAACATCTGTTGTGATCATTTGGCTCATTGTTCACCATGAAATATATATTTTAAAATGTAAATATTGGAAGAGAAGTACCATTTTTCTCATATCCATGATTTTTAGTGGCCAGAGTTAGCCCAACAGTTTAGGGGATGGAGGAGAAAGAAAAAAAACCAACCCAAGGCAAACCAAAACAAAGAAACCCACTCTAAATTTTGGAAACCTCAGTGAAATAGGAATGTTTTCTGAATAGACCTTACAGAGTTGAAACAGGAATGTGGGAAACAGTTTGTGGAAGACTTTTTAGTGTCTTACTCTTTTAAGTTTTAGGTCAGTGTTAAGTTGATAAAATATGCAGTGGATGAGCAGACAGGGAGGTGCATTAAAAACTGATTGAATGGGTGGGCCTATAGGGTGGTTATCAGTGGCATGCAGTCTAGTTGTAGGCTGGGAACTAGTGGTGTACCCAGGGGCCAATACTGGGTCCAATCCTGTTCTACATCTTAATTAATGATCTGGATGATGGGGCAGAGTGCACTCTCAGCAGGTTTGCTGGTGATGCGCCAGAGGGTTGTGCGGCCATCCAGAGGGAGTTAACAGGCTGGAGAAATGAACTCAGGGGGAGGATTGTGGGACCAGATGACCTTTAGAGGCCCCCTACAACTTCAGCCCATTCTGTGATTGTGTTGCCTTGATCCTTGTCACCCATATTTTTGAGTGGAATAAAATTGGTGACATGCAGCAGATCACACCAAACTGTACAACTTGATTTAGAAACCTGGCAGCAACTTTGTTAGTCATTGCAAAATGTATCCCATCCATTCATGCCTGCATTCTCCAGCTCCAAGGCTCTTGCCTGGATCTTGAGGTTGGTGGCCATGAGCAGTAGTGTGCAACATGATGTTGCTGCAGCCTGCTTTTAGCACCCTTGTGATGCTAAGGTGCTAGGGCACATAGTTTGGGAACTATAGTTTCATATAATTCTTCTGTGGATGTAAGGAGTCATTTAGTTTTTGTTCTTTCTCCCACTCTTCAATTGAGTTTTCATCAGATGAGAAAGCCCAAACCAACCAACGCAAAAAAACCCCCACAACCCCAAAAAAGGCTACAGATGAAGGTATTTTTATATCTTAATTCTTAGTTTTCCACAGTGCAAGTTGTACAGCTTTTGGAAACACTGAACTTCTTTCTGCCAGCAGAAAATCAGATATGAATATGATCTGTTCTGCTTTTCTCTTTTCCTGCAATACCACAGGCCCCCCTATTCTCTCTTACTTTTGTTATTACGGGCTACAAGGGCAATGACAGTAGAGTTGGGTTTCTGTTGATGGAGAATTTCATTTGCACAGGAATAATTCTCTGGGTCATCTCTAGCCATCAAAAGGTTACTTTGTCCTCTTTGCTTGTGGAACAGAATTACATAATGAGATCTAGGTTTAGACTTTTAGCTATTCACTCTGTTTCTTTTAATGTGGTTCTTGTTTTAGTTGGGTCTCTCTTACCTTGGCATTTAGCAAAAACAAATTGATAATGTTCATTAGCATACTCTGCATCGTTCAACAAAAACGTGAAGATTTTATATTTTGTGTTTCTTTGCATAAATGTGAACTGAAGAAAAAAATCTGTGGGTTTTGAGGGATTTTAGTCCTTTTTAAAAAATGTGTGTTTGAAATAATATCTGAATCATGTGTTGTTTCCAGAACCTGCTAGCCCAGGGCAGGACTTGGATATGCCGATGGAAGTCGATAGCAGTGAAATGAACAGTGATGGTAGTCGAGTTCTAGATGATGCTGAAGAGCCCTCTCCTCCAGAGGACAAAATCTTCTTTATGGATCCATCTGACCTTGATGCTGACAAAGATGAGGAAGCTGTCAAAACAATCAGGTAAGTCATAAGGTGGATGTACTATTTTCAATATTGTGAATAAAATGTTTCTGATTAGCCCCATTCTACTGCTGAAAGTGGTTTTTTTTCATTTGTGTGGGTTTTGTTTTTGCTATTTTACTTGAAAATACTTTGTAAAGTTCTCCTGTCTCAAGAAAATCTGAAACATAAATAAATTACAAAAATTCAGTCTCTTCTAATTGCAAAAAGTGTTGTGCTATAACTGTTCAAAGCATGATAAAACTTAGGGCTTAACAAGGCTAATACATGATTAAGGTCTTTGTGACTTTAGCCTAATTTAGTTACTGTTATGTATGTGTGGATTTAAAAGGAATTAGTTGAGATATTTTAATATTTGCATCATAATCATGGGGCAGATTTAGGCAAAAGTTTGCCTTATTTATCTCGAACGCGATTTTTCTGAGGTTTTTTGTCCAATAACTGTTACATAGTTCCCTAAATCAAGTTTGGTCTCTTTACTTGCTGTATTATTCTGAATAGTGTCATGCTGATTTTCTTAGTAATTCTTAATGACATAAGAGCATAAGTTGTATTTGGTCAAGCTAAAGGTCATTACAGCTCAGGGCTTAATAGCAAATTCCCAACTTTCAGTGATTTATAGCTCAAGGACTTCCTGAGTTGGAAGTAGCATTTACCTCTAAGTAGGATTTTTCCATTTATTTCTGATCAGACTTGAAGCAATTCAGTTTTTTGGCATGTAGCCAATTCTGTAGTGTAACTATGTGCCACATTAAAGCATCTTTATATTTTTGGGTTTGAATCTACCTGGTGATTTTGTGTATTTACAAACATTTGTTAGTGGCGCCTGTAGGAGCTCTGGTAGATAGGCATCTTCAGTGCCATTCAGACCTGTACCTTTAACTAATGACTCTCTCTGAATATTAGAGATTGTCAAATCCTGTCTGCAGGACGGTTAATATCCTTTAGTGTTGATGGAATTTTCTAGTGCAGTTGTGGTTGTGAATTAACACACCCTTTTATATTTTCATAAATTGAAAATATGCTTAGATAGGGAGCTTCATTAGTGACCATATTAAGAAACAGCATAGTCAACTTACTTACTTAGTCAACAAGAGAAAATAATAGTAATGCTGATGTTAATTATATTTTGATGCTGTATTAAGACAACCTGTCTCAGCAAATTGTTTTGAGAGAGGATAATTCCTGTAGGTGTCCTTGCTCTAGTGTGGTTCTTCTGTGTTCTTCAGAGTAATTTAAGTACTGCAATACTTGCCCTAGGAGAGCTACTGGGAGCTAATCAATACCTTATCAGTTTCATCCATCAATTAAATTTGTATGGGAAGGAACGGTGCCTGTTCCTGGAAAAGTATGGACTAAATGTGTAGTACTGGTAAAATTGCAGTGCTGTTGTATTTTAACTTGTTATGTATTAAATTGTTGGTTTTGTTTTTTTTTTTTTTAGTCCTTCAACAAGCAATAATATTCCTCTCATGCGAGTTGTACAGTCAATCAAACACACAAAGAGGAAGAGCAGTACAATGGTGAAAGAAGGATGGATGGTTCACTATACTAGTAGAGACAACCTGGTCAGTTACTTTAGTTTCTTCTTACATTAAGTTAATTGTCTAAACCAGTGTATTTTATTTCTAATTTAGATATTCTGATTTACAGTATCATTTTAAAGACCTTGGCTATGATGTTAATTATAAAGAAATGTGGTGCAAGGGAGAAACTGTAGTTTATTCAAAATTCTTCGTGTGGTGATTGAACAGTAGTTTTCCTTCTGCCCTTTAGGAAGGAAAAGCATCTCTAAATTCTCTCAAATTAATTACATGTGTAGTATTTCAGCTTTCCTGAGATGATAATTTGGAATAATTTGCTTATGTCTTTTTTCTCTTTAGTAGTTGAACTAAATATTTGTGTCTTTTAAAAATGCTATTACCTGAAAACCTGGAAATCATTGCAAGATGATGAGTACACTAGTGGTTGACAATATTATTCTAATGATCTACGTGTTTATAAATATTTACCTGTAGATATGGGAGCCCTTCATTCCTCTAGCAATTCGCTCTACCTGAAAGAGTAAGCATTATTGGATATCAGCCCCTCCCTATGAACAAACTCACTATTCCTCTTGATGTCAGTGGAATAAAGAGTTGTGACTTGACTGTATGTCCTTGGCCATGGATCATCCTGCAAAAAGACTATGTTGTTTGTTGCCCCTGCTACCAATAATGATATCTTAATTAAGCCTTCTTAGGCAAGCTTCTTTGTTTTGTGTATTGAAGAGGAAGACAAGGAAGAGTAACAGGGTTCCTTAGTGTTATCTGATGAAAGGGAATCCTCTTGTCTGTTGGTAGATGAATGAAAAAGATGAAGTCAAGAAATTCCCAGATCTCATGGAGAATTAAGTCATATTGAGACTGTTCATGAAAGGCAGCATACATACATTTGCATTCTTTATCACTACGGCATCTGATTGAAGGGGACTTAGGGAATTTAGAGAAGCAAAGTTATTTAAGCTCTGCTGAAATCAAGCTGAGGGGTGAAAATACTCAGGATATTACAATATTTTCACTTCTCATGATCATCAGCTAAACTGACTGCTGTAAGTGGTCTGTCAGAAACTGCCTGACAAAGCATTTCTTTTAAGTGCAGTTTCCTAATGCTTAGATGTAGTTATCACAATCCGAAATAAGTATCTAACATATTTAAGAGGAGATTGAAGTCAAGGCTGTAACAGTCACAATTATCATCAGCTGGCCAGGTAGCAGACAAAGGTGAATAGTTCTAGCAGAACTGTTCAGGGCAGACCTGGTATTCAGCTCTGATTTAAACTTTCAGTACAACCACTATGTTTTTCTGTGGACTTTTTTTGAACCTCCTTGTAGAACAGTGATCAGATGATACATCTTAGCTTAGTTTGATTTTCCTCATCCGTTGGTCTGGCTGCTACCTCGATGACATCTACTGGAAGAGACCATTCAAATAAGGTGGAGTATTCTGACCCCAAGCAAAGTACCTTCAGCCAAACAAGATCTCATAGAGCTTCCTAATGGGAGGAGACTTCCGTACTAGGCATTACAACATCGGCTACTTCCCTTGACTGCTCCGTTCTCAGCAATGTCAGGCTGTTTCCTATTCCTGAGACAACTTGGGCTTTCTATCAGTTTCAAACATTCATTTTAACAGCAGTATCTGGATGTTTCTTGTGGTCCCTGGATAACAGGGTATTTAGCTCTTTATAACATGAAGTTTCTGTATCATCAGCTCTATTCTTTTCCTGACCCTTAGCCCATTCTTTCTCAGAATAGGGTATGGGGCAGATTCTGAATCCCTGAGTAAGTTACCAATCTGTTCCTTAACTGCCCTCCTCTGAAGTCTTTTCTGATTTGTGATTTAATAAAGAGTATATATGTCCAAAGGACAGATTTAGTCTTGTGGTTTCACCCATTTTCCATTGAGTGCTGTCTGGGAATTCCTTTTAGTTAAATCCATTCAAAACTGAGCTTTCTTTGTCTAATTCCTATAGGTAGTTTTAGCTTCCCCATGACTGAAGTGATTTAAGCTCTGCTTAAATATGACAAAAATGCTCTGCTTTTAATATGACAAAGTTTATATAGTATAATAATATTTAAAACTTTGTCATCCTGGGTCAGAGTTAAGGGTTTTGGATTTTTGTTACAGAAAAATGGAAATGGGTTGCTGACTGGTGCAAGTGGAGTATGTTAGATTCATGCAGCCATATTAACTTTCTAAATGCTTCTTTGTTTTGAGGAATATTCTTCTACTTAAATTACAAGACAGTATGTGCAATGGTTTATTCATGTTACTTTTTGGTGGAGAAGATATTTCTCAGTGGTGGAGACTGTTTAGTCTTGTGGTTTTTTTTTTTTTTTTTTGAGAAAAAAAGTATTTTGTCCATTTGAATCTCATAATGTGTCTGTTACAATTGTTACTAAATTAAAATAATTCAGATTTTTTGAGCACATGCACCTGGAGTAAAACCTGTATAGTAATTGTTTTTTCCTATATGAGGTGAATACTGTTGTCCTTGCTATTACTGTAAGGTAAATGATACTTTAGCTGGTTTGTGGAAATAATTTTTGAGCTTTTTCTTCAATTAAAAAAACCCCTTTATTCCTAAAATTTATTTTTTCATTTCTGTAGTCTAAGATGCAACTGTAGATTAATATTAATTGATTCTCTTAGTAATTTAAGGCATTTCTAATTTAAATAATGGTATAACAAAAGCCATATCAGTGATTTATTCCTTATGTAAGTGTATTCTGCATTTTGTAGAGAAAAAGACATTACTGGAGACTGGACAGCAAATGCCTCACACTATTTCAAAATGAATCTGGAACAAAATATTACAAGGTAATTAATTATGAGTAATAATTCTGTTTCACTTGATTTACTCAGTGCTTTATAGATCTGAAATCTACTTGTGAGAAGTATAAGTATTATCTCCATTTCCCCATCTCTTTTTTAATCAATACTGTGACCAGGTTAATTGTTGGCCAAAGCCTGTAAGTGCGAAGGACCAAGACTAACTCTGAGAAGGTGCTTGCAGCTGCTGTTCTAATTCCCTTGAGTATGTCTCTCCTTATATTTTGCATGTACTGTTCTCCTGAATTACCTGGCATGTTAAGCTTTCCTCACAATTTGGCTGCCAGTCAAAGGCTAGGATTTTGTGTTCTCCAAGTAGTGACTGACAACTTGCATGCTTATGTGTTTTGTTTCAAGGTTCCCAAAATTAAATTATTCCCAACTGTACAATTGAAAGTCGCAAACAAGATTTAGAAGAAAACTTACTGTGCAGCCTGAAATTTATATAAATGAAACTTAGTGTATTGTTAATGTAGTATTGTGTTTAGTGGTGGAATATTCAGAAAATGCATTTGAATGTATAAACAGGATTTTTCCCTTTCTTGTCTTATACCTTTAGGTGTTGGTCCAAATCTTGCAGCTTCTTCCTTTATAGCATCTCTAAGATCAAGCCTTTTCTCTGTACACCCAGCTAAACTTGCCCAGATCCTTGTCATCCCTATCTTGACCAATGCAGTCTCTTCTCAGACCTCTCTGATACTTGTATTGCCCTGTGCATTCAAAACACAGCTGGTAAAATATGTTCCTTGCTTGTTGCTCTGTAATGTCACAGCTTTTCGTCCTTTGACTTGCCCCTATGCATCCCTTGTTTTAACTGCTTAGATCTCAGGTTGTTTGTCTTTGCTGTTAGTCATTCACAGTTTTTGCCTTTACATTTACTTGCTCTTCATCTTAATCAGCTACTGTGTCTTATACCCTAATGCCAACCTGGTGGTCACTTGCTTGTTCACTACTCTTGCAAGTGACATGCACCTGAACACCTTCCCATGTATGTGGAATGTCCTTCTCCAGCTAGCGTGAACTTGTAACCCTTTCTTCTTTCATTCAGATCTGTTCTCTAGTACTACTTTTACCATGGTCCTAAACTGACCAGGTGGAGTCGTCAGAATTAATTGTTAATCTCTGTATGAAAGAATCTTTACCCAAAATGATTCAGATGCATGAAGCAGTGCTTATTGACTAGCTTGTATGACTACATCTTCTTTTTAATGTCATATTTTCACTTTTCTCCCCTGTCACGCTCTTCTATAGCTAAACTGTATAAACTGCAAGGGGAGAGTGGTCATTCTATAGTTGTGCATCATTTGCACATGGGATGGGCTTGTCTCATGATGAACATAAATGTATTTTTAGTAGAAAATAATATAGTTGTATAGAGAGAACTGATGGGTCTGAAAGTCTCTCTAGGCTTGTATATAGGAATTCAGAAAACTGTGGGTAGGCACTGGTCATGCTCAGTTTGTCGTTAGTTATGAACCTTGGTGTTTTGTTTTGTTTTGTTTTTTTTTAACATTTGATTTGATTTCTTTGCAATGCTTCAAGTTTTGAGTATTAGTATATTAATATGTTACGTGTGTTTTCATTTTTTAATCTTTAATGTCTTTCTTCAGGAGATTCCACTTTCAGAAATTCTCCAGGTGACTCAGCCTCGAGATTTTTCAAACGTGGTGCAGGGCAGCAACCCGTACTGTTTTGAGATCATCACTGACACGATGGTGTACTTTGTTGGCGAAAACAATGGCAGCAGTCATCACAGTCCAGTTCTTGCTGCCTCCGGAGTTGGACTTGACGTAGCTCAGGGCTGGGAGAAAGCCATTCGTCAGGCTTTGATGCCAGTCACTCCTCAAGCTAGTGTTTGCACTGCTGCAGGACAAGGAAAAGATCACAGTAAGCAGGCAGACAAGGCACTATTATTCATATGCTGAAGCAGTTAATGGTAGCGGTTCCTTTCAGGAAAGTGCTTATTTAGAGTGAAGTTTTGTCTGTTGATTCTCTGCTGAATTGGGTCCATAATATTCCAAGTCTAAAGAGTGACACTCAGGTTTGTGGAGGGTGGGCAAATCCTTTTACCTGTTGTAGCAGGAAGTAGTAAAGTATCAGATTTACAATATGAATGCATATTGCAGAGTTTTATTGTAGGAGCATTAAGAACACATCATTGCTGGATGTAAAAAGGGAGCATAGATTAGATATTTCTAATATACATAACTAAAGAAATAGATTCAGATTATATACATATACTTTGAAAGAACTAAATTTGGATGCTTTTTGATGTTATCACCTATATATTTTTTTTTAAACGTGTGAGACCTCAGTAGCTAAGGAGGAGGAGTTAATGTTGCAATGTAAATACCATCAGCGATGCAAAAAACTTGTGCTGAGTTGTGGGTAGTTATAAAAAGTACGCTGTTCTTTTTTTTGTGCAGCTGATCTTCGTTTCCTTGTCTGGCATAGGATCATATTAATTATCAATGCTCCACTAATCTATATATTGAGTTCTTTCTCTTCAGATGTCTCCTTCCTTGCAATGACATTGATTCACGTTCTGTACTGAGATTTAGGCTTTGATTTTTTAGTTTCCTTTCATCTTCCAGCTATTCTTTAATCTTCTTTCAGTGATATTTTCTTTTGCTGGAGATTCTGAGGTTAGTTTCTCTGCCTCCGATATCTGCTACTCTGCATCAGCCAACAGTTAAGAAATGCTAGTCTGAGATAAAGGCACTTTCTTAAAATGCAACCATGGTCTAAAATAGTAAACTATGAAATGCCAGTACTGGTATCAGTATTTAATTACTATGAAGAAACACACCTCTAAGATGGTATCTCATACCTGGCCTTATACATAAAATGCCATTTTTACTGTGGAATTCTTAGTTCAATGTATATATACATACCACAACTCTCTTTGTTTGTTAGAATCTAAGCTTACTGCTGTTGAGACTTGCAAAGACGGTTGCTTTTTCCAAACCCAGTATTTTTTCACATATGTATAACAACATTTCGGTGACATTTGTAGGGAATAGAACTGCAGGGGTAGATACCAAGAAGTATTTTAGCATGTTTAGGACTGTAGAAGTATACGAAACTACGAGTTGGGGAGTGGCATTTACATATTCTTGGACAAGTCAGTTTGGTTTTTAAGCTCTCAGAAGCCCACAAAATGTCTGTTCATCCCTCTTATTCCTACACATTGTGAACCATTAAATGTAACCGAAGAGCCTTTCAGAAAATTAGACTTTAGTTAAAAAAAGTCCCAAGAGTCTGAAATACGTTCTTTTAAATGAAAATACCAAAATGAGGAGGGAGACATTGCTAATGCTTGAAATACTTGGAGCAGTGCATTTGTAGTGGTGAAATGTCCATGAGACACTAACCAGTCACTTTATACCACATTCTGACCTGGAAGTAGCTAGGAATGTGAGGATATTCTTCCAGTTTGACCCATGGGAAAGAATCTTTTCTAACTTTTGTTTTTTTTTATGGGGTGGGGTGTTTCTTTCTGGGATGTTTCTGAGCTGAAATGAGAGCGTTAGTTAAGTTGTTTATCTGGTATAGATTACATATTGAATTGTGGCATTACTGATTTCTTCAGAAGTGACCACTTTTCAGCCCTTACTCTTGCCTGTTTCAGACACCAGAAAATGGATTTATTTGGAAAGAGTGACTCAGTCTTTACCTGCCAGATATTTTGTATTTTGTAGCCATCTGTGGAGAAGGGTTCAGTATGTTCTCTTTAAACAGTTTCAAAAACTGTATCTTCACTTTATAGTTACCTTGCTGCAGTTTGTGTTGAACTTAGGAACTTCTTTGCCCAACTTCTTTCTTGATTTTCTTTGTGTTCTGTTTTATTGGTTATTCCAATACAGACTTGACTGTAGTCAATAATCAGTAGACATATGCAAGGCTGTAATTACAGTTCATATTTCAGATGCAGAGTCACATAAGTCAGTGTGTCTTTGAGAATTAGTATTCGTTGCTGTCCTATCTCTATAAATGCCTTCTTTGAGATAAAGCACAGGTGGCAAAAATCACATACAGACATTTTCTTTGTTCTTAAAATTGTGTTTTTAAATCTCAAGACTCTTTTTAGGGTGATAAAGACTCTTCTCAAAGTGCTAATAAATCTCTAGTGTATTTTCTATCCACCGTGTAGATGAGCTTGTTCATTTTTTTTTTGTCCTTTTTTTTAAAAAAGATGTTAACATAACAGAATCACAGAACTGTTAGGGTTTGAAGGGAGTGCTGCAGATCATCTAGTCCAACCTCCCTGCCAAGGTGGGGTCACCCAGAACAGGTTACACAGGAATGTGTCCAGGTGGGCCTGCAATGTCTCCAGAGAGGGAGATCCCAGCAACAAATGATAGATTAGTGTGAGACTCTTTGTTTTGGTCTTGGAAGTCAAAGGAGAGAGAAGTGTGTTTTCTGCCTTCCTTGCTATATCTCTTCTTGTCCATGCATCATAATGTAATGAAACCTTCATGTCAATGTCTACTGCAGACTGAAAAATTCTTTATCTGGTGCTTTTACTTGCAAATTACATTTCCTGAATGTGCTCATATATTCCAAGGATTGATATGCTTCTGTAGTTTATCCATGAAACCAAGTTTTGGGGTTTTTTTAATATATTATAAGCTTTATTGCTTTTCAAATTATCAGTTCTTTTGTTACTTGCTTTCCCTGATTTGTTTCCTTTTCTTATGTGTTAATTCCATATATCTTGGTGCCACAGAAAACAGACAACCACATTCATTTGTCTGTAAGGGATCTATCTGGTCTTCTTGCCTGTGTTTTGCTATATTACTACCAGAAATCATTATTCATTAATGAACTCTGATACAATTGCTGCATTACTGTTGCTTTTTGTTCTCCAGCTGTCTATTGTGTACACACTTGTACTGTTCTACTATTTTTGTAATCAATACAAAATAGAATAGGACAAAAGTAGACAAATAATCCCAGCAAAACTCCCATGGTTATTTTTCTAAGCCATCTGTAAAATGAGTTTCAGGGTGTGATGTTTCTGCAGAACAACAGTAACAATCATTTCACCTTGACGGGGTTAGAAGTCAGTAAAGGTTGTTGATTTTTCGTTTCTCCCCCTCTTTTTACTAGAAAAAGTCTGTCCTTCCTGTTTACTTACTTGATTTATCTTCTTTATTGCAGAAGAGTTGTCTCTAAGCATCTCTGTTTCAAATTGCCAGGTCCAGGAGAATGTGGTGAGTCATGTGCATTGTATTATACTCATATTTATTTATCTGGGTATTACAAAGTAACTGGTAGTAATGGTGTCTGGCTCAGAAAACAACAGCAGGGCACTGTAGCTAAAGAAATCCATGTTACATGCAGGAAGCACTATTTACCTGCCACAACTGTTAGTTTGTATGAAAATATCCCTGCTTATAGTGCAGCTAAGTGGATCCTCTTCAGGAAAAGTTTGTTGTGTTTTCCCACTCCCTTCAGTATAATGATGGTATCATTTACATTGTTTGAGTAATGCAAAATATAAATACAGCTTAGCTAGTAATGAGTAATACAGTCCTGAACATTTTGATTACTTCTGATGTTTGTGATTTCTTTTTTTCATACACTAGGATATCAGCTCTGTGTACCAGATATTTGCCGATGAAGTGCTGGGTTCTGGTCAGTTTGGTATTGTGTATGGAGGTAAATGGCATTATGTTCCATTATGCATTTATGAAGGTAGAATGATAAAATTAGCATTTTCATATATACTTAGCTGTATCTGGAATGTCTAGGTGAAGTTTATCTTATTAACAGTTTTGCTTGGCTTACTTGGTCTTGTGTCTCTGCAGTTGTATGTACAGTATTTCTTACAATTAAATTTTGGCATTTGCAGTTTTGCATTGACATCATCATCAGTTTAGAATATGCATTGCATTTTGATCACAGTTAAATATAAAGCAATCCTATTCTGATTTTGGCCTTGGTTAATGATTTTGGGTTTTTTTAATTTGCAAATTCTAACACTGTTGTCTGTATTATACAGTAGCAGAAGTCATGTATTTGAAGAGGCTGTCAGTTGATACCTGTTTTGAATGACCCCTGAGATGTGGCCAAAAGCAATTAAAAAAACACATAGTTAAGGGTTTGACAGTATTTATGCAATGTATTATTGACAGATTGTATGCAAACAAATGTCTGTCAGCAGGATAAATTAGAGAGGAGAATTCTTTGTCAAGAGCCTTGAAACCCAAACCTTGGTTTCAAATGTATTTTATCACCTAGTTTTTAAAAACTTCTATTGCTGCATATAACTTGTTAATAATATGCAATAACAAAAAGAAGAAATACTAGAAATACATCATATGAATTGTTTCTATCTTTTTTCTTTTTTTTTTTTAATCTCGTGTTATATCTCAAGTGTTGAGAAAACCACAGACCATAAATCTGGAAAGAAAGAAAAAGTCATAAGTAATGATTTAAAAGTGGTAACTTTTCTGCTTCTGTCATATTTCCTTTCTAGTCAGGAAGTATTGTGGCTGTGATTTTTCTGTGTGCCAATTCTATAGTTAGATACTTTATTACTCCTAAACTGCTTCATGGAGATCCAGTTTGGTCTGGTTTTACATCACTCTTGAGAGAGGTCAGTTTTTTCCCCACCGTATTTCTTAGAGCATAGTGTGAATCAAAGTGCACTCCTTCTATTATGAATAGAAATGCACAAATGCAGACACTATTTTAATGGGTGGATTTTATTTCTAAATATATTCTTCTAAATCTCATCTTGGTAATTTGCATGATTCAATGCTTATAAATGCTTGTAAGCATAATAAATACTTATGAAAAGCTTTCATTATGTTATTTTTTTCCCTTAATGAGGCCTTAAAATATATAGGATATGCATAGTTAAGATAAAATCACAGGCTGAAACAGGATGAAAAAAGAATATAAAAGATTATTGTTTTGCTGTCTCTTGCACACTGCTTAATTGTTGCTGGTGTTTGGGGAGACTAGATCTGGGAACTTCTAATATTGGCTTATCCCTACTTGTGTAGGCTTACTGATACAATGGTAACAGAATCCTTTTATTTAAACAAATAAAGGTAATATTAGTTGCTTTCATTGTTGAGGGGCTTTTTTGTTGTTGTTGTGAGGGGTTTTTGTGTCCTCTATTCTCCACAAATATTTCCGAAATTGCAAATCAAGAAGCTATAGGATATAGGTATCCCAATCCTCTTTCAGTGAGAACAGTTTCCCTCTGCTTTTCATGTTTTTGTTAATTTGAAGAGTCTGAAAAATGGAAACAGAAAAAACTATTCTTGACCACTTCCTACTGATGTAAAACTTGCACTGAAACCTGGTTGACTGTGTTTTGCTTAAGAAAAGGAATTTTCAAGCTGCTTTTCTGTTAGTCTTTCTTCATGTTTCATTTTTAGCTGTAGTCTGGCTTCTGTAGTTCAGCATTTTCTTAGATTGGTTGGTTTGCTTTACGTTCTTTAGCAGCCTAGCATTTCTCTTCTGTGTCTTGCATCTAGTTTGTAATTGGTGGTATTTCTGCTGCATTTCAATGTCCTTCAACCTGGGGACATAAGCCATTTATTCGTGATAATGTTTAAGGCAGGTGCATTAGTTGCTTGGCACAGCAGCCTTTGGAGCAGTTCCTGCCTAAGCCCTGGCCACCAGTAGTGACTGCAGAGCAGCAGGGAAAGCCAGCTGGGTGGTTGGTGAGGTGTAGCTGTGCTCCCCATAGCAGTGCTGGTAGAATCCTCTGTACACTTGCAGTGTAGCCGTGTGTTGCCCCTCTTCCTAAAATGGCTTGCAAACCTTTAGCTGAGTGGATAATGGCTTCTTTTTCTTTGGTGCAGACCTACTGTCCTATATGAGTTTAGTATTAAATGTCTTCGATTGCCAAGATCCCATTAACCTCTCTGTTGTGACTGTGACAGAAGTCAGTTTAGCAGCTGTGAAGAAGCTGGGGAGGCATTTACAGCTACTCAGTCAGCCCTGGAAACAGTTTTCCTGTGTATTGCAGAATGCTTCTCATGTAGCTGGTGCAGGTAGCAGCAAGGAATAGTATGTGATGCTATGAGCATGGCTTTTTCTTACTACAACCTTTTAGAGCTTTTTGATCACAGTAAGCTGCCCCTGGCTCTTAAATGTTTTGTTACTCCCCAGGGCACATAATTACTCTCTCATTCTAATGGAGTACTAGGTATGTAATTTCTTGTGTGTATGGAGCCCATCAAAGTATGAAACCACTGGAGAAGGCTTGTAGATCTGTCTTCACTTTGACCTTGAACTGTTTTGTTGTTGTTTTTTTACAGAAGAGAGGCAATACTCTGTGGAGTAGGTGTTACTTCCTTGTGTGCAAGCTCCTTGCACAAGCAAAAACTTCACTTAATATATCTAATGTCAATGTGGGTATCTGACAGCAAAGTAGTAACTAGTTTAAATTTAATGTTCAGAACTCCTGTTGAGGCTGATCACTTCTTTTACTCATAAGTCAGTTTCATTTTTAAGTATAAATATAGTAATATTATGCACTTGACAGAATATACTTATTTATAAAAAAGATTTTCTGCTTTAATGTTTTATAACAATGAATTGCTTCTACCTCTTGATGGCTGACATTGACTTTCTGTTTAGGAAAACATAGGAAGACTGGAAGAGATGTGGCTATCAAAGTAATTGACAAGATGAGGTTTCCGACTAAACAAGAAAGTCAGCTCCGTAATGAAGTAGCCATTCTCCAGGTATAAAAGTGTTTATGTATAATATGGGAGTTTTGTCTCAAACCATTATGAGATTTTTTTTTATTGTGTGTAAGCGCTGTGAATTGTTTTTTAAATCTACATATGTGATTTCTGAGTACTTTGTAAGAGGGAGTCTCAAAAGAGCGGGAGTTCCTGATTACTTGGTACAGTTGATAACTTGGGGGTGGAACCTACCCCCTGTATGGGATCCACCGAAGACGTGTATTTTGGCTCCATGTTGTCTCCCCTTGGTAGCAGGCAACTGTACTATTTTCTGCTGCCTTCCACTACTGACTCCTCAATATTTGAGTGTTATTCTTACACTCAATAGCTTGAGTACAGAACATGCATCAGCTATTAATCGTTACAGGTAACTTATGTTAAACAAATTAGTCTTAATAGTCACAATTGACATGTTTCATAGCGATGGTCGTTTCAGGCTAGTTTCTTGCATCAGGCATTGTGGGGTTTTTTTTCACCTCTAACTCTCCACTTTAACTGTTTTTTGATTTGTGGTGCAGCATTTCAGTGTAATTCAGAATATTTCATACTGTTTTACTGTGGTGATGTACCTATGCTACTTTATTTTAGAATTTGCACCACCCTGGGATTGTGAATCTGGAATGTATGTTTGAAACCCCAGAACGGGTCTTTGTTGTGATGGAAAAGCTGCATGGGGATATGCTAGAGATGATTCTTTCCAGTGAGAAAAGTCGACTTCCAGAACGAATAACGAAGTTCATGGTCACTCAGGTTGGCATTCAGTTTCTCTACTTTGAGAGGAAAGACTATTTGGCCTTTGTAATTATGAGAGGATGGAATGTGGAGAAGGTTATTTAAAAGAAATAGCACAGAGGGCTGCACATCTGATGAAAGTAGAATAAACATGAAAAGAACCTTGAATGTTAATGATGTTAATTTTCCTGGTCCTTCTTTCCTAAGACATAAGATTATGGGCATCTAAAGATGAATGTCAAAATAGTAAGTGGAGGAGGACTAAAAAGGTGTGGTGGAATAAAACCCATTGGTTCCAATTCTTGATAGGCTGGAAAAAACAGTACTGACACAGAATATATAGATTTGTTTTGAGGACTATGTTGATATAAATTGCTGTATTGGTTAGTGTGTGTGTCATTTGACATGTTCTTTCCTTTTTGTAGATACTTGTTGCTTTGAGAAATTTACACTTCAAGAATATTGTGCACTGTGATTTAAAACCAGAAAATGTACTACTAGCATCAGCAGAACCATTCCCTCAAGTGAGTGAAGATTAAAAAGTACTTTTTTCGTCATTTTTCATTGTTCTTTTTCAAAAGAAACATAGACATTGCAGCTTAAAAAGTGACCACTTGTGGGATTGTTCAACTGACACAGCCTAGAATAACTTGAACCTCATGGATTTTTTTCCCCTTCCCCCCCCACTAAATGCCTTTAGTGCGTTGCTCTTTCTTATACCCTAAGGATGGCATATGGACTTGAGAATTGTTTGATTTCTGTGTAGTTGAAGCCTCCAGCTTCAAGAATATGATTAAGAGGAATGTGATATGGCTGGGATTCGTGTGTGTTTTTAACTTTGGTTCTGTGCTTTGTGAGGGTGCAGATTTACTTTTGAAGTAAGGTGAGTTTGGAATGAAGGGTTTTGTCCTTATTTGCACACTTGTGGCCATGTACTATGCCAACTGCCTCACAGCTGAGGTTCATGCCTTGATCTGAAGGAAGGCTGATTCACAGTCTGCGAAACCAGCAGCCTGAAACCTTAACTGACTGGCTTATGTAATATTTTGTCTCTGTTTTAATGTGTACAATGTTTAACTGATGGCAGAAAGGGTGTCAAGTACCCCTCTGGTGTCGGGCAGTAGCGTGCTATGGAGATGAAGCAGAGATTTCTCAGTGTAAAATATGTTTCTTTTGCAGGTGAAGCTGTGTGATTTCGGCTTTGCGCGCATCATTGGTGAGAAGTCTTTCAGGCGCTCTGTGGTGGGGACTCCTGCTTACCTTGCCCCCGAAGTGCTCAGGAGTAAAGGTTACAACCGCTCCCTAGACATGTGGTCAGTAGGGGTCATTGTCTATGTGAGCCTCAGTGGTACATTCCCATTTAATGAAGATGAGGATATAAATGATCAGATTCAAAATGCAGCATTTATGTACCCTCCAAATCCTTGGAAGGAAATTTCTAGTGAAGGTAAAGAAATTAATTTTCTCTTTTAGAATGTTTTTATGGGAAGATAACACATTCAAATGCTTAAACCTCAAGATTCAAAAGGAGTGTGTGAATTATTGATAGTTTGAGTTTAGCAGACTATGCCAAAGTGGATAAATATGATCTGGCATACATTTCTGAAAGATAAATTGTTAAATATAATGTTTTAGATAATTTTCAGGGCAGGAGAGTCAATAGATTTAGCAACAAAAATGAATTGCATGGGTGAGGAGTGGGGTGAATAATCTGAAACTTCCCAAGATTTCCACTGAAAGGTTTGGTTGTTTGTGAGTATTTGCTGAATGCTGATCTCAAACCACACTTAATCTAAACTATAAGCACTGAAACAGTTTAAAGTCGAATCTGGAATTTAGATTTTGTGCATTAGCAAATACGGATTTAAATGTCAGGTCTGAACAATCTAGAAGTTTACAGGATTGCCCTCAAGCTCTCCAGTGCCAGCTTTGGTATTGGTAGTGTATACATGACTAACACAGGTAGACATGTACAAAAGTATGCAAAAGTGGAGGTACCTGCATAATTGTGGAACACAGGATTATGCTTAAGCTTTTTAGGCACTTCTGAAAATCACTTGGGAAAAATATTAATAACATAGTAACGCTTTTAGTATTTCCATCAAAAGTAGGGGGATGCTTATCCCATACCTATTTTGTAGCCTCATTTAATATAAGCAAAGCTAAATATGAAATTCAAGAGCTTGGTTAAATTTAGAAGAGTTCAGAAGGATACACATGTACCTAAAATAATTTCCACTGCACTATGTGAATGATGGCAGAGATGATTAGTATTTAAACAATACAATTTCTGTTTTGTTCTTCTTTGTTAGCCATTGATTTAATAAACAATTTGCTTCAAGTGAAGATGAGAAAACGTTTCAGTGTTGACAAATCCCTTAGTCACCCCTGGTTACAGGTAAACCCATCTGCTTTTTTCACTATGTTTATAATGGGTGAATAATGATTTTTTTGGCTGAAGTCCTTCAGAGGCTGCTTCCATCACATTCTGCTAACAAGCATTCATGGAGGCTGGAATACTTCTGGGATTAGCCTTATGTGCTCCAGGATTCTGGAGCGTTCATTGTCTTGTCTCTCCCACCCTTTACTTTCTGTCTGACACCAACACGGTTTTACTCTTTTGGCTCCTCCCCTGAATGTGGGCAGTGATGAGTGCAGGGAGCCCTGTGAAATCAGCATGGAGACAAACATTGTTTGTTTGGTGCTGAAGTGGACACGTGGGCTGGTGTGTGCTGTAACTTGTAGTTGGTTTAGAACAGATTTGTTTGGAACGGAATTCATCTGCTGGTTTGAGCTGGGTTCCTTTCACAGCGGTTTCAGAATACTGCATGCACATAGCCATAGTCTTAAGGGGAAAATCCAAACTATTTTGAGAACAAACAATATTGGAATGAGTATCATTGCACATATGTGTATATATACAATTAATAATAAAGGTACACAGCCATCTTGTTACAAAAAGGTTGTGTTATTTACAACCTATACTAACCTATTTAATTTTGAACTACTCTGTGGGCATTGCTGGTGTATTTTGTGGGGTGTTTGGGTTTGGTTTTCTTTTTTCTTTAATGATTTAAACAGATTTTGCTTGTACATTGTGGCTTTTTCTACTGAAGTAGAGACAAACTGCAGAATTTATCTGTGGGAATGTTATGCTGCTGTTTTCTTAAAACTGCTTCCTTAAATCTCTTTTGTTCCTTAGGATTATCAGACTTGGCTTGACCTCAGAGAATTTGAAACCCGCATTGGAGAGCGTTACATTACCCACGAGAGTGACGATGCACGCTGGAAAGAACATGCTTATGAGCACAACCTTGAGTACCCCCAGCATTTCATTATGGCTCCCAATCCAGACGACATGGAAGAAGACCCTTGATTTATTCATTATGCTAAATTGCAGCAAAGAAGGATGCTCCAGACAGAAACAGAAGATAAGTTTTGGAACAGCTATTGTTCTTTCCAAATGCTGTACGCATAGTTCGGTGTGTAAAGCCCCAGAGGATCCTGCATTGACATGGGAATAGACTGTCGTCTGACAAGCTTTTCTCCATCTCTGACTTTAACTATGAGTAGTTACTGGACAGTGGGATAAGCCCTGTTGGGTAACATTTCACTCAGCTGGGTGGCTACAAAGCCACCTCTGAGGTGTAATGTGTACAGGTTGAATGGTTTCTGTGTTTTTCAAGGTTTTTTGGTTTTTTTCATAGCCTACGCAATAGGAGTTTTGTAATAGTTTTCTAATCCCTATTTACTAGGCCATAGAGGACTGTTTTCTGTTACTTAGATACATTTCCCATTTCCTAAACTGTGGATGTTGAAAAGAGACTCTAAAAAGAAATTGGTGCAGAGTATCTTGGCTGAAGCAGAACGTGGTGGTTTAGTCAAATACAGCTTCGTAAATGAAGGAATAATTTGCTGCTGTTAAGACAGTTAAATGTGTGTGTCTTTGCCCTAACTAAACTTTTTCCAGATACCAAAAAACACCCCCAAACCCATAACTTCTTATATTCCTCTAGAAATGGTGGCTGACAATCTAAGGAGATGACAATCAAAGCTATGCTAGTCCTTTATTTTGTCTGTTAAAGCAATAAGCCACAACAGTGCGCTGCTGTGCAAGGCTGGCACGTGTCTTTGATACACACCAAAGGCATTTTGCCTTAAAACTACACAAGTAATGCACAGAGAGCACACAAGACTTGATGTAGCATATCCTCTCACTCTGGAAGATCAGCTTCTAGCAGAAGGATGTGGAAAAATAGGGAAAAATACATGCAGCTTTCTTCTGTTGTTTTGAGTAATTAGATTTTCAAATTTTTCTAATATTTTTCTAATTTTTTTAAGGTTCCTTGGAGTTACATCAGGAGTAGTTTCTAGCCTGCTAGCTTGTATCTTAACTCTGCTCAAAACCTAGGAGTAACAGTGGATACATCACCTGTTGCTTCTGCCAGGGCAGCTGGATTGTAGGAGAAAGGACTTCCCTTCCCACCATTACCTGCAGCCCCTCCCATCCTTTTTACTGTGTCCAGTGCTGTTTGAGCTGAATGAAGAGTCTGAAACCAATTCCTAACTCAGTTTTTTATGCAGATGGCTCAGTTGAAGAATTCCCAACCACTTGTTGGACTTGTAGCACAACAGAAGGGAATCAATTCTTTGGAAATGATTCTCTTGGAAACAGCTCAAGTTTATGGTATTTCAGAGAAGTCTGGGGCCATGAATGATAAATGCAAATCAAAGAGGGTGTTTTTTTGTTGTTGTTGTATTTTAAAAACCAGAAAGGGTGAAATCTTTACTTTTGTGTGGGATAACAGCATTGTGCTGCTGGAAGGTGCAGGATGGCTGTATGTACCTCTGATGTGCCAAGCTGCTTAACTGGAGATTGGTTGGAAATACTTACAAAATACTGATAACAGGCTTGAGCTGCAAAGTCAGTGAGAGGATTTGGGGTATCTCCTCTCTCCTACAAAGATTTTCTTTTTTGTTTGTGTGTAGATAAGTTTCTATTGTTGTTATTCAGGTAAGGAAACAGGTGAGCAGACTTTATAAGTTGTTAGGTAAACTTAAAAATGTTACGTGGTTATTTCAGGGCTGGCAGCTGCTTGTGATAGCAGAGACCTGGCAGTAAAGGCAGTGGCAATTGCAGAAGTGTATGCCCACAGGTAGGTTTGGGTCTTTAACCCACCTTTTCCTTTCCTATTGCCCTTAATCTTTAACTGCCACTGCATTTTGGAGGCTGAGCTCTGGCTTCTTAAGCCTGTTATGGGAGGGTTTCAGGACTGATTCTTCAGTGAGGCACGATTTTTCATCTTTGGAACCAGAGCAGTAACCTGTGACATTGGTAGTCTGGCATTTGCCCAGGCTTGGCAAGGGAAGCAGTGCTGTTTTTCAACTTCTGCTGCTCAAGTGACCAAATTTCGGTGAAGCCATTGCTAATCTTCCATCAAACCATTATGAGATTAGATACAGTTTGGTTTTAAACTTCAGATTTTATACTTGAGCTGTCACTTCAGGTTTACTTGTGGTTTTTTCGTTGTTTGTTTGTGTTGTTTTAAGGGAGGAAATAAAGCCAGCTCAGTCACTTGAAAAAGCACAACAGGAATAGAGGAAGGAGGGGACAACAATGAAGTAGAAGGCCTGGCTGATGTCTCTCCCCATGAAGTCTGCTCTGCTTCAAAATATTATATGAGCTATTTATTCTTCAAGTTGTATTAAAATAAAAATAATGCTGTTGGCCTTTGGAGGAGATTGCCTGATTATATATGCAGACTTATGGGGCCTGACAATAGAAGCCACAAGCAGCTAATAGTCAAGAAGCCAAAAAAATCAGACATACATTAGGAGTAAACTTTCTTCATAGTAGTAGATATAGCCAAGTTTTTTATTCCCTTTTTTTCTACCTTTACTGCAAACTTTGACAGCAGTAGGTTACAGTGTTTAATACCCTTATCCCTAGATGAATTAAGTTGCATTCATTCAAGCAATAGTGCTATGGTGATGCTAGAAAAAAAGCTCATGTAAAATTTATAGCCTCAAAAGGACACTGTCAAGTACTTTTATATTTTTATACATCCCATTGTTTGTAAATATCCTCTGATAAGCTTGAAAATAAAATTTATTTCCCTATCAGTCTTGTTCTTTTTATTTACACAAATTATCTATCCCATCAAATGTTCTTAGAAGTAAATATTTGTGGATTTGACATAAGATATGTCCTGCTCTGGGAATTCTGTTAGCAGTAACTTCTTTTGCATGCATGCTGTCACCATTCTCTTTATAAAAATATTTTTAAGGCATCTTGATTTTATTGAAGTACAAAAGCTGAGTACTTTAAGGACTCCTTAGCACATCTGTTTGTTACTGACAAGTTTTGATTCACTAGTAAATACTTCACTCAGNCCCCGCCCGAAACATTTCTTTGGTCTGTGTGTTCATTCTCTGCTCTGTGTGTACTGGTTTCTGTATGATCAGTGTTTTATTACCACTTATACTGCTTTGAGTAGGTCAGTCAGAAGGTTTAGTGTGCTGCATTACATTTACTCTGAAATAGCACTCCCTACCAAAATGTGGCTGGGCCCTGAAGCATAGATGGGTTTGAGGAAAATTCCCTGAAGAAGGTGATACTTATCTGCTTTCAGTTCAAAGATACTTAGTTCTTACCTTACTGCATATATGTTAATTACATTATTGCAAAACATTTAGTATGTAAAACCATAAAATGCATGACTCAATTCCTTTTACTGGGATTTGTTTTTAAAATTTTAATAGGATGTTATTGAAAGGTACTGCTATCAGACATTTCACTATAGTATTTGAAATTACTTCAGTAAGAGTTCATTAAATCCAGCAACAGGTGGTAAGGGAGACTTCACTTCTGGCTTATCTTTCTTGTCAGGGTGTACAAGTCTGTGGTGAGGCAGCAGGGCAAAAAAGTTAAAGCAGTCCCCCATGTTCTCAGGATTCATCAGCATATCGTAGCTGTGAAGTAACTGCTCACGAGTTGCTGCGTCACGTGAATTCTGCAACAGCACCTAAAAAAAAAGAGAATGCAGGTTACAGCTCTTCCTGCTTTTCCATAAATTCCCACATACCTGCAATCTCTTGTTGCATCCTTTTCACTTACACTAATCTACCAGTGCTGTAATGGTTGGTGGAACTGGTGAGATCACTGGTGGTGCTACATACATCCACGTATGAGCTAAGTTTCGCATTAAATGCTCCTAATACGATCAGATAACTTCCAGGGATCCTGAGTAACTTATGTCTAGGGGAAGCAACTTTCTGATCTCACATCTATGTGTTATTTTGAACAACTTCATTTAAAAATCAGATTTTTATAAAAGCTCTCTTGCTGCTTAAAAGTATTTTAAAAGTCTGTGGAGTGGGAGAGTTTGTGTCCCTGCAAGCACTATCGTACCTGCAACCGGAGGTCAATGCCCATGTTTTTTAAAAACTCCCGCTGTTTTATGGGGCCTAATGTAGTTGTTCTTTCCTGTGCCATCTTTCGGAGATAGCTGAAATCAACATCTGCTGTCAAGTCTGCTGTGCCTGGAGCGCTCAGCACATCGTGAAGTTTGTGATTCCGGAAACCCTGAAAAATTGAATCAGAAGATTATATTCAGCTGTAGTCCGGCTGTCGCTGGGGCCAGCAAAAACTAAGTTGTGTGTTTGAGGGGTGAGAATAGCAAATTATACATGGAAAATTTCAGATAATTGTAGCAAGGGCTCAGATTATCCTCTTCCATCTGACAGAAACCCTGATGGGTACAGATTAAATACAAATTACTCAGTTTTGTGACTGCAGCATAATTCAGTTTTTGCTATTACATCCACCTAAGAACTTTCTCTTACAAGAACCTGTTGATCAAAGAGACACATAAAAGATAATGAAGTATTTTGGCTTCTTATTTGAGGGTAAATGACTTACCCGGAAGGTGTCAGTTTTGGTTCCATCATGGCCATAATCCGCAACCAGTGCAGCCCCACCATCCTTCTCTATACGACAGGCAAGCCTCTGGATGATGACGCCAGCCTCAGGACACACTTCCACGTGATCTCTTGTTTCCTCTGGCTAGTGTAGAGTTCAGAGACCAAAACAGCTGTATTAGCAGACAAGTACAGGGCAAGAGTTCTTCACACTTGATGTCTTGAGACTGACATACGGGAGGGTATTCTAGGCTACCTATAGCTTGAGCTAGTTTTTGTTATCAATCATTTTCAATTAGTGTTTTCTGAGTGCTAGATTAGGGACCCTTTCCATTAAAGGTCAGTGTAGCACAGAAACACCCAGCTGCATGCAGCAGTACCGTGCAGCAGGCTGAGAGCCTGGCTGAGGCAGGGCCGCTGCTGAGATCGTGATATGGCACCATGCAGTGCAGAACTCTCCCTTGTCACCTGCTGCCTCAGTTTGCTCTCTGAAGCATTTTGTGTGTTCAAGCTCTGATTTTGCAGAGTTGGGTAGATGTGTTTATTTCTGTGCTATATTTTCACAGCATACAAAATTAAATGCTTGTGGAAATTTTGCAGAATGGAAATAAGCTCTATTTACTCATCTGGAGACTGAGAGCCCTTCTCTTGCTGTCAAGGTAATTGAGAATGCAGTAAATGTACTTGAAAGAGTCAGTAAAGGTGTAAGTACGAGCTCTGGTAGGCATAAACTCACTTGGATGAAGTTTTCTGTCGCAGGGGTGCTGGATGGTGACAGGACAAACCGCAGCTGGTCAGGAACTTCTGGATCTATATCAACCAACACTTCCCGCCAGCCTTTCTCAGTTCTCTGTTTAACAAGCCCAAAGTACTTATTTGATTGAACTAATATGTCAAGCATTTTCAGAAATGTTTTAAGAACACAATATGCTATTAACACCTATTACTCATCCTATTTAATTCCAGTAACTGCTTTAGGAAAAGCTTGTCTCATCTGCAGAGCCAACAAATACAGGTTTAATGACACTTAAAAGGAATGAATGATGCTCTGAAAAAAATGTCTCTTCTATTGACAGTGCAATGTTTAACTTATCAAAATAAAATAATTCATTCTACCAAAAATTTTTCATAAACTAATTAGTTTCTTCTGAATTGTAACTAGCCTCTATTAGCTAATCTCATTGCCATTTAAATCGAAGTCCTTCAGTCTTTTGTTAATAGTGCTAGAGAAAATCATGAGGAAATTAATAACTTCATTAACGTAACATCAGAAATAAAAAAACCAAACCCTTCAGCATTATCTCAGCAGAAAGAAATCCTTAGCTTTCTACAAGCTTTTTCATTCAAGAACAATTACTAATTTTACAGTTATCAGCTGAATTAAGTCCAAATTCAATTAGAATTATTTTATCAGCAGAGACAGTACATATGTCTAATTTGGCACCTTAATTCTGTTCTTCCTCAAAGAGAAAAGGTGTTTAAGCAGATGGTCACAATTACAATAATAATCTTGCTATACCTGAAATTTATGTATTGGCAAGGCATCAAAGAACTCATGTGCTAGGTAAAAGCTGTAACCTGGAGGAAGGTAAAAAAAGAATGCATTATTTATTCTTCCATAGCAGCTTCCAGTTGAAAATTAATTTTTAAATGATTTTTTTATAAATTAAGCTAATTAATGTGGTTGCAAAATAATTACTTCCAGCTTGGATACATCAAAGACAGTATTTCTACAGCTAGTTCCAGCTTCCAGTTCATGAATTTTAGATCAGTATCTCATGAAAGGAGATTCAGGCAAAGCCAGTGAATGGCTTCCAATGAAAAGAAAACATTGGAAAATGAAATGGGATAGCTATTCCCAAATGAAGGTAGGCAGAATAGGTTGCAGTTATGAAAATGGGCCAATATCCTGCCTCAGGCTCATACAAGTAAGAGCAAATATGTATTTTCAACTACTTTTCTGTCCAGTGTGAAGGACAGCAGAGGTGCCCTCTGTTATCAAAAGCTGCCTATGAAGGAAGGACACCGTCCCTTTAGTGAGGTGTTCAAGCTCTTTACCTGACGGCACATCCTGAATGTCTCTATACCAAAAGATGGGAATTCCAGTCTTGCTAATGCCTTTCATGTAAGCAGACTCATCCCTGGGGCTTGGCTGCACCTTCCCTCCCGTCAGCATCTGTGCTTGATTCTCGCTGAGTTTGGGACTCACTTCTACCAGGTGAACAGAGACATCACATTTACTAAGTACAGAGGAGAGCTGGTTGAAGACCTATAAAGGCAGATCAGTTCTATTAGCCACAATCTTGTGCAGTGTACATTAAAGGTTTAAGTATTAACCTTTCATCTTGTTATTTACAGTCCAGATAAAAAATGTAGTTGGCTTTCTGTTTAATAAAACAGCCTCAGTGAAATAGACTGCATTGTCCTCCTTCTGAAGGAAGTGAAATGGGAATTTCTTCATATATTTTAATAAAAGCTGCTATGCTTCCAGTAAAGTTGGCAAAACACAGCACATATTACATGGTTACTGTAAGGACAACATGAAACGCTAATTTGGAACAGTAACAGCAGCTCTTCTAAGACCTGCAAGAGTTTAGTATTAGGAGAAAAATGGCTCAGTTTTCACTGTGACTATAAATAAGTGTTCAACATTAATATTCTTATTAGTTTTTTTCATTAACATACATAAATACAATAAAAGTTCTTCTGAGGTGCTAAATCCCATTAGTGATCTGATTATGAATCAGCAGTATTTTAGTTGATAGCCATGCAAGCACAACTGAACACAAAGGGTTAATTCAAAAGAAATAAGCCCCTGAAATTCCCAAAGGAACTAATACAATTTCACTCCCTTGTTACTGTCCTCCCCTCCTTCTTCCTATTCCTTGCACTGAGGCCTCCATCCCAGTTATACACAGTTCCCAAATGGTTTCCAGTTTGGATAACGCTTTCCTATACAGAAATAATTTGTAATGGAATATTCCTGCCCTCCCCTTCTATCAAGTCGTGTTTGGAAGATCACATGTGTGTCCATGCAGCGGGCACACACTGGGCTGGGTTCCGCTTCTGAGTGAGAGACCTGGTGTTTCAGAAACACACATCTATTTTAATTTGAGTCTGAGCTGCAAACCTGACTGAAGTGATTTGGTTACTAGGGAAGGTTAAACCCTGACAGCAAAACATCATTCCTTCAGATTTCACAGTAGCTATGGAATAAAGCCAGGAACAAAAATATGAGCAGTTTGTACCTACCCGTAATATATCCTCAGTAAGGGTGCCCGTCCCTGGGCCCAGTTCCACCAGCTGGAAGGTGTTAGGTTTGCCCATGGCCATCCATTCACTAATATACCATATTCCTATTAACTGTCAGTGAGAAACAACACAAAGGGTTACAGTAGTAACTTCAGAACTTGTGGAAAGTTATACCTGCCTTTTGTCTGATAATAACTAAGATAATATGTTCACATTCTCTCTCCACATTTCAAAGTTATAATCATAATAATGATACATAACTTCATGCTCTTCTCTATTAAAATTGATGATTGTTTGCTGTCAGCCCAACAAAAGCAACTCTCCATCAGTAAATGTGGGGATTCTCTTCTGGCTGAAGCAAGAACTTTTACTTAAGGCTCAAATGCAGGTCACTGCTCAGGTGCCTCTGAACAACTGTTCTTCATAACAATGCATTTAACAAAGTGTTAACAAGAACAGCATTCGGTGCATTTTCACTACTGAAAATGAAACACACACCAAAGTGAGCCACACCGAACTCTCTTTATTTATAAATAAACAAGTTCTATATGAAAGTGTTAATAATCATAAACTACGTTTCAGACTATACACATGAAAGGACTTTTAAAAACACCCCTTCCTTCCTCAGAACCAATGTGGTTCCCATTTTGGGAAATAACTTGAAGCTTATTATTGCTACCTAAGTATTGTGACATTAGTAAGGTACCAGAACACTGGCCTGGAAGTCACAGAATGTGTAAAGTTGGAAGTGACCACATATGGTCCAACCTCCCTGCTCAAGCAGGCTCCTCCTACAGCACATGGCACGGGATTGTGTCCATACAGTTCTTGAGTATTTCCAGTGAGGGAGACTCCACAACCTCTCTGGACAATCTGTTCCAGTGCTCAGTCACTGCACAGTAAAGAAGTCCTTCCTCATGTTGAGATAGAACTTCCTGTGCATCAGCTTCTGCCCACTGCCTCTTGTCCTATTGCTCAGCACAACTGAAAAGATACTCCATCTTCTTAACACCCTCCCTTCAGATAGTTATAGACACTGACGAGGCCCCTCTGTGGCCTCTTTTTAAGGAAGAGGCTGAACAGGCCCAGGTCCCTCAGCCTTTTCTCGTAAAAGAGATGCTCCAGTCCCTTAATTATCTTTGTTACGCTCCATTGCACCCACACCAGGAGCTCCATGTCTCTCCTGTACTGAGGAGCCCAGATCTGGACACAGCACTCCAGATGCAGCCTGGACAGAGAAGAGGGCAGGATCACCTCGCTGGCAATGCTCTTCCTGATGCATTCCAGGATAGCATTGGCCTTGTTGGCCACCGGGTAATACTGCTGGCTCAGAGACACCAGGACCCCAGCCAGCCCCGCGAGGACAAGGTAAAAATACAAAACAAACAAACAAAATCACTGAGGACACACGGAACTGCGATACCTCTCCGAACACCTGACTTATTTCGGGCGAGGTGATGAAGTCCCCGCTCTCGCCGATGCCGCCGCGGCGGGTGTAGTAACCCTGGGGGGGGACAGAGAGGGAGAGGGGCCGAAGCCTCGGTGAGCGGCGGGGCCGGGGCACAGCTCCCCCGGGCCGCCCCGGCCCGTTCCCGGCGCACCTGTGCGGGGTTGGTGAGCGCCTCCCTCATGTACTCGGCCACCGTCACGGGCCCGCTGGCCCGCAGCTTGCGGCACAGGTGCCGCAGCAGCGCCCCGTCCCCGCCGCCC
>VYXB01000004.1:0-142239 GCA_013397135.1 Pachyramphus minor | reverse complement strand
CCGGCGGGCGGCGATGGCGGCAGCGCTGTGGGACTTCGGCGTGGGGGACCCGCGGAAAGCCGGCGGCGACAGCGGCGAGGAGGAGGGCGAGGACGATGGTGATGGGGAAGGAGGAGATGGAGATGCGGGAGGGTTCACGCTGGACGAGGTGCTGCGCCTCGGCGGCACCAAGGTGAGGGACGGGGCAGAGGGAGCGGGAGCACGTGGTGGATGGGACTCCCCATCTCCGGACGGGCCCTGGCGGGGGGTGGGGTGTGGGTCGTCCCACGCAGATATTGGGAATATGTTTTTTGCTCAGGGGGTGGTGAGGCACTCGGTGGTGAGGCTCGGGGGGTGGTGGGACAGGTTTGCCTGGAGAAAGTACGGATACCCCATCCCTTGCAGTGTTCAAAAGCCAGGCTGGATGGGGCTTTGAGCAGCTCCAGTCTAGTGGAAGGTGTCCCTGCCCATGTGAAACGAAATCGTCTTTAAGGTCCCTTCCAACCTAAACGGTTCTGGGGGGAGCCCTTGGGAGTCTTGGGAGACCTCGCCCTGCATCTGCCTGTAACAGCTGTGCTCTGCTGTCCACAGCAAGATTACCTGATGCTGTGCGCCGTGGACGAGGCGGGTGAGATGGTGGATGGCGGCAAGAAGGACACGATGGATGACCTGAAGGAAGGGGAGCTGGAGGCATTCATCAGCTCTCTGGGGCTCAGCAAGTATGCGAAAAGTTGCTTGGTGGTGGAGGGCGATGAGGATGAAGGCAGCAGCAAGGAGGTGGAGAAGGCTCCAAATAAAGAGAAAAGCAAGAAAGAAACTAATCCTACTTCACTAGAAGGGAAAAAAGAAAAAAAACTCAAGGAGAAGGCAAGCAGTGTGAAAGACAGCAAGAAGAAGCAGGCTGGTGGTGATCAGGGCCAGCATCCTTCAGCAAAGAAAGAAAGGCTGGAGGAAGATTTTGAATTTCATGCTAGGCAAGCGATACTGATCAAACCAGGGGGCAAGTGGTATGACCTAGAATACACCAATGAATTCTCTCCAGAGCCACAGAATCAGACACTTCTGTCCAAGTATAAGGCCCTGGCCCAAAAGCTGTATGAACACGAGACAGACCTTTTTAAGAACAAGACAGACTATCAGAAGGGGGCCTCTTCGGCATGGATGAAAACTGTTGTGTCCTCAGGTACCTTGGCTGACAGAATGGCAGCGATGACCCTTCTCATCCAGGACAGCGCTGTCCACAGTCTTCAGTTTGTTGAGAACTTGGTAAACCTCATAAAGAAAAAGGGCAGCAGGCAGCAGAGCCTCATGGCTTTGGATACTTTCAAGGAACTTCTCATTTCAGATATCTTACCAGACAATCGAAAATTGTGGTCTTTCTCGCAGCGACCGTTTGACAACGTAGTGAAGATGTCAAGTGGCAACAAGGATTCCAGAGACAGACGCTTGATACTGTGGTACTTTGAGCATCACCTGAAACTGCAGATAGCAGAGTTTGTGCAGGCGTTAGAAACGCTGAGCCATGATTGTCTGACAGCCACGAAATCCCGAGCTCTGGCAGTTGCCCATGAACTTCTCTGTAACAAGCCTGAGCAGGAGAAAGCTCTGTTGGTCCTGCTGGTGAATAAACTGGGAGACCCTCAGAACAAGATCGCCACCAAAGCCTCTTATCTTTTAGAGACATTGCTTCACAAGCATCCAAATATGAAGGGAGTAGTGTGCAGTGAGGTGGAGAGGCTTTTGTACCGGTCAAATATCAATGTGAAAACTCAGTATTATGCCATTTGCTTTCTAAATCAGATAGTGCTCAGTCACGAAGAAAGTGCGTTGGCTAACAAGCTGATAACTTTGTACTTCTGCTTTTTTCGGAACTGCATTAAGAAAAAAGATGTTGAATCCAAAATGCTCAGCGCTCTTCTTTGCGGGGTAAACAGAGCTTACCCTTATGCTGAGACTGGTGATGAGAAAGTGAAAGAGCAAATGAACACCTTGTTTAAAGTTCTGCATCTGGCAAACTTCAGTACCAGTGTCCAGGCCCTGATGTTGCTGTTTCAAGTGATGGATTCTCAGCAGACTGTGTCGGATAGGTACTATGCAGCACTGTACAAGTAAGTGGCAGGTTTGCATTTTTTATATGAATTTTATTTTATGAGCTAGTCACCATTAATTTAAAGTTGTAGAAACACTTATTTTGCTTTTAAGATCTTGCTGATTTTGTTTGACTGGCGAGAAATTTCTGATGTTTTCTGTGAGCTGGAAGAAAATGTATTTGATTTCTTTGACTTAACATGGGGATAAAACACAAGTAGTGATAGGTCCTGAGAACACAACATATGCATTTCATCCTTTGCCACGCTCTTCTGATGGCTTGTTTCAATTCCACATGTTATTTGAAGCTAATCGGTAACTATTGGTAACTAAACTAATTGGTAACTATTTCTTCTGAAATCACTTTTTTGTGATATTAGCCTGTAAAGTAAATAAGCCTGTAAATAGCCTAAAATCTTGTTTCCTTTTTTTTTCTTATTGTGAGGAGGGGGAATATTATGTTAATGAATTCTTTAGATGAATTAATTTGTGTAGTTGGAAACCCTCATGTTATAAAAGAATTTTTTTATTGTCTGAGCTGATTGTTCAGACTCTTTATAGGATCTTTACGGGTTTCTGTTTAGTCGATCAAAGGGAAGTTGGTTGCTGGTTTTTTAAAAAAGGAACTTAAGTTCCCCCAGACTGTGGAAGGTATTAAAGGGCCTTGCTGTGCCTGACAGCCTGGAAAAAATTGGGGTAGAAAATGAACCTGCCAGTACATATGTCTGGTCTGATTGTGAAGCATGCTGATTCCTAACCATTTCAGTTGAACTCATTTTATTTATATTTTCTTATAATTTGTTGCTTACTGATGCAGCTTTTTATTTGTTTTTTTTTTTTTAAATCTTCAGTGTCTCGTATATAGGCAGAAATATTACAAGGCTGTTGACAGTTCAGGATTGATCGTAATGATTTTGAGTATTGGGGAACAAGCTGTCCCTGGTCTTTTAGACGGCACTCTGAATAGTGTAGATAATTGTTGTTAATAGCTATTGTTCTCCTACCTGCATTATGACAATCAGCAATATTTTCTCCTGTGTGTTCTACAGGAAGCTTCTAGATCCTGCTTTAGCAACCTGCTCAAAGCCATCCATGTTTCTTAACCTTGTCTATAAATCTCTGAAGGCAGATGTGGTGTTACGGCGTGTGAAGGCCTTTGTGAAGAGGTTACTTCAAGTCACTTGTGGACAAATGCCACCCTTCATTTGTGGAACTCTGTACCTTCTGTCTGAGCTTCTGAAAGTAAAACCAGAGTTAAGGGTCCAGTTACAGGATCATGTGGTATAAAATGATTTCTTTATCTCATTTCTTTTTCAGTAAGAGCTGTTTTTAGAAGTGTCTTTCTCTAACCTGTTTGTTAGTAACCTGAGGGTTTGCTCAGATGTTGTTTCTTGAAGTGGGGAGGAACCATCACATTTGTGTGTTCAATTTTAAGTCCTGTATCAAGGACAAAAATCTGTATTTCTTAAATATTGCCATCATTTATGTAGATTTTTGTAAGTAGTCGAAGAGCTATATGTGCATGTTTCTAAAAAATCAGAATAAATCTGGAAAGGAAAGGCTGTTTGCCAAACATTTTTGGTTTTTAGGAGTCAGATGATGAAGAGTGCTTTAAGGATCAAGAAGAGGCTGAAGAGGCTGAGGAAAAATTTGTGGATGCAGACAAAAAAGTGGAAGATAAAGAGAGAAACACAATGGAAAATTCTGCAAAAACAAATAATTCAAATTCAACAGCCTCATGGGTGCATCATTTGAATATGGGAGGTAAATTAGCAAAAAAATGTAATTAATTTAATGTCTAGCATTCCATAACAGATGTGACATATGTAGATCAAGAGTTGTTTTAAGGTTAAATGACTAAAATATTTTTTTATTTTTTAAATTGAAGTTTGATTGAAAGCAATCAGTGAGAATATTTTTTAGCTCAGCAGTGATGAAGAGACTCTGACTAGTGTATTTCACTTCATGCAGTTTGTAATAAGCAAATATTTGTTTGTAATAAACACAGAAATTATGCCTTAACAATAAACAGGCTTGGGATTTTTTTGCTTCTGTGTTCAAACACCTTCAGAGCCATATATCCAGAGTTAGGATGTGCAGCTTCTCATTTGCTTGTGAAGTTTGCTAAACCCATTTGTCCAGCTTTGAACCTGCACCCAGTTTCACTCCTTCCTGAAAACCTTTTGGAGCAGGGCAAGGGCTTTTCAAGACCTTTCTTAGGAGCACATAGGAACTCAACCTGTACACCTGATCATACACTGGTGAAGGGCAGCTGAATGTAGCCTTTACCTGCTGCCAAATGAATTTGTGGGCTATCCAGCTGAGAATGATTGGCAGCATTGCTGTCATGGTGAAATCAGAATAATACTCTTGTAAAGTTGCCTAAGAAAATTTAAGACATTTCCCTCTCCTCTGTCCCTCAGGCAGAAAGACTGGAACTTCATACGATCCTATGCACCGAAGTCCTTTATACTGTGGTGCTGAAAGTACAAGCCTTTGGGAACTGAAGAAGGTATGGCATTCTTACCTTGGTGTTACTGTGTTTCTTAGTGTGGCTCTTGTATTAAGAGAGGAGTATGAACTTGGTTATTCTTAGAATAGCTCCCTGGGTAACAGAAAATTTAAAGATGATGTGTTGTTCAGCTTTAAGCTTGTATATGTTTCTTACAATGCTGATACTCTGGAGTAGGGAATAAGAGTTTTTAAATGGAGATTTGGACAATAATAATATTTTTTGAGTTTTGAATCTTAGCTTTGATCACTAAAGCTTTTTAGAGTTGCATTAAATAAAATTATAAGTGAAAATGTATTTATTTAATGCAAACAAAAGGTTAGAACTAGATATTCTTCAGTTGTTCAAGGGCAGAGCACGTCAGCCTTGCACTGCTGTGTGTATCTGCCTGTTATTTGATGAGTTACAGAGTGGTCTTATGACATAGTGGTGTTGTCAAGAGTCTGATATGTCAATGTGAGTAATGACTGCGTTAGGTTTTTTAAGTAGAAATAAATAAATTATTCATGTTTTTCAGCTTTCCGAACATTTTCATCCATCTGTGGCCCTATTTGCAAAAACAATTCTAGAAGTAAGTAGTCTTTAGCTTTGAAATTTGATTTTTTTATGGTATGTGTCTTTTGCTGTTTGAAAAAATACATTATAAAGTCTCCTTGCACTCTGCGGGTAACTTGCAGCTCTGCAGAACTCTACCGTACCCTCAATTGCTAAGCTTTTCATGGAATTAAAGTGTTTTATGCAAAGAAGACTGCTCACAAAAATTCCAACTTTGTAGAAATGTGGGTATTATATGATTCTTAAAGCTTTATTAGAGTTTTTATATATCTTTTTATTTGACCTTTTTTTTTGTTTTTTAAATGTGCAGAACCCTACTGTAGAACAAACTCTTTTTTTAATGCTGTTGTTGTACCATGCCCAAAATACTCAAACCTACACAAATACCTATTTAAAATATTTATTTTCCATTTGAATGTATGGTGTCCAAATGACATTGAGTATTAACTGCTGTTAACAAGTACATTGCAAGGCAGTTTGTCGCTGAAACAGAGCAAAGGAAGTGGTTTTTATTTTTAGGAAAATATTGAAATTGCAAAAATAAGAACCAGATCAGGGTTCCGTGATGTAATATCCCCAAGTCTTTGTCTTTTTAAAGTATGGTTTAATGTTATGCTTGAACTGATTGAGTCCTCTGTGTTTAGATGCTGTGTTTCTAAAATGAAGACCTTAATGTTATTTGGCTTTTTGCTTCTTTCAGGGAAATCACATTCAATACTCTGGGGACCCTTTGCAGGATTTCACATTAATGAGATTTTTGGATCGCTTTGTGTACAGAAATCCCAAACTCAATAAAGGCAAAGGTATGCACTTCTCTGTACGTATTAGCGTGTGATCTCGATTATAGATGCTGTCCAAATTCTCGTTCTCTCAGATTGCCCTTGCCAAGTATTTGGGGTGCATGTGGTACAAGAGGAGTGGGATTAGTGTTCAGGGCTGCAAGAGAAATGTCTGCAGCCAGAACCAGCTGACAGTCACATTCTGCTGACCCTCACACTCACAGTGCAGAATTGCTGACTTTGCAGGAATAAGCTAGTGATATGGGAATATAAAGACTACAGAAAGGTTGAGGTTGGAAAGAACCTCTGGAGGTCATTAACTCCAGAGAGGGCCACCTAGAGCAGACTGTTTAGATGGCTTTTAAACGTCTCCAAGAGTGGAAACTCCACTGCCTCTCTGAGCAACCTGTGCCAGGGCACAGTTGCCTTCACAGTGAAAACATGTTTTCTGATGTTCAGGTGGAGTCTCCTGTGTTTCAGTTTGTGCCCATCACCTCTTGCCCTGTTGCTGGGCACCACCGACAAGTGCCTGGCTCTTCTTTACACCCTGCCTTCAGATGTGCATTGATGAGAACCACCTGAGCCGTCTCTTCTCTAGGCTGAACAAGCATAGCTCTCTCACACTTTGCCCACAGGAGAGATGCTTCAGTCCAGTCCCTTCATCAGCTTAGTGACACTTTGCGTGACTTTCTCCAATATGCCCATATCTGCCTTATTCTGGGGAGCCCAGACCTGGACACAGTGCTCCAGGTGTGGTCTAGTAAGTGCCAGGAATACTGCCAGCCTTCTTTGCTGCAGGGGCACAGTGCTGGCTCACAGTCAGCTGTGTGTCTGCCAGGACTACTGGAGTATTTTCAGCCAAGCTGCTTTCCAGCTAGGCAGCCCCTGGCACGTACTGGTCACTGGGTTTGTTCCTCCTCTAGTGCAGGACTTTGCACTTCCCCTTGTTGAACTGCAGGAGGTTCCCCATTTGTCCAGCCTCTTGAAGTCATATGGATAGCAGCACAACGCACTGGTGTAGCAGCCACTCCTCACATTTTTGTATCGATAGTAATTAAATAATTTGTTTCTGATTTATATTCTGATACAGAAAACACCAGCAGCGTGGTAATGCAGCCAAAGAAGAAGCAGTTTATGAAAGATATGCAGAATCTTGCAGGTAAGCCAGCTACTTTTCAGTTAAGATTATGATGGCTAAAAAATTCTGAGTTGGTTGTTGTAGACATGTTATCTGCGCTCTGTCTGTGCTGTTTGTTGTAGCAATGTTGTAGAATAGAAGAGAGTGTTGTCCATCAGGAGTGCAGTGGTGCTGCCTGATGTTTAGGATCAGGTCTCATCTTCTTGTAAGGGTGTATGGAATCTCCACAGCTGAAATTTCGGATCATTGAATCATTCTGAGAACAAATGATGTAGGGAAAATCAGTTATCCTATAGCCATTTTTACTCTATTATGATTGAAAAATAACTTAAAATCTCAGAAAATTGATCTGTATAATTATTTAAATCACATTAAGCTCTTCTATTAAATGATATGGATTACTCCATACAATGCCACAGCTGCAGCTGCAGCTATTGTTACAATTAGTGTAAGGTACCTTTGGCACTGTTATTTTGCTGAGAGTCTTCCTGCTTCCAGAGAGAGGCTGCCTTTTCCCTAGTCCCACTGTTTCAATAATTAAGAGCAGGATTTGATGGTAAGAACCAGCAGTTAAAAAATTAGGGTAAACCATCATTCAAACTTGCTGCTTGAGGACAGAAGAGGTATCATCTTCTATGGTAGAGTGTCTATAACATTCCCAGGGATGTGCTCTCCTCTGACTTTGGGTCTGTTTTATTACACAGAGGTTTTAGTTATATAGATTAGTTGATGTCCCTTTATGGCTGTTAAAACTTAAAGTAGGAATTTTAACCTAGAATGCATTTGAAGGTACAGTTTATTTGTCACATTCTTTAGCTTGTTCTGAATTGAAGGAGCAGACTGAATATTTAGAATTTGAGGAATTTGAATTTTCTACAAATGAAATGATAACAAAACTTTGGATATATTAATGTGGTTACAAAACTCTGCAGTTGTTGCATGTAGCTGATCTCTGCTGAGGCTTAGAGAGCTGCGATTGCAAATCCTCTGGTACCTTCTGCTGTTCATTTGAAGTATTGCTGTGAGTGTGCTGATCTGGTTTCAGAAACTTGGACCCTTGTCACTTTGAAAATATTATAGTATATTCTCACTGAGATAATTAGTAGCTCTTTTTCCTTTGATTTACTTCTGAGGAGGAGGAGGGAAGGAATTATGAGGGTAAAAATCTCCACAGGGAACCCTAACTGGTCTGCTGTTGCAGTGTCATATTTTGCCTCAGTTCCTCAGAAAAGGAGGCAACTTGAGGCTCGATCCCTTCCTCAGGGTGCTCAGCTGGTGCATGGTTCTGCCTTGCAGCTGCTGACAAGCATTTCTGCTGCCAGGAGTGATGGGCAGAAGCAGTTCCAGTGTTTTAGTGCATGACAGCAAGTTCATCTTAGTTCCTACTTTTTTTCCCATTATTGTTTTAATGCATTCTTGCTGTAGGTGATTGTAAACCCCACCTTGCTGATACATAACTTAGAGCCTGGTTAGGGCTTTGCCTCTTCTGTTTTTCCATGGGGTCTGTTCCTACTGAAGTATCATTATATACACTGAGAACCACTAGTTTGAAGAGGTTTTGAATGAGCTCTACTTTAACAGATGACCCTGGGTATCTGTGTACTTCTGTCTGTGCATGCTGTTTATCCTCTTAAAAGAATAACAATCATTTCAACTTGAAGTAAAATCAGTTTTTTTTTCTCTTTTGCAGTCAACAGTAAGGAATTCCGTGCCAAAGATGAAAGCAAAATCCCAGTGGATGAAGTGTTCTTTCACAGGTAATGAAATGCTTGCGAATGCTCCTTTTAAGTGTTGGTTTTCTACTGCAATGCCATTAAACCCCACTACATTTTCAAGTATTCTTTGGTATTTCAAGTATTTGCAAATGTTGGTTAATTTGAGTGACTTCTGATGATAGTGCTTTTCTGGGATGTAATTTTGAGATTTGTCAAAAGTGCTTAGGAAAGAATATCATGTATGAACAAAGGCAGTCAGGGCTTGTAGTCTAAAATTAGGTAAATATCTTTTGAGTTGTAGTTCTTATGCATTAGAAGTATATTTAAAGAAAGCTGGAATATACCTTGTTTATGTTATTAGCATCAAAGCTTATTATAATAGAACAAAGCAAAAAAAGTCAAAGGAGCTGCTTTTCAGAGTATTTATTTATTAGTCGTAGTTCTTTCTGTTTCTCTGAATTTTCTTTCAGAGTATGATACAAAAATGGTTATAGCACTTAAATTGGAGTGATACACATTTGGCAAAGACTTGTTTTTATTAGATCAAAGTACTGGTTATGTGTGAGTGTCTCCTTAGGAAATTAGTGTTTGAATTAACTTCATTTATTTTTTTAATTCACTTAGAGTGTTTTTGTTTGGTTGGTTTGTTTTGTTTAATATATTCATTGCTGTAGAGGCCTTTAAACATTTTTGAACTATCGGATTAATGGAACTTACTAATTTTAATTAATTGATATTATAGTATTGAGGAATATAATATTAATAAAGAAATAGTGGTTTTAATTTTGAGATTAAAGAAGAGCAACTTAAAAACGTTTCCCCTCTCTAAAAATGGTACTGTTACACTGAAGATTACTAAAACTGAGTATAAAGTACTCTTTTGTATATGATCAAAATTGCCTTCTGTGTTTGGTAGTTCTTTAATATGAAATGAAGGTGGAAAAAGTGGTTTAAAATGGCTGACAGAAGGTAAAACTACACACCCAAAGGAAGAGGGCTATGAGAGAAAATGTAATAAAACTTAATGGGTCAGTGTCTTTTATACTTTTTTCCCCAGTTATATTCAAGGTGCACTTCATCCTTTCTTCCTTACCGATCTGCAGCAGATTCTTACATCTCTCTTGTGCCCTTTTGTGTTAAAAATAACTTCTGGCACCTCTGTCTAGTGAAATNGAATTTGAAAGAGTATTGGGTAAGGTTGTGTTCTTCCTTGCAGTTAACTATCCCAGTATTTCCTGCTTTTTTCAGATTACTAGTTTATCCTTTTTGTAGTTCGTATTGCATAAAAGAACGAGATACAGGACTATGGAAGTGGAAGAACACTGGCTTTCCGGTTGCCATGCTATGGTACTGCAGCCAGCAGTTCCTACAGTCCATTCTGTAAGCCAGGTGGATGTCCATCTTGTAAAAGAGGTCTTGCTCGCACCACTCCAGTAGTCAACTTGTTTGAATGGTTGGAAATCATCTGATTTTGAGCTTAAGCTCACGAGTGGCAGTTCATGCCTCTTTGTTCTTTTACTGATGTAGTCTGAATAACTTTTTCTAGCAGCATGTAACATTGGCTTCCATTTGTTCTTTTCTGCTTGGCCTTTTTCAGTCTTGCTTACAGTTTCTGTCATCGTTTCTAACATATTTTGTTTGTTCAGTAAAGTCCTTGGTGTACTTTTGCAGTAGTCTTAGCTCTTCCTGTATCATGTGCTTTGTTTGCTTTCTAATTAGTGTATGATTTGTTCCAGAATCTAAATTTGTTTGTGCACCACAAAATGTCCTCTATTTTATTATTTCATATTTTACTTATACAGTAATATATGCATTTGGAGAAAAGAAAATGCAGTTAGCTCTCCATAACTGTTGTGTACAGTATTTTTAGAGAATTCTAAATTCTCACAGCAGGGTTCTTTCTTGATGACTCAATTAATGGCATCTTTGTTATGACGAGAATCTGTTAACAATTAATTGCACTTGTCTTTTTATTGTTAGTAGTGCTAATGAAAATTTGCTTCATAAAATCAGGACCCTCTAATGTTAGTATTTATTTTTTGAAACAGAACAGCTGTTATTTTTGAGATTTTTTTTTTTAATTTCCTTTTTTATATAGCAAATTATTCCAAAGTCTGCTTGCTTTTCTTAAAAAATTATAGTGAATACTTCTGAAAATGAACATACAGATTAGCTGACAGGGCATTTGCTTGGCTATCTTAATTCAGTTTTTGTTCTATCTGACATGGTGCAAGTATTTGAGACTTCTGATATCCCAGTTGTCTGTCTGCTTCCGGTATCATCCAGTTCTGGTGATAAATTGCATCCTGGGTAAAATAAAACTTCCATTACTTTTCAAAGTAAAGTATTTTTCTCAGAAAAAGTTCATTTAGCTTTAGGTAACTGCTCTGTGGATTTTTTCTACTACAGGAGTATGAACCTTTGGTATGAGGTCCCATTGTTACTGGTGCAGATCATATAAACTGTTCAGGAAAATGATACCTAAAAATTAGGTATTTTGCAATTATAGAATCATAGAATGGCTTGGGTTACCTGAGACCTTAAAGATCATCTAGTTCCAACCACCCTGCCACAGGCAGGGACACCTTCCACTAGACCAGGTTACTCAAAGCCCCATTCAATGTGGCCTTGAACACTGCCAGGGATGGGGCATCCACACATTCTCTGGGCAGCCTGTCCCAGTGCCTCACTACCCTCACAGTAAAGAATTCTGTCCTAATATCTAATATAAACGTACCTCTTTCAGTTTGAAGCCTTTTCCCTTTGTCCTGTCACTACATGCTCTTGTCAAAAGTCTCTCCTCAGCTCTCTTGTAGCCCCTTTTAGGTACTGGGAGGCCACAATAAGGTCACCCTGAAGCCTTCTCTTCTCCAGACTGAACAATCCCAAGTCTCTCAACCTGTCCTCTTAGGAGAGGTGCTCCAGCAATCTGGTCATCTTTGTGGCCCTCCTCTGGACTTGCTCCAACAGGTCTATGTATTTGTTGGACACAATGACTTAATTCATATTTCTTTGCTTGCTTTGTAGTAATAATTTATTTTCTCCCTAGATACATTTGAAGCTGCTGATAATGCTGTTATTGACCAGGATGACCTTGATTTTGCTGGGTAAGACTTCAAATTGGTTCTTACATCTCGTTTCAATAGAGTTTTCCTGTGCAGAACTGGATAGACCTTTTTCAGAAAGACTCAGAATATCACCTTGCAAAAAAGGCAGTAGCAGTTGAACACTGAATAATGCTGGGTTTTTTCGCATGTCCCATAATGGATCATGATGATCCTGTGGTGCTTATGGTTTCCTGGCTTGACACGTGAGAGACCTGTAGCATATTATTTATACAATGGAGTGATCCAGTAAGCAAGGAAAAATCTTGTTTTATATTGTCTCAGGTTTCTCTTTGAGAATTACCAATTACAAAAGGAACCAGTATGAGGCATAATGGTTCTACTGCTTTAAGGACTGGTTGTAAGCAGACCCAACACAGTAAATAAACATCGTGGAATCCAGAATCACAGAGCTCAGTACTCAGAAAGTTAACAGTTTCATCAGTTAGAGAGTCCTTTAGGTTGGAAGGGACCTTTAAGATCATCAAGTCCAATTAATTATTAGGAAGCCTCCTTTTTTACTTGAAGAATCTACAATGCAGGTTTTGAATTGGCACAGAAATTTTTTTCTTGAGGTGACAGGAAGATTGAGGTCTAAACTCCTAGTGAAATCTGAAAATTTTTATGATCTAGACTGGTGCTTAGTAGAGCAGTTTGTATGTCTTACAAAAAAGACTTTCTGAAAAGGAGCAAAGATAGAATACTGAAGCTGACATTTCTGCTAATTTCAGAATAGGATTCTCTCTAGAACTTCTTAAAATGGTTGACTTTTATAATACAGTTCTCTATACTAATGTTGAAAACATACCTGAGTGCATAATACATGTATCTTAGGTCTCAGCCTACATTTTTTTGCAGTGATGTTGAACTTTTCTAACATGGTGTTTGCCAGTAGGTAGATGTCACCTGGATCTAAACAGTATTTTGCTGGATGAAGTGCTAAGCTTGTTACATCTTTCTTTAGTAATATAAAAAAGAAAACCAAAGGTGGTAAGAAAGGCAAAAGCAGTGAAGAATCTGGTGCTGACTGGGAGGATTCTGATGATGAAGATGCATTCAGTGATCTGGATGATGAGGAAGTGTCCTTAGGAAGTATGGAGGAAGACTTTGAAGAGGATATGGATGAAGAGGGAGGTGTATTTATGGATGTGTCTGATGATGATAACAACCTAGGTAAAGTATCATTTATTAAAAAAAAATGGGAAAAAAAGTGCCATAAAAATATGTTATCTAATATGTAATTACACATGTAAATTCTGATTTAGTTACCTAGGTGGGGAGTTTGCATTTTAAGCAAAGAAATGACAGATCCTTTTCTAGACAATGAAGTCTTAAGAGAAATATTTCCTGGCAGTCTCCTAGGTGAGAGTGGGATTTAGGCTCCTGGGTAAAAAAACTTGCAAATGAGACATGTTCCTTTCATTCTGAAAATACTGGCAGTAACAAAAGTAGCTTTCTACAAAATAAGTGGCTACAGTAGGCAGGTATATTAAAAGATCTCAAAGAGAAAAATAAAAGAATGTGGTACTTCGTAATTTTTGTATTTCTTCAGAATCTTAATGTTGATTTTTTTTTTAGATGAGATAAAGTTTATTTAAATTGCTGTTCACAAGTAACAGCTTACTCCTCTAGTACAGCTATGCACCCAAATTTTTATTACCACTATAATAACTGATTCTTGGACCTGCATGGTTTTATTTTTTCAATTGAAAAGCAGAGTTTACACAGAATACAATGTAAGTGGTTGGAAAAGCACAGGTTAATGGAATATTTGAATAAATAACTAAAGGCCACAAGAAGATGATTCAGGGTAGAGGAGATAAACTGTTCATATAGCTGTTAACAGATTAATCTGTCATGAAATTATTATTTCACCAAAATCACCAAGCAGATGTATTTTATGTATCTTAGTATTCCATTTTTGGTGCTGTGTTAAAAACCCAGAAAGGACGGCACAGCACTGACCACTTTTTAATTGTCTATGTTGAAGAAAACCAGATTTGGTTGTGTGTGCTGTTTTTTAAAGAAAAGACTATGACCATTATGACAAATATGTCTAAAAAGAAATTTTAGCCTCTGCTGTGCTTTAAATACATGTATGTGGTGTGAGAATCAGATATTGATGTATCTTTTTTCTGTCAGATCCAAACAAGAACAAGCAATTGAATTCTGTTGGTAAAAAGGGCAAGAGAAAGAAGGATGTGAATTTTGAGGGATCACTGGAAGGTAAGAAAATTCTGCCATAATTTCCATCTGATAAAGCTCAATACAAATACAGAGTCTAAAAAACTGCAGAATTGGAGCATTTTGCTACAGTAGATTATCTACAGTTTTGGATCTGGGTTCAGATTTGAATAAACCATAAATAAAAAGGAGGTTGTCCTCAAGGCAGCATGGCTAATTCAGAGCGACAATCTGCTGTTGAAGGAAGGGATTTGAAGAAGGAACTTCTGCAGAAGAATGGAGTTGTACTGGTGGTTTGCGCATCTGTTACATGTGATGCACAGATTTGTGCTATTTAGTTCTCAGAAACTTTTTTCCCTTTTTTTTAGGGGAGGTGGAGAATAAAGGTTTCTAACACAGCTATTTTAGATGGTCTCATTAAATAAAATTTAAAAATTAAAAACATGGTAACACTTTGTTTTAGTGTCTCTGTGAACTTAAAATTCTGTCTCATAATATCTTTTGTTTAAAGGATCCAGCCGAGCAAAGAAGAAAAAACGGCAAGATGCTGGTATACTGGCATCTGCAGAAGAGGTGAGTGTGACTGGTGCTTAGCAAAAAGTGATCAAGCATTTTATTTGTTTCTTTGTAACAAAATACTGAAATTTCTCTCTTTAAAGTTTGGCTATCTGCTGGACGAAAATGCTGGATCCAAGTTTGACAATATTGGAATGAACGCCATGGCCAACAGAGATAATGCAAGTAAGTGCATGCTACAAACAGCAGATAGTTGTACTGCTGGTTTACTTCTTTTCCTTCAGATTCTGTACTTGAAAAGATGCACCACCTTCAACTGAAATACACGGTCAGAAACCACACAGTTGGCACAGTAGCTCAACATCAGTAAGAAATGATGTAGTTTTCTTCAGCTGCTTCTAATACAAGCGTTTCTAGCATTAGTAAAATACAAATCAATGTCTAGACTTTGAGATGGTTGGATTTGTTTTGTGAAGTGAAAAAAGCCCAAAATTTTCTCAAAAAAAATGTTCTCTTGCACTTTATTGAAACATTTATAAATACAGTAGCCAAGTTTTAACTTCTACATGATTTATCTGTATGCCACGTCATGGTAAGAGGTATCCATCGGCTCCTTATTTCTCACTTTCCCTCTTACAGATGTCAAACAGATCCAGTGGGAAATAGAGCGTGACAAGTGGCTTCACAACAGGGACGTAAAAAGCATCATCAAGAGGAAGAAACAGTTCAGGCACAGAGGGCTGAAAAACAAGTACAAAGGCAAGAAATCAAGAAGATGAACTGGACATTTTGATGTAGACATTTTAAAGCTAATTATTCCAAAATAGTTTTTTAATTAATCACACATCTTTCTTACTTCAGTTCTTGCTGCTTAACCACGTCATTTGGTCATTCTCCCTTATGCCATGAATTCCAGACCACTCGTTGGATTTGTAATAAACTGAAAAATAGGAAAATCCATGTCAGCTCTAAGTTATACATATCTGAAGAAGAGCCACTTTGTGGCTAGTTTTATTGGATATACACCCCTCCAGTTCCAAGGTCTCTATCCAACAGCCTGACACTCCAGCCATGCCTATGCAAAACAATAAACACTTCTGCAGTGTCTCCTGGAGTAAGTTTTAAGCAGTAATTACATTGGTTTTATACATTAAGATGCAACGGAAGCTTCAGCCATCCTTCCGAAGCCAACAGCTGCAAACCTACCTTCCAGAATTGATGGAAACCTCTTCTGCATTGTGTATCTGAAATCTGACTGGAGAGGTAAATCACAATTACTTTCCCAACATATTTTAAGGTAATTAAATGCACTATTTTTCTAACCAGATTTGCTTTCTCTAAATTTGTTTGAGCTCTTTAGTTACAGCCACCACTGTGATCTGAACTTATTTTTTAAAATTGTATCACAGACTGTGTTGAGGTTACCTGTACGTGCAGCCCCATCATCTCTTTTTTCTGAGCTTCCTCACAATTGTGATAACCAAATACAAGCTACAGATACACATGAAGCTGAATGCCTCTCACAGACAGACACGCAAGTAAAAACTGGGAAAACTGCTTTGTTTCCTTACGCAGCTTAAGGTGTTCAATGAATCCTTCTGTGGGCCGCTCTGGCTTTATGCTATTCTAAGGATTTACAGCAGCTCACATAAGGATCTTACCCATTCTAGTGCTAGAACAAAGAAAGCAGTAAAAGCCTCACTCTGAGCTCACTACAGCTTACAGAACTGCAATTTAAGAAAATCTACCTATGCATATAAAAACTAGGATCTAGAACTGAAAAGGAAGGGAAAAAAGAACTGTGCATGCTCAGCACCAAGTTACCATGACAGGCTGAAACATCTGTTCTCCATGGGTTTGTTATATTTAATAAAAATGCAAAGAAAAATAGCGAAACAGCCAGACGTCATCTGAATCCCAGAAAACAAATGCAAACTGATGTAGTGTAGGCGAAGTTCAGCTTGAACTTGACATAAAGACCACAATACTGTTGAAATGGGTCGACTCTTTCCCACCCAGCCAAAGCAACAGCTGCCTTTTGGCAGCAGGACAGGATGACTTCTCTGGCAGGGACATGGGACTGTCAAGCTACTGCTGCACCCTCCAGAGCCCTGAATGCAAAATAAGGCCACTGCTCTGCAGAGCAAAGACCCTTGTAGTAACTAAGTTGGCGCTTGGCTTATTTCTGTGCTCCCTAGGCATGGTGGTATAAGTCTGAGAGACTTGAGGGACAAACTAAATAACCTGGAAGACAAGGCTGGTTGCCTCATGCCAAGCGAGTCTGTCCTCAGCCTGGGAAATGTCAAATCCCGGAGAGACCCACACAGCCAGGGCGTCCCTTCATGGGCTCAACACCAATTGCCCCAAGCAGGACCGATCAACCCCTGCCTCATTTGCGGTTAGCCTCTGTCCTTTTTAAGTCCTTCTTTGAGCCCCTGCTGTTAATGTAAGAAGGAGCAGGATTCGGCTTTGCTCCTGGTGCGGCCGCGTGCTGCCTCCCAGAGGATTCCCCGCGGGCTTGGTTTCATAAAAATTTAAATAGCTGCTGGTTCTTCAAGACCTGTCCCCGGGGGTCCGCCCAGAAAGCCACTCCTGTGCACCTGCACTCAGAGGAGCCGGACACCTGACCCCAAAACCGGCAGGTTTTCCTTACAAAGCCCGGGCGGTACACGGTGCTCCCGCGGCGGCCCCCGCGTGGAGGAACCTCCCCTGCCCACCTCCCCCTCCCCGCCGGGGGCGACCCCTGCCGCACCTTGGCTGCGGTCCATGGCGCGGTAGAGCAGGACGGCGCCGAGCAGCCCCGCCGTCTCCAGCAGCAGCAGCCCCTTCACGACTCGCAGCGCCATGGCCGGGGCCCGGCGCCTTCCGCTGCCGCCGCTCAGGCACCGCCCCGCGCGTCGGGCCCGCACCGCCCCGACATGGCCGCCGCGCCGCTGCTGGAGGGGGAGCTGGCGGGGGTTGGGAAATGTGGGATGTGTAAAAATTTCCTTAAGAAAGGAAAGTATGACCCCTGATGTGTGGTCTTTGTATGCTTTCAGGCCTAATCAAAAGGAAAATAGATTTAATTCATGAAGCAGGTAGCGCCTAACAAGCTCGAAGCCATGTACGTGTTTTCTGCAAAAATGAGATTTCGTTACCCGGTGTGCAAAAGGCAGCAATTACACACTCGAAAGAGACATTGATTATTTATGTCGGAGTTGCGCAAGCCCAGGTGCTCCGGTAGTATTCCAAAAATCAAGCGCACCTACTATCAGAGCTTTTTACTATTTATACATTTTAGCAAACAAAGGAATTAGTGCACATTGGCTACAAATTACGTAGCTCTGTTATTAACTAGTATTCTATCTTCTACTTGTTAACGATTCTCTCGCTGCCTGGCAACAGGTCCCACTCTCCACCGCCTTTCCCTGGGGTACCCGCTGTTCCCACCTTGCTGTTTCAGGCAGCACATGTGCCCCACACAGCAAAGGGGCTGGGCCAGGTCTTATTGCTCCGTGTTGAGGGTCATGAGCAGGTGTCCCAGTTGGGTGAGGGAGCAGCCCTGCACGGCAGCACCGCACTTCTGCATCATCAGCTGTCGGAGGAGCAGCTCAGATCCTTCTGGGAGCCAGCACTGGTCTCTTCGTGTGTTTTCTTCCAGGTGAAGGCACAGTGAGACGCATCAGGCTCACAGCCATTAAAAAGGGATCTTAGTTTTATCATGGAGGTGTGAAAAAACCCCCAGTGCCATGCAAGATCTCAGTACTTAATTGTTTTTAACATGGAAAAGGGCATCAATGCAGACAAGCTCAGACAGAGAGGTATTCAGAACCTAAAATGGCAGCATTCTTTCCCTCTCAGTAGTGTTCTGTTTTATAGTTTTGTTTTCATTGTTTTTTAGTATTCATATTGCTCTTAACTCATATTATGGGACTGAATTTATCACCGAAATAACAGCTCTTCAGATTTTTCTTAATAGGGACTTTATTTTCTTTGTAAGACGCTTTTCCCCCCCTTTAATGTTTTGTAAGATAAGATACAATGCTTTTGCTGCTCATTCTTACAGGGTGATTAATTTTCCAACTCTGTTTTCCCTGGTATCTGAGCTTGCAAGTATTGATTTCACTCTGAGTATTTCTTAGTAAAGTAATTCCTACTCTGAGGACTTTAAGTGGACAGCATCAACCCAAGCAGCTGAAGCCTAGGGTTGTAGGAGAAAACATGGACCCACGAAAGGAATTAGTTGCATTAGCATGGCAGCAGATGCGGCTCTAACCAGAGAGGGCCTAGGTCAGGGTCTGTTCAGCACATAGAATTTGCATTGGTTGATGACTTCTGATCTGGAAAGAAACTGTGGTGTATTAGAGGATTAAAAAGTATACCTGTAGTTTTTAGGGTGAATTTATAGCAGCTATGAGACAGAACACTGAACTAAGAGAGGGCAAAAAGGAAGGAGCTGGCACAAAATGTGAAATGTGCATTCTTTTAAGGAGCCCATAATTCCTTTGGGCTTGGGTCGAGACCCCTTTATAGGGCTGGACCCTATAAAGACCTGAAAGTCCATTTGTCATATACTGGCATTGGCTTTTATTTCTCACAGACTTCAGACATAATGCTGATTGCCTCTGAGGTTTAGTAATTCAGTAAGCCTGTTGTGTTTAGGGAGAGGGATCAGTAGACAAAGAAATAGATCTCACACCGTTAATATTGGCCAGTTTGTGGTAGGTCAGCAGCAGGAAATTTTACCAAAGACCACTGACAGTTATTCAGTAGAAAAAGGAGTACACAACACCCTGGTTTTCTGAGGAATGCAGCTCCCTCCTACCTGGCAGGCTCTGGTAGAAAAGCCTGTATGAGAGGTTTCACAGAAAAATCAGGAAAGCAGGAGGGAGAGAAAATGATACATTTTTGCAGTGCAGCTGTTACAATCTGCAGGTAAATATTTTGGATTTTGCTTGCATTTGGATATTTGCTTTTACATTTTCAAACTGTGCTAAATGAATTTCTTGCCCTGATTTCCTATAGCTTGAAAACTGTGGGGGAAAAGGGCAAGATGAAAGGGAAAAGAACGAAAAGGAAAGATTACTTGTCCCGGTCTGAAACCAGAAATTTCTGGGCTCCTTCTTGCCCCTTGATGTGACACTCAGACTCACCAAACCATAGTGTAACCAGGCACTGATAAAAATGTCTCTGCAGGCCTCTTTCCCCCTTGAACGTGGGAGCCTGGGGTCTGGCTTCCTCTGCCAGCTTCTGGGATGTTTTCCACGCAGGGCTCAAACTCCTTGGCAGCATAAATGTGGCTGATGAAGGACTCACATAGAGGCCATTCAAAAGTTTTTTCTTAAAGCTTTAACATTGCCCTCATTCCGTTTACTTTTCAAGTATTATGAAGGTTAAATTACAGTAAAGTCCCATTATGTTAAAGGTTTCCCCCAGCTCAGGTGTGTGTAGTAGAGAGGAAAACTGATGCAAAGGACTATTTGTGAGGTAGGAGTGAAGGACAGGGGAGCTCTAGGAGTCAGAACTTGTGAGAGATGGATCACATGGTTGAGAAGCCAGTAAGAGGATTTTGAGATTAGGAATTTTAGGCTTATCAGTTGTATCTTGTCATTAAAATATGTTTTTGCGCACATCTGGGCAGATGTGGACACAGATTTGGAAACTCAGTGATTTTGACTCTGCTCTGTACATAAATGGGAGAGTGATTTAAATGATGTGCATCAATGTCATATACAAATATGACAATGTCATATATAAATATGATATTGGGTGGTTTATAACTGTGATATATATATTATAAGACATTGTATGATGTGTACACATAGTATACATCATACTGTATAAATGACATATTTCTGCTGCTTCCATCCAAGCATCCTGGGGCACTTCATGTAAGATAGGGTGGAATTTATTCCTTTCTGGGAATAACTTTCCACTGAAAACATGAGGTTATGTTAATGCATCTGGCAGCTGTGTTCACAGGGGACTCGCTGCAGGAGGCAGCAGCAGCTCCACAGCTGCATCTCGGTGAGCTCCATGGGAGGCCGACGGGGACACGGGGAGGGTGCTACAGGCCAAGGTGAACACACTGTTCCCTTGCTCTGTCCTTCCAGCAATTGTCAGAGCATCAGTGGGGCAAATGTTGACTCATGGAAATCTTGGGGAATTTGGCTCCATGGCACAGATCCAGGAGCTGGCCACAGGCTTAGTGGCTTAGAGTGGGATGCGGTGTGGGGGAGGATTTACTTCAAGATCCTCTCCAAAGGGTGAGGGGTGGGGAGGATGCAGGTGTCCCATGGGTAAAAGTCCTTCTACCACTTGTTCTGACATATGCTTCATGGAGACAGTCACAGGCGCAACTGAGGACAACCACTGGCAGTGCCATCAAATAGGTGATGCCTTTTTGTCCTTGACCCAGGGCAACAGAGAGAGGCAAACATTTCCGTCAGCAGGAGTGAAGCTTCTTGCTCCTTCCTTCCTTCTCCTACCCAGAACCTTCGCATGTTTTTCTCTGTAAAATGCAGAAAAGCTCCCTTTATTGTCCATCACTGATTGTTTTTATGAATATATTAAAAAAATGTAAAGTTCATTGTTGAATCAGTTCTGCCCCCAGTGCTTTCCAAATACTAGCTATTAGTGAGCCAGGAAAGTCACAGTTAAGAAACTGTTGAGGATCTCGTTAGTGGAAAACATTATTTTGTTTATAATCATTTGAGTGCCTTAGTTTTATTTGTCATTCAAATGACTATTGTGCTGAATTAAGCCCCATAATGAGGAGGCTCTGAGATCTTAGATAAACCTCCGATATGTTTTATTTTGTCCTTTGGGTTTCTTGGCACAGGCATGAAATGGCTTATCCAGATTTTAAGTGATTTAATATTTACAACTACTCAGAGTATGCCTGTAAGCGCAGAACTACAGTTTATTGAATATGGAGATCCAGGTAACTATCAGGTTCGTGAAAAGAAACTGCCGAACCTCTAAAAACCTGTTTTTTTCTCTTTCCTGCACCCGCGCACACAAGTTATTAAAAGGAAGTCATGCAGCAAGTAAAGATATTTCTCCTGAGAGGAGAAAAAAGATAATCTTGGATGACTAATGCCTTTTGATTAGGAGCTGCTTCACACAGGCGACTCTCACAAATCATTACTGCACCCGTGTAATAAACCTGTTCCCACTTACGGTTCTGTTTAATTCTAAAGAGGATGAAATAGATTCCATCTCCAAGGATTTTGGTAATGCATCTGAATTATTATTGCCTCCCCAAGTCTTTTTTCAAGAACAAAGCTAAGGTGGGCTTTTTTTTCTTTTTCCAAGAGCAAGCCTTATCTCTCTCACAGCACCCGTGTGCAAGAGTGATTTTGGGGCCATATCCTTTTCTTGCACTGAAGCAAATGGCACTGGGGGAAAGCTACTTGGAGACAGTGGCACTCTGATGATGCCTGGGCTGCCTTAGCACCCCTACAATTTACAGTAGCCTTAGGAGTGCTGTAGTTAACGTAAGCAAGGGCAGATGTAGAGCTGTTGCAGTGCTCTGAAATTGATGGAGCGTCATGATTTTCTTTTTTATGCTCCTCTTTTCTATTCATGACTGTGGTGGGAATGAATGTGGCAGCACTATCTCAGGGACATTGGCTGTCTCCTTGCAAAGAGTCATGTGGTTAAAACTTAAGTATTTCTGGTACTTGGTCACTGAATGATGGCAGATACATAGCACTTAAAAGATGAATCACAGAAGAAGGAAATAATTGATTATGGGAGGGAGTTTTTTTCCATTATTGGTATTATTGGTATTTTTTCCTGGATGAGGAGGAAAAAATAAAACATGTCTAACAAAAATATTTAATGTGTATAACATGTTTTCAGAAGTGTTTATGCTTCTCTGAGGATTACAGTCTCTTAAAGATTTCAAGAACCCTAATGCCATACTCTCAAAAAATCAGAGATGATTGTAACAGCTGTGGTTTTCCAAAGGAGCTTTTCCTAGCAGGGGTTGGCAAATGGTTCCTTACTGTTTGCCAGGTCTTAGTTAGTTATGGGGTAGTATTCAACGACAATATTACAGTATTTCCAGTTACTTCTTTTTATGATTGCTTCATGACATAGGCAAACCTTAGAAGTGATAACAAGGTCTTTATTATGATCATGTTATAATTTTGTTCTCCATGTCTTAACGAATAAAATATTTTATAGCCCCCAGTATGTTCTAGATTGCAGAATGTTTGGTTACACTCTCATTTTGGTTGCCAGGGTAAATAAGTGATCTAAAATTGTTGACCTCTTTTCTCCTATTCCAGATAGTAGCATTGTTTCGAAACCCTAAAGAAACAGCTGTTTCTTTCATTTTGCCATTTCCACAACAATGTGCCGAGCATCCCCAGTTACTACAGTTACTGATTGCAACTGAAAAAGCAACAGAAAAAAAGTATTTAAAAAACAAGTAGATGGGACCAGTGGGAAAACAGCTGTGCTGTGCTGTAATTAGTTTACTGATGGTCATACAGCATGATAAAGGAGGCAGCTGAATGCCAGAAGAGGGAGAATGTCCAAAAGATGCTTTGCTTCTGGGTATTTTGCTCTTCCAGGCAAGGGTGAGGGAGTTGCATGGCAGCTGGACAATGGCATTGGGTCAACATTCTGACACTTAGTGATGGAGAAAATGCTAGAGATCCAAAGTGTTAATGAAATGACACTGTTGTGTTTACTTTTTCTGAACATGAGGCCAAACACCTGATTAGCAACCCAAATTTTAGATTTGGACAGATGTCAGGCTTTGTCATTTAAGAGATGGTTGTATGACAACATAGTAACAGAAGGGAAGCACACAGTGAGAATCCTATCTATGTATGGAAACCATTTACCTACGGAAGTCCAAAGGAAGTCTCTGTCGTTCTGTTACACAGTACCATGGAAAGGAGAGACTGTTCCGTTTGTCTGCACTGACAGGCAACAGAAGGCAATTCTTCAGTCAGAGAGAGGAAAGTATGAAAAGAAGGTCCCACTAATGCTTTTTTCTCTTCTTTACAGTTGTCTGGGGTTCCTGTTTTGATCATACAGTCACCTGGAACAAATACATTGAGGATGAGAATACTATGATCATAATATATGAAGACCTGAAAGAGGTAAAGCAGATGCTATGTACTGACAGCCAAAACACATCTGAATCCATTCCTTGAAATCTGCTGAAATTAAGAGGAAATGACACGGGTTTCTGAAAGAGCAAAATCAAGTTGATTTTAGCAACAGGTTGAGTACAAAAGGAGAGCTCCAATGCAAGACAGAAAGCATCTAGTGAAGAAAAATTTATATTGTTAGTAGATGATGGCAATGCACATCCCAAGTGGGTAACTCTCTTTTTTGGAGGAAGCATATTGCATGTCCCGTTTTTACTGTATTACTTTCAGAACCTGACTGCCAGTGTAAAGCAGATAGCTGAATTCTTTGGATTCTCCCCAGCAACTGAACAGGTCCAGGCCATTGCAGAAAGGGACACCTTCCAGGGAGTGCGAGTTAAGGCTCAGGAGATTTATGGTGCTGTTGGCTTGATTCTTTTCTGCCAAGGTAAATTTGTTTTGCCAGAGTGGTGAATGGTAGCTCTTTATTTTGGGCAAACAGGAATTTGGATGATGATTAATTAAGGTGATTAATTAATTAAGATTATTAATCTTTATGTATAGTTTTCAAATCTGGGTGTTGTTTGAGAAACACTGATTGTACTTCAGGAATCTCTCACTTGATTTCATCACAAGGGCCAGTGTCATTCAATAAAGCTCTGTATAATATGATTAGCATAAGTATCCTACAAGTAGCAAACCCTTTGGTCAAGATATGCACTAAGGACTAACTAAAAGAATTTTATTTTGGCTTCTGTGAGGGCTGGGGATAGCCTGGCACTTGGTCTACAGAATGCCTCCACAGATTTTATTCCTTGGGTTTTCCAAATAACCCTTGTGATTGCTTATCATGTATTGCTTGCACAATCAACACATGGATCCACACCCCCCACAGATCGATCTGTGTCTTTTAGCCATGGATCAGGGTAGAACCTCAGACAACCTTCGACTGTGGGCTCTCCAAAATCTAGATTAGAGGTAAACTGCAATTTAGGGCAGTGTCTGGTTGCAGCACACAAGGCTTTTGCAGTTAAAAGCCCCACCTTTGAACTTTCTGGATTGGTTTCACAGCTGCTGGTTACCTTTTGTAGTCTTCTGCAGCTGTACAAAGCACATGTCAAAGTTTTGAAGGCAGAACAGTAGCTTCCTGTGGTCACTTTATGTCCTCAACATTCTGTTGAGGACACCAAGCGTAAGGCAAACAGGAGTGTATTCTTGGGTCAGATAATTTTTTCTTACAGGAAAAAAAATTTAAAACAATGGATTACCCTGAAGTATGATAATAAGAGAGAAAAGTTAGTATTTTGTTTGAAATTATACTCTTGGTCCTTAGAGTCAAGTGTAATGATTTACTTATCTTCATTTTCCAGGTGTTTTTGGAGACTGGAAGAATCTTTTCAGCGAAGCTCTGAACCAGTATGCCAAATTCTAAGTGTGCTTAGAAGGAATTAAGCTGGGAATGAAGTTCAAATATGATAGGTATTGCAAAGCCTGAACCACCTTTATGTAAAAAACCCCACTAATGTTCAGGCTGCTTTTCATTCACTTCTATTTCTTTTCATTTACTTCTGTTTCAAAACAGAAACCAGGACAATATCCTATTTTAAAATTTTGAATATACATGCCATATGCAATCCTATTTCTGCTGGCCTAACTCACACAAGCGATCCTTGCTCGTGCAGTTAGTATCACTGAGGTCACTGGATTCTCTTAAATGACCTGTAGCTCTTTGGCATCCCTTGTTTTCAACACTGATTTTTAGCTTTGATTTCTTGTTACCCAGTAGAATGCTGTGTGAAATATATATGTGGGAATTAAACATGCCGCAATCACTGGAAATGTGTTCTGTATATTGGAAGTGATTTTTCAAGGGATTTTTTTAAGCAATCATGAAGTATCATTTTGATTCTTAACTTCTAAGTTCATACGATTTATGTATAATTTTAATTTCTAAGTTCATGGTGTAAAATGAAATTTCAGAAGGTTTTGTAGTTGTCTTTTGCTACTTGCTGTATGCTGACAAATGTAAGAAAAAAAGGAACTCAATGGTGAAAATATTCTCCCCATTTTAGCAATATTATTTTTCTTTCCTCTGATACTGTGAAATCATTGGAAATAGAGCCTTTTCCTGAGTTGTCTGGGTTTGCCTGTTCTTGCTTGGGTATGCCTAACTGTAGTCCATATGATCTCATAGCCGGGATGTGGATGTTTTCTGTGTGTCTGTCTGGGAGCTTAGAAGTGTCACAGTCCAAAACAGAATGACTGTCCTTTGGTGAACCCAGAAGACCAGTGTGCACAAGACAGTTTAACACTGAATGGTCTCTGCCCTTTTAGGCTGCAGCTTTCCCTTGGGAGGCTGATTAAACACCAGTCTTTGGCAGCTGGTGGTTTTCCCCACCAGAGACATTTCTTTATCTCCGAAAATTAGGAACACAAGGAAAAAAGTACTCAGAGAAAGAATATGTGTGTAATGGACACACTGTTGCTAATTTAGCCAGTAGAGAAGGTTACAGTCTTCCTTCTCATAGTTTGTCAGATTCTCTCTGAGAAATAATTACTTCTGGTAGGTGACTTGGCAGAAGGACTGTTCGTTACAGATATATTGGGTAAAAAATGTGCCTTAGCCAGACTGAAAGCTCAGGTGTTGGGTACTTGAGGTGTTGACACAAATGGACTCTGTGAGACCTTCTGCTGCACACTTTGTTAGCTGATGGTAAACACAATAAACTCTCACCCATTCAATGCTGACAGCAATCCCCTTCTAAAAGTTTGCCAGTGACGGGATTGATTAAGACAGCTTAACTTCAGTGCATAGTTTGGAATATCTTGTCGTTTTTTATTCAAGTCTGTACAGAATCTTGTTTTTCTGTCTTTCCTGGCACATTACCTTATAATTTTCTTCTCCCATTCTAGCTGTGTTTATTGCAGCAATGACAATTGTGTACAGCTCACTGATGGTGCAAAACCCCTTCAGCTGTTGTTCCTTTAGGCTGACTAGCTAAGATGCCAGTGTCCCAAAGACTGGCATTCACATGGTGGCAAGGAAGGATCAATGCAGAAGTGCATTTCTTTTCAAAATTAACAGCTGTAATAGTGGCCATTTAAGTAAACCTCAAGTGAGGCACCAGTGAGGATGGAAGAGCTAAATAGAAATCACAAAATCAAGCTGTATCAGAATGAGGTGGGTTAATACAAAACAAATTAAAGTGTCAGGTTGCTAAAGTTATCTCAGACAATTCTGAAGTTCCCTATAACCTTTACATAGGCACTGGAAAAAGCAGCAGCATTCCATGGCTATTTGCCTTAGCTGTACCTGCTGCAGCACTAGGTCGAGGTCACTGCTAAGCAATTAACAAAAATAAGTTCAAAAGGCTTTGGTCAAGGATGGTATTGAAACAGGAGCACTACTTCCTATTAAAGTAGGTTGTCTTCATTATTAATAGATCAGTTATAGCCAGGCTGTGCCCTTAAAGTTTAAGATTACAATAAAGTATTCCATGGCAGTTCAAGAGGTAATCCTATCTCAAGATGCTAAATAAACTGCTGTTAAATATACTCTGAAAAATAGACCTTTTGACCAGCAGTGTTATTTAAAAAGAGGCTGTTTAGCTATCTGAGGGAATATTTTATAGGTGACATTCTGAAATTCCTTCAGTCTGATCTGCAAGTTCTTCTCAGTGCATATTCACATACTTGGCAGCTAGTGATGAGCATTAAAGAACTGGTGTAAGATGTGAGGGTCCACTGATTTTCAGCTTTCTGTGTGTTACAGGTTGTGTTCAGTTTAAAATGATGTGGTGGGGTAACAGGGAAGAAAGCTAAACGTAATGTCAGTGGGGAAAGGGAGAATTTGTACCTTCCTCAAGCACTTCAGCACATTCAGGATGAAAGAGCACTGTGAAGTGCTTTGAGATGGTGGCATTGGAGGTTAAATCCAGTAGCCCACAAAGATTGCTATTGACAGCAGCTACACCAAACAAACAGAGAAATTAGATTCCTCGTTGTGGAAAATCACCGGCCATATATATTCTTTCAGTTATAAATACAGGGAGCAATTTTGTATATGTATTTTCATTTCTATATTTTATACTCTCTCTATATTTTAACTTTTATGTTTTTTATTATGGTACTCAGCAGTAAAACTTTGAATGGTAATTTTGACACACAACATTTAAGGAATATGTTGGATCATTCAGCTTCTAAAGAAGAGGGTTTTTTCACTCGCTGACCATGGTTTTGATTTCACTTTTTTCTGCATTTGTGATCTGCTTTATACTTACCATTTTCCAGCAGTTGTAGGTATTTATGATGTCTACATTTATGATAACTGGTAACTGCTGCTCTATTAGGACTTCTGTCACCTCCATTTCCCTTATGGACTGTTCAATAACAATCATAAGTCAGGAAAGTATATTAAAACTATATTGAAAAAGAGAAATTGGAGGTCTTCTCTTGGCAAAGAAAAGCATAAATGTATCTTTTCTATGCAGGAGATAGCTCCCTTGTGTGTGTTCAGGGTGTCAATAACCCAACCAAAAAGGAAAAGTATTCTGGTACTGAATAAAAGTAAGATGGGATCAAAGCAGGCATAATGGAGCTCAATTTTCTCATTTACAAAATGTGAGCATTTCCTATTGCGGCATTATGTAGTACATTAATTGGAAAGATAATTAATGTTGAATTACAATAGAAGTGCTGTATAAGTAGAGGGCACATATGACATCTACAGGAGCATCAACTAATTTTTTCTGAGGGTAGGCTGGCTGTTATAAAGGATGCAAAGTGGATTTATAAACTGAAGGGGAGATGAAATACCACAATCACAATCTTCCCATTACAACAGATGCCTGGAATTGTATTCTAATGTGTCTTTTTTTGTTAAAGTCCTAACACTGATCTGAATTTTGGCTGAACGACACCCTTTGGTGGGGATTAGCACCTTCTGTTTTACTTGTAATAAACTGCAGAGCTTGGCAGTGTACACTGGAAGTGTTGAAATGAGACTGGTTAGTGATTGTTACAAATTTTAATATTGCCAGGATTGATGCAAAGGAGAGAAACAGAACAGCACCATTATGAATGAGAGCACACTGTATCAGTGCTGTGTCTGAGTGCACTGATAGAGCACTCTGGTAAAATGTCATTTATGTTCAGATGTTTATGGTGATAGATACAATTGTTCTGTACTGCTACTGCACTTTGTAATAGATGTAGATTGGATAATATGAAGAATTAGCCAATCAAATATTCAGTTTACATCTGAAAGGAATAATTTTCGTATGATTATTTGGCTTCTGCAAAAACTTTAGAGGCTTGAGGAAGACAGAAAATTAGTCTTTGACTTTGCTCAAAATGTGAGACAGTCAGGAACAGCCAGGAAATGAAAGGGGGCTGGGAAACTGATGTCTTGGGAGGCTTGTGTACTTGTGAATAATATAACTTTATTGACAGATGCTTGTGGGGTCTCCAGTGAGTTCCCTGCTGTTTTGCATTTTACAAACCAGTGAGGGTGTTTTCATTACTAGAACACTCATTAGCATTCTCCCAGCAGGTAAATAAGTCATAGTTTCGTTATTGTGTGTTTTCGTTATATCCATAGGCAATGTATATATATGCAGAGGAAAAAATGAAATACTAGATAATCTGAGGCATTAGACATATGTCCCAATAAATGTTTTAAAAACCCAAACCAACAAACAACCAAAAATGGAGCACTTTTGTCTTTCTGATTTTGTTTCTCACAGAGAGTGATCAAAACAACTTCTGCAGATGTGGTGACACCTCGTGCCAGTGAGTAGAGGAGGCCTTGGGGTCCAGTCTGCCCATGCCTGGGGTAGTTGGGGCATGGCCCAGTGGATGCTGCCTCTGCCAGGAGCCATTAAGTAGTTTCCCGGTTACACAGGGCAGCCCTGCCTCACAAGGATAGGGCATTAAGTGGGATTGAAGGAGCAGCAGTGTAGGCTGGGTTTCCCTGCACCTCCATCCCTCCAATATCAGGTGTGGATGTCTGGTGGTGTCATGCCAGGTGTGAGCCCAGGACCCTCACCATACCTGGGGGAGGGAGCAGCAGGAAAACCTGTCTCACCTCACCTCAGGAGGAGTGGGAAAGCTCCATGGCTGCCAAAGCCCACTGGTCTGGGGTTCTCCCACTGCAGGAGCTTTCTCTCTTGGGCTGTCCAGTGCTACATGGCTGGCTTTTAAACGGAGAGTTGTTACTCTGTGTCTGAAAAGTCTGACTTAGCTCTTGGACCTGGGACAAACGCAGTGGAGAATTAGTTCCCCTTCTGGTGACTGAGGGTGCCAGTCTTCCTGGGGTGAGCAGTGGTTGCAAGGTGGTGGTAAGTGTGGTGCCTGAATCCTGAACTCTAGCTAGGATTTTTCTAGCAGTAAAGCCTGGCTGTGATCTTACCAGACAGAAAAAAACATGGTGTGGGAGGATGTGGGAGAACGGGAGCACACAAAACAAGGGAGTGCAGGATGGAGGTCAGCTCGGAAGGTTGTATTTGTTTGATGAGTTCCCCATATGACTGGAGATTATAATTTGGAGCAGAAAGCCTTGGGAAAGCCACCTCCACAGTGGTGCCGGTGGGAAGTGTGCGTGTGCTGCAGAGTCTCAGCAGAGCAACAAATGTGTCGGAGTGCTGGGGATTGCTCAGACTCCTGATGTAACTGGAGCAGAGTATTCATGGTCAGGAGTAAACAGGACAGTAAACAATCTTCTGTAGTTATCAGATCCAAATGTCTCTGTGGCACTTAACTGCTTTTGCAGGACATTTTATGCCTCTCCAGCCCCTGTGCCCTGACTGTTGCCATTTAAAATCAGCAATCTGAAGCACAAGAGACAGAGTGAGTATTTTATACATGGGTGATTTCAGAGTTTCCGGGCAGTGGAGAACAGGCCCTCCAGGGCTCTCTCATGTTGTATTTTTCACTGTGGATTTTTTGAATGGTTTACAATTGAGGGCCATACAAGTGCTTTATCCAAAAAAGAAATGGGTGCTGGAAGCCCAAGGGCACCAAAAGAGATGAAGAAAGCATTAATATAGAAAGACAAGTATGTAATGCGGTAGAATAAGTATCATTATTAACTGCTGTAAATATAAGGCTGTTTGCTGGCATGACAGACCCTCCAGAATAAAAATAGCAGAAGTGGCCTGAGTTTGTTTCTGAAGGAAAACTGCTCAAAGTCCATAAGTAAATCAAAGTCATTGAGGGTAAAACAAAGAGTTAATACAGTGTTAGCTTGGGTACCACTATGCTACAGTCTCTCAGAAGCAGAGATACATGCTGATGCACCAAGGAAATAGTATCAAAGGAGGGAATATGGCTAATCATGTTCATTGAGTAAGGAACAGTTCAGTTGGAAAAACAGGGAAATCAACCCAAATACATCATCTCATTACAGAAGAATGAACATAAGTACAGAACTAATTAAAAGTAAGAAGCCAAAAATAAGAAGCTAAAGCTTAGGCCAAGATCACTTTGGGCAGATTGAGCTATTCTTACATACTGGCACATGGATTACATTTACACTTGTTTGTATCAATGTACATGAAATCTTGTTTCAAGATGCAGTGGCTTCAAGGACCAAATCCTATTCACTGCCTCTGTAGCCCACTCACAGCAGCACGTCACTCCCTGAAGATCCCACTGCATCCCACATCTGCCCTGCTGTCCCCTGAGGCAATGCCAGGAATGGTGTCTTGGGCATGGGAGCTACTGGGGTAGTACATCGATTTTATGGTGAACTTAAAGAGAGGAAAGGAGCCTGAAAAGGAATACATTGAATGTTTGCTGTGTGGTTTGCACATAGACATGAAGAAGCTCCAAGCTAACCAGGCAGGAGTCAGCTCCAGCCTGGAAGTTGCACAGTCATGATTACTGCAATCTCCAGGGCTCACATTAGCAAGGACCACAGCCCAAGTTTATTAACTAACATAGTCCCTGGGCTACTTGCGTACTGTGCCTTGGAAAGATGGTATAGACATTGACAAAAAGGGATCTAAGAAAAGATTTGCATAAATAAAATATGTTTATTTAAAATAGCCCCACAAATCATCTGCCAGAGGAGCTGTTTTGGAGGAAAAGCTCATACTAATTACTGGAGGCTGAAGGGAGAAATCGATGCCATAGAAGTGCTTTCAGGCTCTGCATTCCAGCTCTGGAGAGGGGGAAAGTGGGTTTTCAAAAACTGCAGATTTTTCTAGCAGTTAGCTGCAATGGTGTCTGCCTTCCCTCTGCCACTCCCGTTCAGTGTGCAGGGCACAGTGAGCCTTGTTCTGCGATGCTTTACTTTTCCTTATTCACTGGATGGAGGACGTCACCTGTGGGACATCAACTTGCCAGCCTGGGTTGCTTGGTTTGTAGATTGGCTGTTCTCAAGTTGATTTCTCTGAGGGGGCTGTCAGAGGATGTGCATGGTTTGTTTAGATCTTTGTTTAGTAGCTCTGGATAGCAGGTAGCTTTTGTATGTTAACTCTGGGGTGCAGTAGTTATGGCCCTATGCAAGGAAGTTATCCTGATGGACTCGTGGGATGGGGAGAGTGCATTGGCTTTCACTGACAAGCTTGTGCATTATTCTCTGAGCTCTGGGGCACGTATGCCACATCTGTTTTCTCCTTGCTACTTTTCAGTGCTGTCACAGTCTTTCCATATTGCTTCTGTTTTCACCAAAAGCCCAGATTGACTAAATTTCTCATTGACTGTGAAAAATTAAGTCTTTGGGCTCTTCATGTTGTCTGGCAAGGAATGTGTGGCAAGGGGTATGCTGTGTTGAGAGCTGGGATCCTGACATCCTGGGATCCTGACATCTTGGGATCCTGGCATTCTTGGGGCCTACAGTGTAAAGGTGGCAGAGATACCAGGTAGTGTAGCTCTTCTGCTCTGCTGTTGGCAACTGTGGGCTGCCTCACTCTGCCCAGGCAGTAGGGATATGGCAGTAGTATGGCTGGAAGCGGTGGGACCCACACCTGTATGCTGATCAAGAGCCTGAGCACAGCTCCTCTGAGTGACGCTGATGCTCAGCAGTATGACCAGATGAAAGCAGAGTCTCACAGCGTGGATGCAATCAGCTTGAGTAATCTAACTTGCCAACTCTAAGCCAAATTTTGAAAGGTTAGTGTATCCTGAGGTGAGCAGGGTGGGTAAATCCATAGCACCATGGAGCTGCTCACGGGCATACTGCTAGGCACATGAATAAGCAGCTGCAATATTGGTGCACTGCAAGAGTAAGGCAGTGAATGAGTGAATGAGTTTGTTTTGGGGATAGTCTGAAAAAGGATTTGTTATTTAAATATTGATACCTGCACTCACTAATCTTTTTAATGGTAAAACTGAGTGCGATTTGATTGTGTTCTGGGGTGATTATATATAAATCACCTCTTTTTAGAAATAGTTGTTTAGAATTAAATGAAATATTACATTGCTGGGGTTCACAGACTTTTGCTAACTTATATGAACACAATAGTTAGTTGGCATTTAATTTTTTGTGGATTATCCAAAGTTGCAATGTTTTATAAGCATAATTGGTAAGTTGTCATGTAGGTGGTTTCTCTAAATGGCTTCATAGTATTTAAAAGGACAAAAGAAATTGCACATAAATAATAGGTTATTAGAAATAAATGGCTCTGCAATTATTCATAGCAGCAGAAGTGGACAATTCAGCTTACAATGGAATTCTTCAGAACACTATAGCTACAGTATTTGCATGAAATAACATCTGAAATTTGCAGCTGGTTTTGTTTCCCCTTTAGAATTGCTTTGTGTAATTACTATGCCAGTCCCCTTTTGAAGAAATCCATTATAATTTTAATTACGTTAATTCTGATGCTGTGAATAATTGGCCACATATTCAGTAAAATTGATTTTGGTTTTTTGCCCCTTAAATAAGAGTAAACCATCTTATGGGGATAAGTGCTTGATGGTTTTGGGGCCATCTTTTTCTAGTTTTTGCATAAGAGTGTCATACAATTAATGCTGTAATTAGGAGTTAATTTGAGGTTGGAGAGACCGTTTAGAGCTATGTTTACCTTTGGAGAGCATAGCTGGATGTTGGGGATCCTTACAGCAAAAAACGTCCCTTTTTTAATCTTCTGCGGACCATAAATGTTATCTGAAATTATGTGCCACATTCTGTTCTCAGATAAGTGCTCTCCTTAGAATCAGATGCTGTCGTGGCATTGGCATCAGGCTATTGGGGATGAGTTTGATCTTTAAAGTGCTCTCCCATGTATACTGAAAAATGTTCCAAGTCCCTTTGTATTGAGAACTACAGGAAGAAATGCATATTGTGCTCTTTTTTTTGTGCCATGGGAACACAGTTGGGTTGCTGAGGTGCTGGCATTGGTTTAGTCAGTAAGTGTTTGCTTTGTTCTATCTGTTTGATTACCAGGTTTGGTCAAATATATGAAAAGACCTATCAAAATGCCCTTCAGCAAAACATGGCATGATCCTGTCCTGCAAATGTCAGATTACTGTTTGTATTGTGACAACCCATTTCTCCGTGCAGATTAAAAAGAAATAGCCCAATATATTTTTGCACCATTACAGGAGAGAGATGTCAAATTACAGGGAAAATCCTGAGGGACGGTGAAGTCTCCTCAGTTGTATGTGATTTCATCACTTCTCCTCTCAAGGCAATAGGTCTGAGAATGAAGCCATCAGCATCTAGGTACTGACAGTTGTTATAGGATATAAGAAATGTGCTGGAGTTCTCATTTCATTCTTTACACTGCTTTTCCTAAAATATCAGCTTGAGTTCCTTCGGGTACTCATCCCCAAGGGATTTCAACATCTCAGTACCCTAGGGCCAGACACTGATTCTTCCCCCTCTCTGCTCCTCCTCACCTAGCAAAACAAAAAAGCAGGAGGGACCGGCCCTCTCTGTTTAACTGATGCAATGATGTCAGTGTTCCTTCTTGTGTTTATGGGACAACCTTATGGTGAGATCATGCTCCTAACTTTAATTCTTTCTGCAGCCAGAGAGATCAAACGCAAGACATAACAGAAGTGCCAAGTTGTAGACTCTTGTGTTATAAGGAGATTTCAGTCACCCTCCTGTTGAAGCTGTTGCAGAATCAAAATTAAGACTGAGGGACTGTGGCATTGACTGGTCAAATGTACATGCTATTGGGAGATAGGAGGTGAGGTGCTAAACTTGGGGAGAAGGAGGGAAGAAAATTACTGGTCTCTTGCATTCTGCAATACTACATTAATTGATGAACTCTGCATAGTGCTGTATTTCTTGAATGCAAATGGCTGCTGCTTCTGTGTCTGGAGCGGACAGCAATCCTATGGGTGCATGGCAGGCAGGCACATGAGGTCAGAGGTCCTCAGGAAGGCTGGGAAATGTTCATCTGCTGAATCTGGCACAGGAGGATGAAAACATTATGGACATATGAGCATGAAAATAATATGATTCTCAGGTCAAATGGAAATTTCAGCTCTCAGAGTACATTCATCTGGGCAGACTGCTCTGCCTATCTGTCCTACACTCGCGGGATATGAGAGCACTATCCTGTCTTCATCATTTCCATGTCTCTCAGGATGAGGAACAGGAACTGCTGGGAAATAAATGGCAAAGAAAGGAGGCTGGTGCAATTTGAAAGAAAGTAATTTCTGGCAGAAGAATAGTGAGAAAAGGTAGGTGAAGATTGCTAGAAATTTTGTTACAACCTGCTCTTCTGCTTGTACCTCTTTGTCCAACTGTCCTGTAGTTTTCAACCTCTGGTGTGACTTACCTATGCTGTATGCTAATCCTTGTCTGAAGACACCCATTCTGGCACATGCAAGATGGCTTTTACAACTGCCTTCTCCTACCTGCTCTGTGTTGGTGTGGACACACCTAAAGCAGCACAGAAAATATAGGAGAAGAAGTGGTTTATTTGGTTTTAATGGCACTTTGCCATGAGTGCCTAGAAGGAGAATGGGTTAATCTCTCATTTGCAGTATCGTTTCTAGCCTGTGCTGCCTCTGCAGTTCTTCTGGAGAGAAGAGATTAAAGAGCTCCAAGATTTGCTAGCATTTCATGGAAATCTTGGTGTGCAACAGTCCTGAGAACATCAGTCAGTTCTCAGCTTCTGAAGTATCATTTTTCTCTCCAGTGTTTTTTTGGGGAATCTGTTCAGCAGCACAAGCCCTGTTTACCACTCATCCTCTAGGGGAAGGCCTGCTGAAGAGGTGAGCCCAATGCTGCAACCTGCAGGTGCACAAGGTTTGTTAATCACCTGAAGCCAGTTACTTCAGGAGGGGTAACCGAAGGGAGCAGCAAGATGGAGAAGAGGAAAAGGAGACAGCAGGTAAGAGAACAAAATGTGGGATATCAGTGAGTTAAAAATGTAGTAAAAAAAAAAGTCAGGGTTATTAGCATTTTGCAACCAGTTTGTTCATGCTACAGAAGAGTTCCCCTCACCCCAAGCTGTGTGTTGTTTCAAGGCCGCATGTGTATTCAAGGCACACACGTACTAGTGTAGTTACTATTACTTTTACACAAAAGTACATTAAAAAACAATTTGTGCAGGATTATTACTCTTGTAAACTTCTCATTATCAGTTGTATTAATCCCCAAACAAAGCTGAAACTGCTGTAGTTACTGTTTGTTGACCAGCTAAATAACAGTCTACCTCCAGCACTGTTTACTGATTTTTTGTTGTTGTTTAACTGCTAATAAATTTGATAACGTTTTACTTGTAGGGGGATTTTGGGCTAATGTTGAAAGACTGGTGCTAAGAATTAGCCAATTATGTTAGATCACTTTCCAAATTTTAATTCCTCTTTCATAGAAGATGCTCTCTGAACCTAGCTTTCCCACAGTGTTCATTTTGAATCAAAAGTAACTGATTTTTGTCTTTTTCTGATAAATGCTTCTATTGATTTTTCTACTAGTTAAGCCCCTGCTTTAAGAAAAAGCACTTGTTTAAATCAATCCCTATTTAGAAAAACATGTGAGAACAGGCTTAGCTTAGGGTCCTCTGTAGGCCTCGTGAGGGTTTTCACTACATAATAAGAATGTTTGTATTATGAGGCTGATTGGGTTAAGTCCATTAGTCATGGTCTCCCTCATCCTTCATCCACCACTCTTCTCTATCTCAAATGGTGATAAAATATTCCTTTCACATAAATGGATGTTCTAAGGTGCCTGAACTCCAAAGTCCTTGAAGATATTGTTGCACAGACTGCTGTCTTTAAAGCTGAAATTGCATTTTCTTCTTCTCACCCTTGCTCTGGGCTCCTTTGTCCCTGGTGGCTGCAGCTGTTCTTTTGGGTTCAGGATGGGAGTGATTGCTGCTGCTCCTGGTCCAGTGATGGCTATCACAGGAGGATGAGGCCCATGGAGCTGTTGCAGAGGAATGCCTCTTGTTCCTTGCAATATCACATTAAAATAGTGTATGTCCTGCACGCAAGACATTTTCAAGCTAGCAAAACAAAGTAATACCGTTAGTTTTCAAAAGCATAATCTGTCTGTAATTTAATGGTACCTTAAATATAATCTGGATCCTTAATTAGGGATACTTCAAATGTTGAATGCCTTAAAACAAGGATATATTTGTATCTGGTGTTGGTTTGTGTTAGATAATGTGACCAGCTGAGAAATGCAGATCCAGAATTTTAACCATGCTCACTCTAATAAAGAGTGTCTTTAGTTAGGATTCAGGTTCAGGCACCAGTTTTTCAAGAGCCGCTCTGCCAGTGCAGGGTATTGCTAGGCTGAGAACTTCTCTTACCTGATAAACAGGGAGATGTTTAATAAAATAATATGTATTTTAGTGCAACCATCTTTTGTTGCAGAATGTTAATGAGGGTTAATGGAGAGGGAAAGAACCCAGTTCCACAGGCTGAGGCACATCCATCTGCAACAACGGAGTGCTTGGCATAGCAGCCACTGTCTCTCTTCTCAGACCTCTAGGTGAAACTACAACGTAACTAAAAAGGAGCAAAGAATTCATTCTTTCTGTCTTCAACTAGATTATTATAAAATATTTTCCTCCAGTCTACTGTACAAAATGCCAAGATCCACCTTCTACAAAGTGTTCATACTTATGTACATGCCACAGTGGAAAGCAAAAACGTATACCCTATATTCGGTTGTCCCTGCATTGGCTGCTTATCGGTTTGATTTATATTGATTTTTTTACTGAAGGCCCTGCATAGCAAAGACACAAAGTGTAGTATATTGAAGGCTGAAATTTAGGACCAAACTATCACCTGACTGTACATCTAATCAAGAAATTGCTTGAGAACTTTTACTGGTATTTTTTTTTCTTTCTGTTGCTTGAGATCTAATGCTGTAGGAGACTTAATGTTTATGGTGACAGTAACTTCTATTTCTGTTGTTTATCTTCAGGTGATATCTTTTGCTGTCCTTCAGAAATACAGGAATTGACCCTGTGTGGTTACACTTAGGATCAGGTTACTCTAGGTTTTGGGGAATTTACAAGGCCTGTCGAGAGTGTTCATCCTCATTAAAGTTTTAGTCTAACCTTTAACAGTTTACTGAGCTAAAGATTAGATATATGGTATTAAAACAATTCAGATATAGTTATATTTGCTTCTATAGTTAATGTAATTCTAATTTTCCTTCCTTATGCCAAGGAAGTAGGTGGTTTGTCTCTTCAGATTGCTTATGCAATTGCTTTGTAAGTTTGTAAGAGTATTTGCTGCTCCTGTGTCTTAAATGTCAGCTATTTCTTGGGCCTCAAATACAGTTTTGACATAACCTTCATGTGTACTGCCAAAGGTGTTTTGTCACATGCATGGAGTGATGTACATTTTCTTCAAACAAGATAAAGATCCTAAGAACCGTTCATTTTCTGGAGCAATGTAAAAGTCTTGCTGACCTTTTCAAATTAAGTGTAACTGAACTCCAGTATTTATTGATCTGCACAAAAAACTTCCAAATACCTTGAATTGCTTTGTGCTGTACTCCTGCCTTCTGGCATCATGTGAAGTATTGAGCATCCAAAAGTATTTTGGTTATGCGTTTAAGAATGGGGAATGTGTGAATATATATGGATTCTGTGGGTTATAATGACAGAGCGCCATTTTAGTTGCAGGGTCAGTCCTTGCCTTTCTCCCCTCTGTTTATCTCCAATGTGTACTGTAATTTGAAGATGGTGCAGTACAGGGCTGCCAGTGTAAGGCCATCAAATTCAGGGTTGTTTCCTCATATGTACTATGCTGAGCAAAATGGAAGTAGGTGGTGTATCTTCTACATCAGTGCATTGCATGACAGAGCCCTCAATGAGTAACACCTCTATTTGTGGTACAGTGAAAAGATGTAGGAAGTTGAATTTGGACTATTTTGCTTCTTAAACGTTATGAGATATTCAAGGATTAGGGATTTGTATTAAAGTCCAATATTTCTAGGCAGTTTGCAATGACCTCTAAAAGTGAAATCAGGTTGGTTTTTTTTTTTTTAAAAGGTACCCTGACATGAAGAGCAACAGAATACCCGTGGGGGGCCCATGACTTAGCCAAGCTATGCTCCTGATCCAAGTAGTTTGCAATACTTTTTCCTGTATGTTTTCTTGAACATATCTTGAGGACATGTTCACTTTTTGGCATCCTCCTCCTGAAAAGCCACCTTATTGCATTATGCCAGGGGTCATAAAACCAGTGACAGCCCTTCTCAGCTGTGCTGCTGTTTTATGGACACTCTGTACAGCTCTGCCATGTGGCTTCTCCAAACAAGAGCGGGTCACTGCTTATGAACCCACAGCAGAGGAAGCAGGAAATATGTTTCATGCTAACACAAAATATTCTTGGGTAGCACTGAAGAGTTGCACACCCAGGCAGCTTCTGGGCATTTCTCTGCATTCCACTTGCTCCTCAATACTTTGAGATGAATTCCATCAGGTCCCATGGACTTGTGATCATTCAGCTTATCCCTTACAATTTCAGTGTCCACAAATGGAAAGTCACTGGTCCTCCAGTTTAGGGCAGCTCAAGGTTTACCTTAACTTTCCAAATGTATTTACCTGGAATTGCTGTGGAATATTCTAATGAGATTCTTTCTAGAAAGTAAAATATATCTATAGATAGATATATTTTTTAAAGTATCTAGAGAACCCCTTCTGTGTGAAATCTCTTGCACATGAAAAAATCATTAGATACAACTAGATCAGTCTCTGACTCTTCTCTTATGAAAAGTTTAAATATTCATTGTTTTCAGATAAATAGGTTTGCTCCTGTGAGTAATAAGCTGGAAAGCTATACTTCATCTGCACTGATCTCTGTGGCTAATACAGAAGATGATGGATAGTAGTGAAAATATCTGCTTCGAGTTGTTTTTAAAATTGAACCAGATAAACAACCCTTCATCAATTTCCAGTCAGTTTTAGAATTGCATCATGGCTACAGCCTTGGACTCGATGTTGATTGTCATTTAATTAAAACTAGATAAATTAAGCAAATGTGGTATCACCACCTAAAGTTACTGCATAAAGAAGAGCTAAGGGCTACTGCAGACTTGAAATGTGGAATCTGTCTTCAATGAGACTTTTTTTTCCTGTTTGTTTGAATTAATAGTAAAATATGAAAGACTAAGAAAAATGGCTTTTAACAGTATTTTCTTTCTCGTATATGTCAAAATATGTCTAAAATACTAGCATCCAAGTCTCATTTTAATAAACTCTATTCCTTTAGTTACTATAAATCATACTTGCTTTGTCCTTAGCTGCCATGTGATTCTCAAAGTCACCTTTTTTAGTATTTTTTTTACTCTGGTGTTTTGCAACGCCTGCTAGCTGTTGTGTCTAATTTGTCCATGGGGAAGATTTATGACAGAGTAGAGACAGGTCCTAGGGAAAACAGTATATACTCAGAACGAACGTTAGAAAAAATAATTTCCTTTTGGAAGGAAAGTATATATTGTATGTAATTATTTTCCCTGTGTAGTTTTTGGTAGACCTAGCATTAGTCAGAGACAATATTCCTTTTAAACCTTCAGTATAATAACCCTAATATGGGCCATTATTTTTCTTAATTCTCTGGCAGACTTTCAGGTTGATGAATGCCTCAGAAGTTGTTTTATGTATTTATTTATTTTTAATTACTGATATGTCAGCATTTGTTCCATGACTGAGAAAATCAGTGAATGCTTAACTGACCCATTTGAACAGGTTTTATCCTTTTGGATTAGCATACATAAACCATAAATCCATTTACTTGATTTCCACAGGTGTTTTTTTCTTGGACAGTCAAGCAATCCAATGAATAGCACAGAAATACCCTTTGAGATATGAGCACCCCTGACCCTTGAGCACTTTTTGATATACATGTGGTTAACCTCTCTCCACAGATCCATCTGCTTAGGACAGTTATCAAAATAGTCTTTTCTTCCTTGCAAAGAGTGAATTTGATGTCTGTTTAACTCGGGAAGCCCTGCTTTTCCCTGCACCAGCAGTGTTACCAGAGAGTGTTACTGGGTGAAGTGTAAAACTTTCCAATGCAGAAGGTAGAGCTGAGAGTAAGGGGATGAGACATGGGAACTGGATTCAGATGACAGGCATAGGAATTCTGATTCTCCCATGTGACCTTAAGCAAATTGTTTTTTCTTTCGCACTTGAATTTTCTCTGAGCCGCAGGCAGATTGTTTCTTGTTCAGGGGCACTTAGCACCTCAGGTCCAGCTTTATTCATGCTTTCATCCTTTATGCAAAACCTCTACACGGGCTTTGGGAAGCTCATAAAACTCATTGGGTAAGCTAATCTGCAGCTCCTGAGCTGTTTCTGTCAAGCCAGGGCAGCTCTATCTGTTTAAACACTGTGTGCCTGCAGGGTTTCAGGTTTGATTCAAGTCCCTATGGGTCTCTTTTCACTAATTCCAGTGAGCTTTGGATCAGGAATTTAATGCTTTGTGGGATGTTTTCAGTGTGGGAAACATGCATTCATTCCTGGTGTTTCAGTACATTTTTAAGCTCCTGACTAATTCCTATTTACAGGTTTTGCATTCTAATGATTTATAAATTTGTAAAATGAAAGCAGAATTATTTAGATTTCCTTGGGAATGCAGTCCTAGGCACACCTGGTCTAATTAGAGGTTTAATTTTTCTCCTGAGTTAAAGTCTAAATCCTTTTAACTCTCTGGAGAGACAGAGAATAGAAATGGTAGTAAGAAAGTATTGCGCAGAGCCAATTACAGAAAGAAAAGGGTATTGTGGATGGCCATAAAACCTGCAAAATACTACCACAGATACAGAATGAGAAGACTCCGTAGCAGGCTTGTCAGAGCAAGAGAAGCAGTTTCGAGGCATGCAGTTTTGCAGATGTGGTTGTAGATTAATACCTTTTGCACGTGAATGGTTTTTTTCCCTGTTGCTGCAGGGCTATTCCAGTTTCATTTCCCTCTGAGTAATCCTGCTTCAACTTCTGACTGTGTTTATTGTGTTAGCAGTCCAACAAAGTTTAGGAACCTCCCTTACAGCTCACGGCTCATTCTACAGGTGGAAAGATGGTAGGAACAAGGCCAAGTGCAAGTTGGAATTTCTATGCTTGAGACTGAATTTAGGATAAATTCAGGTCCTTTAATCCTAAATTATGACCTAAAGTGCTTTGTTTAAACCCTGAAGGTTTCTAATTTACAAAGGGGCATCTTTGCTTGACTGGAGTTTCCCAAGTGTCTTCTCTCTATACGTAGTAGGGATTATCCTTTTCTTGGCAAGTGAAGCAGCTCAGGTATTAAATGATGTCTGAGCTCTCTGTAAGCACAGAACTGAAAACGCTCTTATGCCTCTGGCTCATAGGCTACTTGATTCTGCAAGTGCTCATGGAGTTGGTCTATGGTAGGGGACTCCACCCCCCAAAAAAAGTTTCATGTGACTGATTTCTTTTTAATTACACTTAGAGAAAGGATAATGATGCTGCTTAATGTGGTATGTTAGATTTAAAATTCTCTCTCAAGAGTGTGTGCTTGTGGTTTGGTGGTTAAGATGTGTAGCTGGGAGGAGGCAGTCTTTATTTTTTGATTTATTCTTTGATTCCAGTCTTTATTTTCTGGTTGCATTTTAGTCAGTGCTGAACCCAAAATATGGACTTGGTTTGTTTAAAAAATTGACTTGGAAGAAGGAGCCCATTCAACTATAAGAACAAAAAAGAAAGAAAATAATGATTAAAGTGCATTTGGAAAAGAGTTCTGTGCCCATAAACAGTAAGCTGTATGAAATAATGTAGCCAATCTCTGTTGTATATTTGGATTAGGCCCTCAGCCAAGAGCACTTACTAGTTTTCTGAATCTTTCTTCTACAGCATCAAAATTGAGCTAAAAATGCTAGCAACAAAACAGTATTCAAACAGAGGAGCAGAAAAAAGTGAAGGGAGGATAACTCATTTTCTGTTCTGCATGATCTTCTTTCCCCAGGTCAGGGAAGCAGACAATATAGTTTCATCAGCTCATGAACCATGTTTGCATAATTTTTTTAATGAAAAATTTATATTTAAAATGAAGGGAGAGAGAAACATAAATGCCTGCTGCTGTTGCTGTACTGTTTTCTCCAAAGTACTTGGCTTTTGTGGGCAGTGTTAATTTTCTCAAGTGATAATTATAGATCTTTTCACTACATCTTTGCTAAAAAGGCAGACAGATGATATTGTTTTTTTAACCACAGATTATTTTGCTCTTGGTTTGTATTATTGATTTCTTAAGAATTCTTGTGCTCTCACTATAAGTGCTCAAATTATGGGAAGGGAAAATGGTGATTAGGAGCCTGCATAACAGGACCTGTATGCACATGCAACTGGCCCTATAAATGGATTTTCTATGAGTGTTTACAAAAAAGCTCATTAGTTATTCTTGACATCTTGGTGCGATGAGCTTCCTCAAAAGGATGAAAAATTAGACCTTGTCTCTTGGAAGACATAGGAAAGTGCTAAATGTTGACAGTAATTGCCTTGTCAAATAGACAAGAATAATGAGACGAGGTAAACAGCTTTTCTTTGTTTTATCTATACCATTGTACTATTGTGCTCACTTGATGCCTTTCTGTCTTGAGTCATTTTATTTTGATAACTCAAACTTGAAGCTAATTTGGTTCTTTTAAGAATTGGGCTTTCTAATTCCAGCATACTTTAAACCATGTCTAAAGGACAAAAGTAAAACTGTATTGCCCAGCTTTCTTTCCTTCAGTTTTGAATGATTTTCTCCATATATTTTTAAAAATTGTTATTTTTATTGAAAGAAAGTGCTGTGGTGCCAGTAATCCGGGATTTGGCAGGGGGCAGTACATAAATTGGCAATTCTTCTTGTTTTTTACCTCTGAAGCTATTTGGACCTGCTGTTTGCCCAGGCACAGTAGAGTTTTAGATTAGTAGCAAATTTTTTGAGTGGCCTATTGGGAGTCTGCCAAACTCCAGCCATCTTCTCCATTGACCATCACCTGAGTCAGACATAGGCAGACCCAAAGGTAAAAATCTTCATTATCATCTACCTTTTAAAATATCCTGCTATGCAGAAGCACAGACATTACACACAAATACTACCTCTCAGACTGCCTGGTGCTGACATTGCCAGATATTTCAAAGCTCTCCATGTTGAATGGATTTGAGTGTGCTTACATCCTTAAAGGCTTATCTCTGGTTGTATTTCTTCACTTGATGTTTTTTTTTATTGTTGCCCACTGTTTTCCCCTATCTCTCTTTTTAATGTCTTGGGTATTGGTATAATTGCTGTTGTGGAAAAAGTGCTCCTTAGCCAAGGTTAATCATAGTGAATGATTATCAGCTGAGTTTTCAAATCTGAATATGGAATAAATGTTTGTTGTAAGTTTTTTGTTTTCCAGAAGTTACCCTCACTATTGACTTATAGGCAATTTCTTCTATTATCCCTTTCTTTATAGATCACCATTAACTTAGAGCTTTCAGTAGGGTAAACAAAATCTGTTTTGGTCAATGGCTTATTTGTTCTGTATCTATTTACCCTGAAAAAAAAGTATACCTCATATATATACATATGTATGTACTATATGTATATAGGGACAAACCTTTTTTGGGGGGGACGAAGTTTTTGCAGGGCCTGCAATAGGTAGTGGTTTTAATCTAAAAGAAGGTCGATCTAGATTAGATATAAAGAAGAAATGATGAGGAGGGTGGTGAAATGCTGGAAGAGGTTGATGCCCTGTCCATCCTTGGAAACATTCAAGGTCAAGTTAGACCGACCTCTAAGCAACCTGATCTAGTTGAAGATGTCCTTGCTCACTGCAGAGGTTTTGGACTAGATGACCTTTAAAGGTCCTTCCAACCCAAATTATTTTATAATTATAATTAATTATAATTATATTTTTATATATATCTAATGTCTCTCCAACACTGTTACAAATCTGTTTAAATGACTTTTGCTGGCCAGGATGGAGCTGCGGATGTGAGGTTCCCTGGTGATTCAGGATGACCAGGAGATTTAAGCACAATCTAGGGACGATCACTAGATGGCAACATTGCATAGCTGAAAGGGCCAGTCTCGTCTTCCTGTTGCAAGCTTTTTATTTATTTCTTGTAATCAGCAGATGAAATGGTCTTTTTCATTCAGGTTATTTAGCTAGGGTGAAGAGTTCTGTGAGACTGTAGGATGAAGAAGTAAGTTATCACTGCAGATTACACAGCCATCTGAGAAAATAAATAACTATTTAGAGAGCTCTTGTTCATTCTCAGGTTGTCTAAGGACACACGCTGCTACTGTTCCTTAGAGTGATGGCTTGAATTTTGGATAAAGGTCCTTAAAACATAACAGCCAATACAGAAGGATTGTTACTGCTTTGTTTCTTCACGAAAATGTGCTTTTGAAGTTGTAATGATCTCTGACAGCCCTAAGCTTAGGTTGAGATATTGACCTTGTGCATTGACGCCGTCCTCTCCATTCTGTTGTTGATGGATGATTTTTCACATGATTGTTTTATAGCCAAGCGTAGTCTAGGTTTTGTACAAGTAAACAAATAAAACATGAACAGCGTGCGCTTCAGACTGATACTCAAACTCTGACCTGATAATAGGATACACTGTATGTGCTGGAAAGAGTAAATGTTATCTTAAGGCAGAGGCCTTGTGCTGAAAGCAGACAAAGCGTAGGATTTGCTTAAAATTGTAAGCTGCAGGGATGAGAGGCCAGGTATGCACTGACATCTATTTGTTGTGAAGGTCTAGGTGCTTTTGGCCAGAGGTTCTGGTGAACATCACAGGTTATACCAAAAGGGAACTTGCTGGGGCCAAAAGTCTCTCCCAGGAGTTTCTTCAGCTCCTACCAAGGCAGTTTGCAGAGATGAGGATATAGAATCTCTTTGGAGTGCATAAGTATACTGTTAGAGAGGCAGATTTCAGAAATCACTAGTGAAGTCAGAAAATATTATTTCTTAATTATAACAGATTAAAATAATATTAATTTAAACCAATATTCCAGGAATAACAAACTTCATGTGTTTGAAGAGAAACAGAAGAGAAACAATTTTCTTCTGATACTGTAGCGGATGAACCTTATAAGATGATGATTTTAATAACTTTATCAAGGACAGAAATTCCAGATTCACCATATTGCACAAGAATTTCTTTTGCAAATTGGAGATTGCAGACTGGGAAAAGACCACATGTGTATCATACATCATATGCATCAGTATATACATAGCCATAGGAATTCTAGTATCAAAAGTAGGTGTAGGGTGTTTCTGATAAAGTATTCCCCTTGAAAACAGGAAAGACAATACTCTGGAGAAGCTGGTCTATGATCCTGATATATATAGATATATATCTGTTAGTTCTGGTCTCAGTGTTTTCAAGGAAGATAAACTCAGATTAGAATAGGTGTCAGGACAGCCCCTGGTCTATTGAACCATAAGGTACAAGAACAGACTCCAACAACTTTTCTCATTTGACCAGCAAAATGAAGGTTGAAAGGCTGTTTAAGGTTGACAATGACAAGAAAACAAGGGGAGGGAAAAGCTAAAGAACCATGGTAGCAAAAGAGCAAGTGCACACACATTAGGTATACATTCTAACTGTAAAATCTGTCTTGCCATCATAACAGGGATGTCTACATGAACTTCTGACAGGCAGAGTGCAGGCAAGAGAAGCCTGACTGATGCTTTTCTTGAATGAATTAAATGGCTTGGTTGACAGTGAGAGGATGGATCTCTTGGTGTCTATTCATTCTTTTAACACACATACAACTAAATTATTTAATGCACTAGTGAATAATTGTGCAACAGTGGCCCATACTCTAAACCCCACTGCTTTGGGAAGGACTGTGAGCTGGACATCTCAAGGATGTTCTTCAGACACCCAATGTTTTGAGGACTACTGTGGGAATATTTACTAGTAGCACTAGTTTGAGTCTTGATATGGTGATTTAAAAAGCTGAATTGCTCCTCTGCTGATACTGAGATGGACCTAATTTGTCCTCTTATCTCTGCCAAGCTACAGTGCTTTTGTCAGCAGTAGAAGCCTTCTTTTTTCAGACATTAAGACTGAAAAGGGCAACATTTTAAATCTCCACTCACTTTCGTGCTGTTTCCTTGCTGCTCTCATGGTCTGGGGCAGATAGAAAAGGATCTGAAATGCATAGGAGGAAATGTGGAACACGAGGATGTTATATCTTCCTCAGATCTTCAGGTATGTGTCTCCATGTGTTTTCTCTTCTCACTGGTACACCTGAAATGACAATGTCTGGTCGTGTCCACTTTTACAGCCTGTATAGCACAAGATGATAATCACAGAATTATTAGGGTTGGAAGGGACAAATGGCTTTGGTGTTACTTTTCCAATGCTCTGATCCTGAATCTCACAGCAAAGGAAGTTTCCACAGAAATCAGCCAGAGATTATCCCTCCTTGTCCCATTGGCATGAAAGGTGGAAAAACGGGACACATGATAATATGTTCACATATTCTTAATGTAACTAAAGTAGGCCCTGGAAATTCCAGGCACGTTGAATTCAGCTTCTTCCTTACTTTCATGGGAATATTTGCAAAAACATCCACAAGGAGGAGCCCGGTGCTTGTCGAGGATGGGTCTATCTCTGTCCTGTTTTTTGCTGCCGCATCCACTGAGGGTAGCCTTGTCTTGAAGCATAATTAGTCCTGAGGAAGCATTTTATCAGGGTAGTCTTTGGGGAGTGGTAGCATGTAAACACTTATTAAAATGTTATTTTAGGGTCATAATTTTGTCATGAGCCAAACTTGACAGATGCAGATAGAAGAAGGGGTTATCTCTCCACAGGGACAATTTGTGTTTCCTTCTGAAGATTTACATCAAATGATGCATTTCCCTTTGGTCTGTGGGATCGTACAAGGATAGAGAACATTTTCATATTTGGAATAAGAAAGCAATAGCCTTTTACATGGGGAAGTATATGGACAGTGTATATTCTAATAAGTAAGATTTTTCCTTCCAGTAGCTTCAGAACAAGAGCAATGGGCATTAATTGACATAGACACCAGGTCTGATTTTCCTTTTTCTTTTCTTTTTATCCCTTCCTTTCTGAAAATTGCCACTCAGCTTTTTTTAAGTTAAGGTAATGGAAGGGGCAAAAGAAATGTGTTTTCAGCTCTGTGATCTTCCATAGGCTTGATGTATGACTGGATGGATTGCTTCATCTCTGCATCTTGCCTTTCTTTTGGCAGAATCGTAGAATGGGTTGAGTTGGAAAGGACTTTAAAGACCTTCTAATTTCAAACGCACTGCCATGGGCAGGAACACCTTCCACCAGACTAAGTTGCTCAAAGCCCCGCCCAACCTTGCCTTGAACACTTTTACTTTCAGGGATGAGACATCCACACGTTCACTGGGCAACCTGTTCCAGTGCCTCACCACCCTCACAGTAAAGAATTTTTTTCCTAGTATCTAATCTAAGCCTACCCTCTTTCAGGTTGAAACCATTCCCCCTTGTTCTGCCACTACATGCCTCTCTAAAATGTCCACTACCTGCTTTCTTGTAGGGCCCCATTATGTTTTGGAAGATGCTATAAGGTCTCCCCAGGGCCTTCTCTTCTCCAAGGTGAACAACCCCAGCTCTCTCAGCCTGTCTTCATAGGAGAGGTGTTCCAGTGCTCTTCATGACCCTGCTTTGGACTCAGTCTGGCAGGTCCAGTCCTTCTTATTTTGGGGGCCCCAGAACTGGATGCAGTACTCCAGGTGGAGTCTCATGAATGTGGAGTGGAGGGAGGCAGTCATGATCTGCTGTTCACACTTCTTATGATGCAGCCCAGGATACAATTGGCTTTCTGGGCTGCAAGCACACATTGCTGGTTCACGTCAAGCTTCTCATCCAACAGCAACCTCAAGCCCTTCTTGGCAGGGCTGCTCTCAAGCCATTCTCTATTCAGTCTGTATTTGTGCTTAGGAATGCCTTGACCCAGATGCAGAACCTTGTCGAACTTCATTAGGTTATCACAGGACCACCTCTCAAGCTTGTTAAGGTCTCTCTAGAAGGACCACTGTTCTCCTTGCTTTCTGTTGTGAAGATGACCCCTTTCTGTGGTAAGTTCTCCCCAGTACTGTCTCACATGAGAGGGAATGGTTACATAGGGGCTGTCTAACAGAATATCCCAAAATGACTTAATCTCTTTTCAATTTTATAGTTGGAGAGTGACTGTATTTAGATTATAGGCACAAACCTACTAGTGAGGGCAGATCAGTGATGGCTACCTGCCACTGATGCCACCACCTGCCACTACCTGCCAGTGACTGATGGATGCAGCCCCCGTCTAGTGAAGGGGATGTTGTGTCACTCTGTCCTGTTGTATTGTACAGTGTGTGCTTCCTTGGGCAGCGATGCATGGAAAGATGTCAGGGTTACAGACATCTAACTGCCTGCCTTCTCCTCTCCAGTTAATGTGTTCTTGTGACATGACTGACAAAATTTCCTGAGACTTCAACAAGACTAGGAATAAGCATTTTAACTTTTTTTTTATTATTTTTTAAGAATGAATTGCTTTTGAAATGTGAGTAGGAATTTAAGTGCAACCTCCTAAAATCACCTACCATTACCTCTGCCAGCTGAATGCACAAATACACTTCAAAAGCAGGAAACCAACATGTTGTTGAAGTCTTATTTTTATCTTGCTGTTGCACATTGCTGAATCAAATGCCCCAAGGTAGTTGACTTCACTTAGAAGTCTAATTCTCATCTCACCTCACAGAATTTTTATTGTGGGGCAGCTCTAGTACCCACACTTGGGTCTTGCCTATGTAGTTTTTACAACACTATACCTGCCCTAGTAGCAGTACTGCTTCTGATTTGCAGTGATGGCTGAACTGGCTCCAGGAAATCACAATATTCAGAGGACCTGTTGATACCTGTGTTGTCATTCCTGGACACAGGTATCTGCCTTTGTGGGAAGGATATGCAACTGTTCTTTGTGAAGTGAATGCAAGCAGTGCCTAACAGTTTCATTGGTACCTACTGAAAACTGTCGGAACTTCCTCTGTTCCTCAGAGCTCATTAGCAGTGAGATTGATAACATTATCTGACTGTCCCAGCATGAACAGGGTTTTGGAGATTGATTAAATACAGAGGCAAATCTGAGGCATTAAATGACTTGCAGAAGTGTTTTTTTACGAGTGGACTGGAGTAAGTAATACCGATTGCTATTGCACAGTAAGCCACAGGGGTCTTTGTCCTTTACCTCCACAGGGGCTTAAATGTATTGTGACATTTTGCTTCCTCCATGGCTCTGTAATGAAGAGGGATTAGGTTGTGGTCATGGAAAGGAGCAGTGTGTGGGTACGTGTCAAGAGATTTGTGTTGTGCCTTGGCTGTTTTAGACGGACTCCCCACTTATGTTGAGGTGAGCACCTTTGCCTCTGCTCTCCATCTGCAAAATGAAGCTAATGTGACTGCAGTTGCCTGGGGACATCAAGAGGCTCAATGTTAAAAGCTGATAATGACCACCAGCAAGTGAGCCTCTGGAGACGGATTATACTAAACAGAATTTTTTGGCTTAGAAGAAAATCCACAACCCTTTATGTTCTCCAAGATTGGTAGGAGTTGTGCAGCTAGTGCTCAGGGTTAGGGAGACTTCTGAGTGTCTAAGAAATGCAGAGCTGGGTTGGAAGTCTTTCCCTCTTTGCACACCTAGAATTGATGAGTGCTTGGAAGCCTAGGAACTAGAGACAGTGGAGCCACTTCTGTAAGGCTTTGAGAGGAAGCAAAATGGCTGATTTTTGAGTCAAGAGTTTACAGAACTGACTGGCCTAGGATATCTCTGAGTGAGAGAGCAACCTACTGTATGTTTCTCTTGGATTTAGGGAAAGGATATTCTCATTTCTTCATAGCATAACTTTGCACACTTATTGCACACAATATTTGATTCTCTCTGAAGTTGATTCACCTGCTGGAAGAAGTCTCCAAACCTCAACCACTTGCAACTTTTCCTGTCACAAAGGTCATGTTGGTATTTTTTAAGTGCTTCTTGGATCCTCATTCTGGCAATGCTGTATAAAACCAGAGACTGTTCCTGTGTGCAGGCTGAGGGGAATAGCTCACATCTGTAACTGAAGCATTTAAAATTAACCACTGGGATTAAACTTTGTATTAGTGATTCATGGATCCCTGTCTAGTAACAAAACAAAACAGAAAAGGAATGACCCAGAGACTATTCTAGTTCTTTTAAGGATAAAAAAGGACTTCAGCTGTGGTGGTTTTCACTGGTGTCAGTTTTTGATGGGGCAGTATCCATTTGTGAGTGCTAGGATCCCCCCAACCTCCTCTCTGGGGTGCAACCAGATGTTAAGCATAGTATTTGCACCATACTCTTGTGGCAATGAGTTCCCTTTTCACTTCCCCTTCCATGGTCTCTCACTTTCAGCAGTGTTGGTATTACTTGCAAGGCCTGATTCTGCTTTGCTGCAGCATCTGCAGCACCTGTCAGCCACATTGAACAGAGAGCATGGGACTGGGTCCTACACATCTGGAGCTTTTTGCACAAATTTAAGTGCTTGTGCTCTTTGCAAGTACAATTCATTTTGTTTCCCTCTGGAAAAACTCAACAGGGTAAGATAGAATCTTGTAGTGTTCTCGTTCTGTTTCCTTAGTGATGTCTCTGCCATCTTGTCCAAATGAATAACAAAGCCAGATCTGCAGTTTTGTCTTGAAAGGTATTAAAAATGAACTCCAGCTGCCTTTGTTCTGGTGTATATAAATTGTTAGCTCTACTGTATGCTACAGAACAAGGATTTGTTTTCTGTTTTCTGGCTGCTGGTGGTGCTGATATACGGCAGAAATGCTGTAGTCTGCATTTTGCAAGCAGTGTTGACAGTGTGGAGCAGAAACTAATACAAATATGGCTATTAAAGTATATAATAAATTAGGCAATGCTGACATGGAAGTGATAAGATACAAATAGGTAACATTGAGTTGTTGTGCTTACTAGGGCTGTTTCTCCACAGGCATAATCAAGTAGTGATTCTTATGTTCTTTCACTCATCTTCCCTCCCTCTTGCGTGTTTTTCTGTCTTCTCTCCAATCTAATTTTTTTGCCTGTTTCTTCCTACCACATCAGCCTTGAAACCTGAAGACCAGCTTTTTGAGGGGGGTTATTGAGAAGGAGTAACAGTAGAAATTGGACATAGCTTATTGTTTTCTGAGGGAAATGGCACAGAAAATGAAGCATACTGACTTACACATGGCAAGGCCATACTGCTGAAAGTCCCATCTCCAGATTTTGAGTGTACAGGTTACTTCTGCAGACATTTCTGCCTTGGGAGGTGTTCAATATGAAGCATGTTAGTGAGATTTGAGATTGTGGCAACTAAAGTACACTTGAGAGAGGTTTGTTTGAAACCTCTGTGTTTATTTAGAAGGACCTTTTGAAGCATGTGCTTTTTTTCCAGCTGGGAAGTGAGATAGGACAGAGGGCTGAGGGTCAGGCTGTCTTACAACCAGCTCACCTCTGCCAGCCTGCAGCAGCCATGTGCTTGGAAGGATGCACTGTAACCCTTGGGGCTATGAGCAGAAATGGTGTTGTGCTTCAGTTTCATTACTGTTCTCTGAGTTTGTAAGGCTCCTGTCATTTATTGCTTGGTGTGAGTGTTAGGGTTTTAGTATAGTGAAGGTCACCCATCTGTGACTTTGGCTTTGCTCTGTAAGTGACACCTCCTTTCCCCCAGCTTGCTTTTAAATTAAAAAAGAAAGGTTACAGTTTGGAACCTGAGAATTTTTTTTTTTTTGTGAAGAGAAGTCATGTCTTTCCTCTAAGGAAACACCTGGAAAATGAACATTTTACGGTGTGCCAAATTAGCTCCTTTAAAACTGCAAGGTGAGAAAGGTTGTTAAGTCAGAGGCTCACAGAGGATTTCTTCAGCTCGGTGAAATACCTGCACGGGCAGCAACAAGTATCTCTGAAGACAAGATCAACATTTTTCTTATATTGATCAGTTCTCCCCACTCACAAGACTTATTTAAAACCCTGAATACCAGCAATAAAATAAAGCCTTGGAAAGTTTGAATGAACTACTAGTGAAAGAACTGTGGAGACTCCAGGGCCGAATTTAGCCTTGATGTTGCTATTCTGGAATTTTGTTCCCAAACACTTAGGATGATCTGGTGTGTATCTACATTATCTGTGTGTGTTTTGTCTGCCTGTAATCTTTTTAAAATAAGAGATACCTACCCACTAAATGTCTACACCAGGTCAGCTGTACGGAAGGTTTGGGACTGGGAAATAATTTAAGACCCTTGTTCTGTCATGCTGGTAAAATCCATCCAGAAGGTCAGCAGCCCCTCTATTTGATATGCATGACTCTTACCCAGGAACCACAAGCAGGAAATAAATAAAAAGGAGGTAACTTTTTGAGTCTTGTGTCAAGTCTGAACATTATCTTGACTAATTACAGTCAATATGTAGCTAAAATACAAGCTACTCTCATAAGCTTTTATACTGTAAAGCTGGAGATGGAGAGAAGGTGGAGCAAGAGGCCAAAACATTATCTTCAGGGCTACCATCACCTCAGTCACTCTTTGTCTGATTTAAGATTTAAACAAATAAACAAAACATAACATTCGCGACAAGAACTATAGCTTGTGTTAAACAGGTACTAGGCAAGGAAGTGCCTAGTACCAAAGTTCAATTAATGAGTTTGTATGAGGATTTGCCACACTCCTGTCTTCAAGTGCCATTATAATTTTACATATTTTAAAAGACAAGATACTGTGCTGATTAAGTTCTTTCTGCTTCATTTTTTACCTGTTAAGAAAATCCTTGCATGCTGAGTAAGAAAATGGGTTGTTCAATAAGCATGCCACCTTTCAGTGCCCTTACACTTCAGTGAGGAATTGGAATTACTAAATGCTTGGCAGTGATGGGGCCCATCAGCTTCTGTGTTGCCTGATTTGGGAGATTTATGTTCAGTCATTTGAAATCCCATAGTGATGAAACTTAATATCCAGGTTGTCATGTTAAATGTGTGATCTTTTTTTTAATATAAAATGTTTCTGATCTGTTAAGCTGGTTCTGGAGTTATAAAGTGACAGAGGACTGCTAATTTCTTAAACTTTAATTTTTTAAAATGCTGAGCCTGAGCCTGGAATCAGCTTAATGTTACAAAGTTGACATGTACAAATGATTATTTTGGCTTCTGAAGATACTGTTCCCAATGGTTTGGCCAGGTGAGGCTTCCAGCCTCATAATAAAGCTGTTGAATAAAGCAACCTGGCTTTCCACATCTGTGGAATATCACAGACTTGAGCAAAATCTGGGTGGGTGTCTCGAGCAGCACAAGCGTGGTGTGGTGATGAGGGAGCAAGGGTGGGGGGCTCAGAGCTATAAGAAGGCTGCAAGCAGAGCCCAGACCTCTTTGGGGTACCTCAGGCTACCTTGCCAAACAGCAACAATTCCAACTTTTCGTTCCCATCTTGGCAGTGGGCAGTGCAAGGCAGAAAGCAGACCCCTGGGGAGGTGTTTGGACAGGTGTCTGGTTTAGATGGGAACTTAACAATTGTATTTTAAATGTCAGCTGAGGCATGTGGTATAGTGTTGACAGGGAAGAGTGCCTCTTTAGGACCTCTCTCTCCAAACTGAGACTGCTACTAATGAAACACTTGCATGCGCTGTATACAGATGTGGTGCTTGCTTTTTTTTTTGAAGAGTCCCCGCTGTCTCAGAGATGCTGGAGAAAGAACATGGGGTATGTCACTGTTTAGGGTGGTAACTGGATTTTCTCAGAGTCCTAGGATTTCCCTGGTATGGTATCACTGTAACAAGTGATGTTGCTTACAGTCCCTAAATTCACAGGGACTTCACTGAATGGCTCGTCACTTTGGGTCTCTCAGACACTTAATAGGATTCTCAGCCTTGAGTTTTGAACCTGGCCTTCCTATGGGATACAGTCAGCCTGTAGGGGTTAAACTGCAAAGGAACACATGCATAAATAATTCTTTTTTTTCCATTAAAGGCAATTTAGTAATCTAAAATTGCCACGGGGAGAAAAAAGGTTCTATATTCATATTACAGAATTTCATGATATTCTTCTTATTTCTATTGTAGGGGAAGGGGAAAACCCCACAACATTTGCAATGTGACATATATGTCATCTTTCTTCTAATGAAGAGTCCTACAGGTTGATTGCTTTCTGCTTTAAAAATCATGACAGAAATAAACCTAAGGAAAGAGAGTAGTGTGTTTTGTCCCTATCCTATACTGTTTCAGAACCACCCACAGAGAAACTGGTAGAAAGTGTTTCTTGATCATGGAAGATGGATGGGCACATGGCAAGAGCTAAGCTACCAGCTTTCAAATTTGTGTCGGTTTTGCCTCTGGGTTTGAGATGTTTACAACAGGTTTAACTTGAAGTGCAAAATTTTGGTTGTAGGCAAATATGGTATTTTTGCTGCTTAAAAGAAGTATATAAGGAGGTGTGTGAAGTAGATGTACTTTTCTCATTGCTTAAGCAAGCCAACTAAAAGGATCCAGTTGCTGTGTATTCAAACATCAGGACTTTTACTACAGTCTGAATGCCAACATACAGGGAAGCTGTATTCTGTGGTATTTTAACTTCAACAGAAGATTAGAAGCAAGTTCCAAGGCTTGTCCAAGCCTTTATTTTTGTTCAAACTGGAGAAGCAAATCTATTTTAACCTCATTACTTCCCCCTCAGCTCTACTAATTGAGTAGTTTGTGTGCATCCTCTGAAGGTGAAAATATACACTCAGTGAAAGGAAATTTTTTGGATGTTTCTAGATATTTTCAGTTTTGGATAATCTTTGGATTGCTATGTGCTTATCTTGCTTTGTTGCTATAGAAGATAACTACAGCCTCTGCAATCTGTGCAAAGTGCTTTAGTATATCACCAATAACCTGAAAATTTTTGTTTTTAAGGCTAAATTTTGTCCTAACTTCAAATTAATGACTACCTAGTGTTTGACAACATTCTACCTTCTGGTTTCTGAAAGTCATTTTAGGGCTGATACAGCCGTCAGGAATGTGGTCTATGTTCTTGTTCTTCTAAAATAAAGTTGCACAAGAAAAAGTTACAGTAGAAATAAGTCTTCTCTTCAGTCTGCAAAGAGACTAAGCTGAAAATTGTATGAGGTGTGGCCTTATTACATATTAGGGTTAAATCTGGACTCTTGAGTTTGCTTTTGTGGTACTTCAGCTCCATCTACAAGGAATAAAGGAGTCCTCCTCAAAATGAGCCTAGTGGTTCATCCTGTGAAATCCTTTTCTGCTACTGATCAGTACTTTATAATCAAGCAAAAGTTTCAAGCTTCTTAGAGCAATGACTGGTGTGATGGGAAGGATAGTGGCTTTCACTTCCCATGTGGTTAGTGGTTAATTCATCCTCTGGGTTTTGATTGACTTTAGTAAGTAGAGATGTTGGGATTTCAAATCTTCTTATGAAAAAGTGGCTTTGCTTATGCAGTGTTTCTGGAAATTAATGTTCTACAGGAGCAAAGAGAGGATGGGAAAGTGATTGCCTGTATGGAGGTTCATTCCATCCAGAAGTCTGTGGCATCTGTGAAGGCAGAAGTATACAGGAAGAAGGTGAGTCATCTCCTTTGGGGTGTACTCTCCTCCCTGTATTTGCTATCTTTCAGTTTTAACGAATCATGTCACAGTTGTGTGCTTTAGTCCATACTGTAAGCACTGTAAGTTTTCCTGAGTGCCCAAGTCTTGTTTAAATGACCAAGCAGCACATTCTGTCTCCACAGGGTGTATTTTTAGTGTGGTGTTCAGGGAAAGAACATGTAATTAGAACTAACCCATTAACTGTAATAACTCTTTATGTACTACACTGAATGCAGACCCCTGTGAGGGTCAAGGCATTACCAATTAGCCTACATCTGTCCAGCAACAAGGTTCTCTTTGATCTCTTAAGTCTAAACTAATTTTATTTGTAAGTAAAGTTGCAAAGTGCAGTTTGAAAGAGATAAATGGAAACACTGCAAAATGGCCATGAATTTGGTATTGTAATTGTTGGAGGATATGTCTTTTTTTATACTGCATTTTCTGCTGTAAAGTGACTTAAGCATTGTCAGCCAAGCTTGCATAACTCAAGACCTGTTGGTCTTTACAGGTAGTAAAAGAAACACATTCTGTAAAAGCGCATGTGCTATGAGGTGGGGACAGGCATTTAATAGGTTAGTATCACAATCTTTTATTCACAGCTATTCTAGTAAGTATGTTGATGGAATAAAATGAAGGCTGCTTCAGATGGAGCTGGAAAAACTGCCATGGATTCTGGTGAAGAGATGGTAGGGAAACTCGGCATGCCTTAGTCTTGGTCACTTGGCATTCAGGTGTTTTTTGTCTGCAAGTCCACTCCTCTTCTAGAGGAAATTTTGCATTGTTAAAATCATAGGGCATCTGAATAATATTATTTAAAGATTACCTGCAGAGAGAGTTTTCCTTTCCTTCTGTTTTAATCTGAACATAAGGCCATCTGAAGTTATTGTAGCATGACTATTAGGGATGTTATTCTTCATGAATATATGGAGGGTGAACTGTTCAACAGGGCTCAAAAAGCAGTAAAACAAAGGAAATTCATCAAAATTTATCATCAATAGGGACTTACATAAAAGTAAATACACTTTTTCTGTAGCTCTCTTGCAAGAGGCTATTGAGGAAGAACTATTCTTCAGTGAGAGCCACACCAAGAAATTGGTCAAAAGTAATTTTTAAAAATATTTACAGAGTAAGGGAATGCATGTACAGCCATATTATGTCACAACCTTACTGAATTGACTTATGTTGCTGAAAATGGAACCTTTCTAACCAAAAGGAATTTTGAAGCATATAATGAAGAATGGGATGACATAGTTTACTTTTAAGACATCAGAAACACAAGGCATTCCTTATCCCGTATTAGCTTACTGTGAGGATTTTAAAATATTCCAATGCAGAATTTGGTGCTGATGTGATACAGTGTGGTTGAAACAGAGGACTTATCAGATATGTTCGTTCCTATGTTCCATCCTAAATGCAGATTGCCTGTGTGAAAGTAGTTCTTACTTTCAAGGTACAAAAAGAAAGTGTTGCTGTTATGCCGCACCTTTCGGTGCATTGGGAAAAAGAAATTTAACTTTGTTTCATTGTATAATTGAATTTAATAACTTGGTATTTTTCAGTGGTGTTGCTAAAAAGTACAAATGTGAGAGGCAATCCTAATCCCACTGATTTAAAGCTGAATTTTGTTCCATTTGAATAGTGAAGCTCTGTTGACAGGAGGAAAATGACAGTTTTTGGACTCAACTCTGGACATGAAGAGAGCAGACTTCAGGTTGCTCAGGGAATTAGTAAGTAAGGTCCCCTGCAAAAGTGTTTTTCCATGTGCTGGGGTCCATCAGTTCTGGTCACTTTTCAAATATCACCTCCTAAGGGCACAGGAACAGGCAATTCCTAAATGTTGGAAGTAAAGCAGATGAGGCAGAAGGCCTGCTTGGTTGAGCAGGCATCGTCTCTTGGAAATCAGGCAAAAAAGGAAGGTGCATGCCCCGTGGAAGCAAGACCAAGAGATTTGGGAAGACTACAGAGGTTCTGCTTGCTGCTGTGGAGAGAAAATTCGTGTGGCCAAAGGTCAGGTGGAGTTGAAGCTGGCCAGAAATATGGGGGACAATAAAAAGAGTTTTTTCAAATACATTAATGGCAACAGGCAATACAGAAATATCCTTGGCCTGCTACAGGATGAGAATGGTCACCTCACAAACAGGGACAGAGACAAGGCAGAAGTGTCTAACACTTTCTTTGCCTTTGTCTTCGACACAGATGACAGACCAAGGAAGTCTCAGTGCCCTGAGCTGAAGGACCATGACTGCGAGAATGATCAACTCCCAGTTGACTCTGAAATTGTGTGGGATCTGCTGCTCCAGCTGGATCCCTACAAATCTATACAAACCTTGAATATTGTGGCAGTTTGAGGCACTACAATACAAGAAAGATACAAAGCTATTTGAGAGTGTCCAAAGGAGGGCAATGAAGATGGTGAAGGGCCTTCAGGGGAAGCAGCTGAGGGCACTTGGTCTGTTTGGCCTGGAGAAGAGGAGACTGAGGGGAGAGCTCATTGCAGTTATAACTTCCTTGTGAGGGGAAGAGGAGGGGCGGGCACTGATCTCTTCTCTGTGGTGATCAGTGACAGGACCTGAGGGAATGGCCTGAAGTTGTGTCAGGGGAGGGTTAGGTTGGGTATTAGAAAAAGATTCTTCACCCAGAGGGTGGTTGAGTACTGGAACAGGCTCCCCAGGGAAGTGGTTACGGCACCAAGGCTGACAGAGTTCAAGAGGCCTTTGAATGATACTGTTGAGCACATGGTGTGGCTCCTGGGAATGGGTGCAGGGCTAAGAGTTAGACTCAGCGATCCTTGTGGGTCCCTTCCAACTCGGCATATTCTGTGATTCTGTGAAGCTGAACTGCTACAGCTGTGGCAGAACAGGAAGAAGGTTCAAGCAGCCTGGAATCACACAAACCAGAAATGATATGCAAATCATGCAGTGCATGAAACAACGTTACAGTATCTTCTTTATATATTCCTGGCACGTCTATTTTTCATGGAATGTTAATAGCCATAATGGAGTCTTCTCTAAGGCTCTGGTCCTGCAAAATAAGAAGCTAGGAATATCTTAACAAAGAGTGGGAGCAACCCTGCTGAGCTAAAACTTGCTGTTGTCCCATTGCGTCAGGTCTTGTTGGTGTGTGAGCGTTTGGTCTTTTTCCTATCATAGAAAATTGACTGGAGGAAGTGGTTTCTTTCTGACCTTTATTGGGATGTATGCATATGAATTCCTGGATTTTTCTGCCTAATGTTATTATTGTCCCTCCAGTGACTAAAGTTGTGAGCACAGAAAGACTATATGAACCAGTAGAATAGTAGGACAAATATAGTCCTGGATTAGTTTCACCCACTTTATTCTTTTTCCCTGTCCTCTTTACTTATATTATCCACTTTGGCTGGTATTATAGTCATGTCTTCCACTCCAAAGCCTTCATTTCAGTTAACAGCCTTTTCACTGTTACCATAGAGTTTCTGTTTACAGCATGAATAGATGTCCATCATTACATTGTCAATAATGACATGCATCAGAAACATAATAAATTGTCTGGGGAACTAGTCAGCTTCTAAGAAGAAATGTGCTGTGGCTGCTAATCTCTCCAAGGAAAAGGAATTTCATGAGGGGTGAAAACTTTAGTGAAGGACAGAGCAGCCACAGTGCATTTGGAAAATATAAAATCTGCTAGGGACAAGAAAAACAAGAGTAATGGGAATCTTTGATTTCCCTCATGTTGATTGGGCGAAGATAATAAGATGTGATGTAGAAACCAAGTGTTGATGTACTCACCGATGTATGGTTCATGAGGCAGTTGATCAGCCACAAGTGGATGTTGGCTTTTTGCCAAGTGGTGTGTGGGTCCTGAATCCTACACCATGTTATGAGGACTATAATGTACTTTGTTTCAGCACTGTTGTTGGATCAAGGGAGCCAAAAAACTCATTACAGCTGTCCTCAGTGAGGAGAAAGGTAATTGTGTAAAGATGAGGAAGTGTATTACCAACAAGCTGATATGAATACTGTTTAAGGACACTCCACCTGTTAGAAGAAGGAAGTCATGATGATTTCTTTTTCCCCAAACAGAGATTACCAAAAGGTAGAAGAATCTGTCAAGAAGCTGAAGTTACATTTGAAAAACAACAAAAAAGTCCTACTCTGGCAGGTTGTATATGAAGCCCACTAATGTACTCAAACTTTTGTATTTGTCCTATCAACTGCCAAAAGTTTTCAAAACTCATTATAATCATTATCACATGTTTCTTCAGATGCATCAGGAGCATGAAACCTGCTTGAATATGTGTAGGAAAAATAGGTGATTGGGGTATAATAGGAATACTCTAACTTGTCCAGGACAATCAAAGAAAATTTCATTAATTCTTGGCATTGTTGTTCTCTATGGAATAACTGGGGAAATTTGCCATGCCAGAACCCTTTCTGTAGGGTACCTCTGAGAAAGTCTTTCTGAAACTGAAGTGACTATAGAAGGTTAAAATGAACAGCATCAAATCACCAAAATTAGATTGTACTCATTCCAAAGCTTCAGAGAAACTCCAGCTTTACAGCACTGTGTGACCTCTGGTGTTTGTACCTGAGGAACAGGATACATAGGATAAATAGGATGCCCAACTTCAAGAGGTTTCCAGTGTGATTTGTGGAATTCTAGGCCTGTAAGTCTGAAATAAGTACTTGGTACAGTGTAGAAGTAGCTGGTGATACAAAGTTATCATAGTAGTGGTGGCAAGGGTGAAGTCCGGCTGGAGAACTGCAGAAGGACCTCATGAGACCGAGTGACTGGTTAATAGAATGTCAGATGAAACTCTGGGTAATGATAAAGTGATTCATGTGGGGAACAAACAATCCAGTTTGCATAAAAGATGAGTAGCGAGCTGAGCTCATACTGGGAATTGGGGTATCTGGAGTGAGAACCTGAGGTTTTAAGTGGATAATTCTGTGAAAAATGTCAATTTATTCACTAGCGGTTAAAAATGCAAATCAAATGTGAGGGCTTAAAAGGAATACAGAACAAAACATAACATGTAAATAAATTGTTTGCCTGCCTCTGAATAATGTGTGAAGGTCTGATCTCTGTATTTAAAAAATAGTATAGTAGAGATGGAAAGGTTTGGAGAGGGACAGCAAGGATGATCAAAGGCAAAGAAAACCTTTTGTAGAAGGCTATGACAATGTGAGCTGGGAATCACTTTGGAAAGAGACAGCTGAGTAGTCTCTGATACAAGACTGTCAGAAGTGGTGTGTAGAGGGCTGAATATTCACTTTGTTGAATATTCACTGTGTGTTCCAATTCCAAGAACTGCTGAGCATCAAATGAAGCTGATAGGAGAAAGGCTTAAAGAAAAAAAGTTGAATCTTCCTGCAAAGGGTATCAGACACATGGACCTTTTGTTAAAGGGTGCCATGAACACATTTTTGTAATTTTGATGGAAACTGGATACATTAAGATAAAGTTGGTACTGGGGATTGCTAACTACACAGAAAACACAGCAGCTCATGTCCCTGAGCTAAAACAGTAAGAGGTTGGGACAAAGTTAGGGATGCCATACTTATTTGGTACTTGATCTTCTCTAATTATGTCCCCTGCTGAATGCAAGTTATGGCAGACAGTGCTGGTTTCTAGTCGGGTGTGGTACAGCTACTCTTCCATAATGGAGTAGACCAGGGGCTCTGCTTCGAGCAGCACCATGACCTGGTCACGAGATCAGGCAGCTGTAGCAGCTCTGGTGGCCACTGTACAAAGTGCATAAGACAACCAGATTTGTAGTGCCCAGCCCCTTCGCTGCTCTTTCACCCACGTTCAGGATGGACACCAACAATTAGTGGTGAGTTTGCCAGTATTTTGTGAGTGCTTTTCACAGATGGTTAGGATGGCATGTAGCACAACTGCTGAAAAAACCAGCTTATACAGATTTGGCTGGTGGATTTTTGAGACTGTTGCTCTATACTGAGTGTATTGCAATCTGGGTGTTGCCCTGCAATTTGCTCTCCAATCTCCAAATAGAGGAACAGTATTCAGTGTATTCAGTGTGCTGCATAATGCTTTTGCAAGATTTCTTTTTTTTTCTATATTGCTGAGACATAATTGGCTTTTTTTGTTATCATTGTTTTCATACACAGCTTCCAAAGCCTCTTTCAATCTCCCTGAAGTCAGGGAGAATCTTTCCGTTGACCTTCTCAGCTTTGGATTTGGTCCAGCAGTTTACACTTGCTGAGCTGTGGTCTGCTTTGTTAACTCTAGGGATGCAGTCCTGGAGCACCAATTTACTACAGACTGCAGCTGGAAGTTTTGATAGCTGAATGTGGTGGAGACACAGGAAGATGTGCAGAGGGAAAATGTGAATCTATAATTTTACCGTAAATCATTGAAACTGGTATGTTCATTTCTGATTTCTGGGCATGGAACTAGGAAAACAACAGAGTAAAGTGTATGTTCACCTATTCTTTTCCCGTTGTACAAAGTAAAACAAATACAGACCTTGTGCCTATTAGAAATTAAATAGCAGCATGTTCCTTTTAACCACTTTCTATTAAAGTGAGCGAGAAGCAAAGGTTTATGTGGAATGCTCGCCCTGCATTTGAATCTGAGCTGAGGTGTCACAGACTGAGAGTGTCAGAGTTTTGTGTCCAGTTTCTAATATCTTGGATAAAATGGCATCCTGAAGGAGGACATCAAGGCAAAGTCCCATGTGTTAACATCACTCTCATCAACTTGGTTAACATCTGATAACTACGCTTCATGACTTGTTGAGGCCAGGGTGCTGCTGCTGCGCAGATGTGAGCTGTTGTGTTAATGTGGCTTAAACCTGTAGCTGCTCTGTCTTGCTGTGTTTGCTCTGTTTTGTGCTGACCCATGCTTGTCCAGCAGCTGCTGCAACATGGGTAAGGGGCAATTCAGATGCTCCACAGGGATGGCTGACAGCCTTGTCCTGTTGGATGACATGGATCTGCCAGAATCACAGTTCTTGCTGCTGAGGTGCTCTAAGCTTATGACACTGGACTAGGACTGTGGTGGGAGTGATACAGAATGATTTTTGAGAGCTGCCAGGTGCCAGGAACACACACATGCTTTTTGGTCTTTTAGTTGAACATCTTTTTCCACCCCCGCCTCCCCTAAATATGCTTGTCTGACCTGCTCTCAGTGTCCCTCGAATACTGGTGCTCTGACACCCAGCAGCACTGCTGCAGTTAGTCTGCTTGATCATGGCTGCTCTCTGCACTTTCTGTAAGAGGTCACTGGAGCTCAGCTGCTGTGAGGCGCTTCTCAGAGCCATGTTTATACCTGTATCTTCTGTTGTCAGCCAGATAATCAGTTCTTCATCCTGGAAAGCTACAGCTGGATCTGTGAAATGCAGTTTCTGGGAGCTTTCCTGGGTGTCATTCATTCAAAAGCAGATGCTGGCAGCCCTCATAACAAAACTACATCTGTATTCCTGGTCTTGAGCAGAGCTGCAGGTGTGACTGACTGCAGGGAAACTGAGAGGAAGCTATCTAGTGGAAAAAAAAGATGCTTGCCAATGAAAATGAGAAAAACCTAGGAAAGCATTCCATGTTACCGTCACAGAAATAGACGGCACAAGTGAAGGGACTCCCAAAATGGGTGAAATGGCAAATAAAATAATTATAGCAGGAAGAGGGAAAGTAATAAGGTTTGCAGGAAAATCAGATGTATGGATGAAGCTATTTTCAAGGTCCATTTTAAAGGCTGGGAGCAGGCATCCATTTTTGAAAGTTTTGTCTTTGGACTTCTCTTCTTCAGACTTCTCTTGTAGCTCCATGTTTTCTGTGTTTTAGCTGAAAATGGATGTTTTTGATCTGCCAGCCAGTGCACCTTCCTGTCTGGACTGCTCTATCTGGAATCTGCAGATGGTTTTTCTGCCCACATGAGAGACTCTGACTAACAAGGGGACTGTGTACAGCCCCTCTGTTCGTTCTTTCAGGGTGGACTAATATGTTAATTAGACAGCATTTTGCAATGGAAAGCAAGAAAAACACGTCTGCCTCTCAAGCCCTTGATATTAGCCAGCCTGCTTTTTACTGGTGCATGCTGCTGCCAAATATGGCCCTGACTTGTGCTTGCCAGTTCATGTTCTTAAGACTGAATATTCCTTTCATACACTGAGCTGAAATAGCGTGCTTCAGCACAACAGAGCCCATTTTGTTGAACTGCTTGGTGGGAACTAAATGTTACCAGATTCCTGTGTTAATGAACAGTTTCTAAGTCTTCGTACTAGCAATAAAGAGAACAAAATTAATAAGGATCTTTCCTGGTGAGTTAAAGGGGCTCTACACTGGACTCAGTGGCCATTCCTACACCAAATTTTTATGTGGCCTTCCGGAGAGATGTGAGACCAGATTCATGAAATAGACCATTTACCTGTTGGAGAATGTACAGGCTGTTTTTATGGCAATTAAGGTAGTATTTTACAAACGAAAAGCTGATGTCCGTGCATTGAAGGACTCTCAAATGCACACTTGCTGATCATTTTAGTGCTTTAGTGCTCTTCCTGGTTCACAGATCACTGCAAGAGTGAAGAGGATATCTCACTACTAATGTTGACCCGTCTCTTTCTACAGTGATCCTGGGACTGTGTACTTGGGGGTAGATGGGACTTTTAGGCAGGTTTTTGTGCCTGGCTTCAGTACAGACACTGCCTGTGCCTCTGGTTCATTGAAGTCCCAGCTATTTTCCAGGAACTGGGCATGAAGGAAGGCTGCATGCCAAGGCAAGGGCTTACTGCTACATGCTTCCTTCCGTGTTTTCCCAGAACACTATAGAAGTAAAATGAACGTGTGCATACTCTATTTCCCTGCAGGGGTGCAAGGCATGGATGGGAAAAGGCAGGTACAGAATAATTCTTTAACTTTGTGTTTTCTGCCAGAGTATGATCCAGCACAATTGATGCTTACTGGACTTGAGCACTAGAGTAGTTATTTACTGCTGGCTTACATTTGTGCTTACAGTAAATAACCACCAGCCTGCAGGGCAATTCCCTCCTGTGGTGCCTCTGGAGCAGCTCAGAACTGCACTATCTTTTGTTAAGGATGCAACTCAGTCCTAAATATAAATTGTTGCTTTGCGTAGATTTTCTATGGCTTTGTGCAGTAAATGGGAATGAGTGTGTGCTATACAGGAATCTGTGGAGATGGTTAAAGAGAGGTTTTGCAAAAAACAGACTTATGAAAGCTCAGAAACAGTACCAGCAGATAAGTAAGCAGAATTAAATATGTATTATATGATATAACATAAGAAACATGTCTGAGAAATATTTTGGAAGGTGTTTTAAAGCACTCGTTATGTTTCCCAAGATAGAGTGAGAAGAAACAGAATTATTTTTGATGAAACAAATTGATCTCTCATTGCTAGACATTTTCTTTCTCTAGAACCTGATGAATATAACATCATGTTAGCTTTTGTAAATGTCATATGAAATAGATGAGGAGAGTGACTTGGTAGAAAAGCTGTAATAAATCACAAGGTGACACGGTTCTCTCTTCTTTGTTGCTCATCTTCCCAGAAAGCAATTTGAGGAGGGAAAGATTACAAATATAAAGAAAATAAAACCAAATCTCCCTCCCCTTTGTGAAGGTGGATTAAATGGGTCAGAAACCATCTTTTTCCTGGAAAAGAAAACCCAGAGGCTGCAGTGTGGTCTAGACTAAAAACTTAGTTATTTGAATAAATGGAAACAATAATGGTGTGTAAATAGCCCATTCTGTAAGCTGGTAGTTGAACTTCTAAAATGGGAACAAAGTCAATAGGGAAAGAAGCAAAATCAGAGGATGCTGTTAGACCACAATTTAAGATGACACCTTGAGGTCAGGCCAGATGATCATAATAGTCAATAGAATTCTTTTATAGCACCAAATTGTATTCTTACTTTTCCAGGAATGGTTCCATTGACTCTCAGGATTTGTACCTTAGTTATGTGTAACTCTTTGTTTTTTATTCTCAGGTCGTTCCTATTAGACCCTTACTGCTGTTTCACGTAGGTGGTCCCCTTCTCTTCACAGTTCACAGCTGCCTGCTGATGGCCAGAGCTTTCAAGGTGCTTGCACAAATAAGGGAACCACAGATGTGCCACCTATATGCCCTTTTGCAGGCTATGTGCTCCGTGTTCTGCTCAAAGGGCACGCTGCAGGAGAAACAATGCTGCTGTGCTGTGGGTGGGCTTCCTTTAGATGTAGCCTATGGTGAGCTTTTCAGCTTGACATTTCAAGGGTGAAACAGCAAACTTCTGCTCAAAGATTTGGAAAGGTACTATATATGTGGACTTGCACTCTGTAGCGGCTGATGTGGCTACAGCAACCTCCCTTCACTTGCTTGGGTGTGAAGTGGGTCAGTATTAGTGACAGTCGAGCAGCTCCTCTGCTAATTGGTACCTCAGGTCACTGACTGCCAGTGAGGCCATTCACTTTCTCCCAGGGAAAAGCATTTTGGCAGGCACTGTAAAAAAGTGCTTAGCATGGAAACTTCAGTGATAAGTGAATTTCGCAGCCAGAAATCATGTGTTAAATGTCATGAAAATCAAGAGAATACATTTAAAACATTGCCTTTAAGAGAAAGAACAAAAATTTCTTATCCCTTTGTTAGCTAAAATTTTAAACTTTCAGGTGGTGACTTTCAGAAACTCTCTTTAAATAAAAGAAAACAAAATCATTCACATATGAGTCTGCGAATGTCAGAGCCAGGGTTTTAAAAAGAGATATTAACACCATGAGATTCATTGTCCTTGCTGCTGTGCAGGTAAATTTGCTCCTGCTCCACGGATGTGCGGAGAATGTGAGCAGCAAGCTCACGGGAGCGCTACCTCTGGGCTGGCTCCAGAATGGCCATTTTTCTTGTTACGGTGTGGTTGTGCTTGCAGCTAGCCTCAGAGCCTTGAGCTTTAACAGTTCCCATTTCTGTGGGAGCGCTGCAACATGCATTGTTTTTTGTTTCTCGTCTTTTCCTTGACTGCAGACACCTATAGTAGCTTCCTTCTGGAGGGAGGGATTGGAAAAGTGCTGTTGTCAAGGCAGTTGCCGTATACATCTGCCTGCAGTTTGATTTGCTGACCTGATCATCAGTGAGATTCCTTGAATGATCTTTTCCCTCTGTTTCTGCATCAGGCACTAGGTTTGATGTAACACATCTCTGACTGCTTTAAACATACAACAGTGCTGGGTCAATAAAAGAGTCAGAAAACATCTTTAAGTAAGGAAAATTCCAGTGAATGTTGTTTTCTTAACTTTGGCTGCCGACAGTGTTGTTGGGGGCTCACTCTATGTTCTGCTGTCACTTGCAATATGCTCGGATGTGTAAGGATCTTCATGTTCTGTAATGATCCAAGACCTTCTGTATCACTCTCCACTGATCTGAAAAATAAGCAATTTCAGAGGAGTTGTCATCAAAGCTAGAAAAAGCTTCTGAACAGTAGAGTTTCTTTTTTTGTTTAAATCCTACATAACCCCTGTGTCTGAAGCACTGGCAATGTGTGAGTTCAGTAGGCAACTTCAAACGATATGACACCACAACTTCGAGCTCTTCTACAATGGCCCTTCTTTTGAAAAAAGTTTTTCATTTATCTTCTGGTTCAGATCACTATGTGAACACATGGTTGGGATAATGGACAGCAAGGTTTCTAAATTTTACATACATAATCAGAGTGATTTGAAGTGAAGTAATTTTGCTGAAGCTGGAAGAAGAGAAGTGAAATGGAGATGTGGCTAAACCATTTTCATTATAAAGTATCTCTGAGTGTTCAAATTACCCTATTAAACCTGCTGCCAAAAAGACCAGAAAGCACATACCACAGATTGCACATTTGATTTTTGTCCTCACATGTTCTTTAGTAAATAAAAGAAACAAACAATATCAGGGAAAACATAAAACTTCTTTTATGCTTGATATCAAAATAGTATTTAGCCTGTAGACTTTGTATGTGGATTAGTATTGCTTGGGGAAACTGTCCTGGGTCAGTATGGTCCAGGAAACATCAGTTATGTCATATAATGTGGACCTGTGTAAATAGACAGGTTCTGACTACAAATTAAAACCACAAAGAATATTCTGCTGGCATAAGGAGCAGTGGCTACAGTTCATGTGCAAATACACTGTGTGTGTGCAATAGCCAGATGTGTGGCACTGCCTGAGTAGAACTGGTTAGCCCTGGTTAGCTTGTTAGCATAGCATGCCCTCTCCGGATGTCTCTGCATGGTTAGCAGAGACACTTGAGGCAAGGCTGCTGCAGCTCCATGTTCACAGGTCTGGCCAGTAGCAAGGCTGAGCATGCACTCGTACGTATGCATACATATGCACATGACCAACCACACAGATCAACACATACAGACAAAGCAGCTCCAATGGCCTTATTTTGGTCCTCTTTTGTTCACCAAGACAAAAGTTGGTTAGTGGAAAATGTGTGAATGTATACTATAGAGATCCTCCCAATAGCTTATTTTAGAATCTCAGTCTGTCCAGTTTCTAGCACCTGGCTTCTGGGTCTCCCCAGTTTTGGCACCTAGGCATGCCTGGCCCAGTCCCATTGCTGGTACACAGACCCCCTCAAAAACACAAGAAAGAGTACAGACATGCACACTGTGTCTTAGTGTGCCTTAGACATTATGTCTAACCAGTAGCTGGCTCTTGCATCCTTTAGTCTTCAGTTGTACAATCCACAGACACATGCATGCATGAGTGAGTCTCTCAGCTGAGCCCAGACCCCATTGTTTCTTCAGTAATTTGCTTGGACTTGTTGTCTCTCCAGTAGCCAGCACTCAGGACCCCTAATCTTTCCCATATGCAGCCCAGACTTGTGGCTGTTTTGATATCTGGCTCTCAAGTTCTTATCCTACTTGCCAGATGATGCAGCTTGATACTTACTAGCTGTTTGTTACCAACACACATATCATCACCAACATCACACAATACACATGCTCTTTATCCCATCTCTTCAGTTGCTGGTACTACAGACACATGTGTGTCTAGGATTATGATCTCCACTACAGTCCACTACAGCACTTGGACCACTTGTGCATTCTAGTTTATCCAATTGCTGGCACTGCAGGTACACTTGGGCTTCTCTACACCCACTTACATACAGAGTAGAGTCTTCTCATCCAGGAAAAGAGAAAAGGAGTTTCATAAGGACAGGCTGCAACATTCAAATGCAGGTCATGGCTTGGTAAGCAAACTGTTTATATGCAATCAGCCCTTTTATTCCTGTATCTCCCCATTTTCCTATGCTTGTTCCTTGCCAGAGTACTTTTAGTTTCCTCCCTAGACTTTCTAGAACAAATCTTGTGTGATCCCAAAATACTCTTCCCCTGTACTCCACAGTGAATCCCATATCCCTTTAGGCAGTAACTGCTGCCCCCTCAGTCTGTAAGGTAATCACAACTGCTCCTGCTGACGCATAGTGATGGTTTTAGTGCCTGGGCAGCTGGACTAATCACTCCTGAGAGGAGCCAGGGCAGGAGGCTCCCTTTCTCTTATCTAGTTATTGGTGTTCTCCTGCTTAGCATTCTACTCCTATGCTCATTTTGTGGAGATGATCCTTCAAAATACACAACCTGACAATTTGGCTGTTTACCAAGTTTAAATCAAGGCTCCTGTTTATGTTATCTTTTAGGAAAAAATTCTGTACTGTGAGGATGGTGAAACACTGGAACAGGTTGCCCAGAAATGCTGTGGATGCCCCATCCCTGGAAGTGTTCAAGGCCGGGTTGGATGAGGTCTAGTGGAAGGTGTTCCTGCCATGTCAGGGAAGTTGGAACTAGATGACTTAAGGTCCTTTCCATCCCAGGCCATTCTATGATTCTATAAAAATTGCAACTGAGCCTCCTTTTGCACTTGGAGGAAGAGATGTAGCAGCACAGTAAAAAATGGGACACCACAGTGTGGAGTGAAGGAAGTGGTTTAGGGGAAGAGGAAAGAACAGTGGAGGAGCCATCCATGGATTTTTGTCCCATGTTGAGAAGGAGGATAAGAGTGAAGAGGCAGGAGATGACATCAACACTTTACCAAGTCTGCAGTGAATGGATGTATCATGCACAGTGAGAAATCAGGCTGGGCAGCTTGAGATATTTTCCTTTTGATCTATTGCCTCTGTGGTTACTGTCATGAAGGGTCAGTGTAAACACCATTTTACTGCCTGGATCAGCCTCTTGGTAGCAGGATACACCTGCCTAGCACTCCTGGGATGCTCTTCCTGCTAATTTTCTCCCTGAAATACAGAACGGGTTGATGCTTTTACCTGAAAGTGAAAGGCAATATCTCTTTAAACATATAAATTATTTGTCTGAGCTTGACCTTTCAAGTGAAGGCATGTTGGCATGGAAAAGCTGTTATCATGTCTTTGGGACATTTTACCTTCACTAACTTTCTGGTGGTGATATGGGAAGTTACAGTATTCTCACTGTGGTAACTCATTAAACCCCAGATGAAATGATACATGAGAATAACACAGAAGCATAACCAGGTCACTTAGTCAGTGATGTGGCATATAAGCATAAAGTATCTCAGAGAAAAAACTCACCCAACTTTTATTTGTATAAATCAGAGTTAGAAGTATGTTAGCAGGAGGAGATGTATTTTCAGCCAAACTCCAGATAGGGTACAGGAAAACTTAAAAGATGGTTGCTCCACCCTGCCATTGGAGAGTACAAACCATTGATAAGGATTAGATATGGGGCTACCTAGTGCCCAGGCAAAAATATTATATGTAAATAAAAGAATACTTCATTTTTATGAGGTTCAAAAGCAATAAATAATTTTTAAAACACAGAAGACTGGTCTGATAGACCTGATGGTGAGAAACAAAGAATCATGACTAACTTCTCTCAGATACTGGATCATTAAACAATTATCTGTCTGGCATAGCTTCCTCCTAGCAGTTACTGCCTAAAGGGATATGGGATTCACTGTGGAGTACAGGGGAAGAGTATTTTGGGATCACACAAGATTTGTTCTAGAAAGTCTAGGGAGGAAACTAAAAGTAGTCTGTTTGCATTAACTTGTGCAATTACAGATGAGATTTTCTTTCAACATGTTAGAGTAATTTATCTGTGTAAATATTCTTCATGACTGATGTTTAGAGGAGCATTCATGTGCTTTAACTCAACTACTTTGTTTAGTTGCTGCATGTTTCCTGTCCCATTTCCTCATTATCTGGTTTTCTTTTCTGTATGTTCCAATATTCATTTATTTCTTTGTGGAGTACAAGACATGAACATCACCTTTCCTTAGGATGCTTATTTCCAAGATCACTTTTATTCATATCTGTGCATCTCCTATTGATTAAGTTCTACCAAATACAAATGTCTCAGCATTTCAGAATCTCCGTTACCCATATTCCCCTTGGATAAATATCAGCTTACTGCTTCAAAAAGAGCCCTTTAGCTATGACTTTTCCTTCCACTGTCATGCTACTTTAATGACGTTCTTTCCACACTCATTTCTTTCACCTGTAAAGTCTCCCCCTCTTGTTCTCTGTGTCATTGTGATCTTCTTGCCTGACAGACTATTCCCCGACTGCACTAGGAAGGTGTTACTTACTCAGAAATATGTACACATATACACACAGAAGTGCAGTATTGCATCTGCAGAACTGCTTCCTATGTGCTGTTCTGCTTCTCTGAGCCTCTGCTACACGTCTTTCCTCTGAAGTCCTTCAAATTCCTTTCCAGTTTCTCTGATTCTGATTTACACCCTAGTTTCCTTTAACAACATCTTCCAATATTCCTGCTTTGCACCTTCACATCTTCATTCTAAATTCCTGGATTTCTTCACTTTTGTACTGGTTTTGGAGATCCAGTAACTTTTTTATTTCCTACCTAGCATTCTATGTATTTTTTTAATCGATGATGCTTTCTTACCATGCCGGTGATTTCACTTGCAAAGGCTTTGGTTGGTTACATTTGCCTGCTTGGCTTTTGTTGCACACACTACCAACAAAAATTACTCTTGATCCCTCTGCTCTTTAGCATGCTGACTATGTTATTACCATGTAATATCAGTAGTACAGCAACAAAAATCTGTCTCTTGTTTGGAGCTTCATCTACTGAGTGCTGCCTTTCATAACTCTAGCTCATCTGTTTCTGCCTCATTACTCTCTCTCACCTCCTTTCTTCTGTCTTAGCCTATGATTGTATCTATCTAACTAGCTTTTAATTTTATAAATCTATTTGAGATTAAAATTGTTAGATTGTGTTCATAACTGTCTTCAAATACATCGCTGTATAACATTTGTAGCATCTTTATTCCTGCAAAACAGCAAAACACAACGTAAGGACACACACTTGTTCCACGTGCACCTGAAATGCAGCCACCTCCAGAGTGAAATACTAAAGACTATTAAACAGCTTATAAATCCCCTGCACAAAATAACTATACATGAATACAGTGTCTAATACCCACTTGACACTGGAGAGGCAATTTTAGTACAAAGGATATATCTACACACAGTGGAGCTGTTAAATTCCCCAAAAGTGTCAAGGGGTACAATAGTGACCCTGTCTGTGCCTGTTATCTGCTTTGTAGTGATAATATTTCCTGTTATGAGTTCTGGAGAGATAAAACCTTTGAACTCTAAAATGAGAAAAATTGATCCAATGAAAAGTTAAACATAGGTTTATAAGACAGAATAAATTAGATGCAGAACATAAAGCTAGGCTTAAATGATACTTCTTCATGTGCTAATCAGTCCCATATAGGATACTGATGAGAGATGAAAACCAAAGGAATTAAAGAACAATTTGGAAGAATAAAAGCATTAAGGAAAAAACCATGTACTACTGAAGCTTTAGGCCCTGGTCCTGCAAAGTGTTACTTACACAACTGCAGACAGTGACTTACTGCAGTAACACTGAAGCTACTCCCAGTGCTTAAAATTAAGCATATATGAAAACTTTTGCAGGTCCAGGGCTGATTGAAATAGGGTGAGAAGATCTAATTTTAGAATAGAACAAAGAGACGATAAAGGGTGGTCAGACATCCTGAAATATATTTTGTACATATATATTCTAGACTCCTGTCCTTGTTATAAAACATGGGGTTTTTGATCTCATTAACAAATACTGAAACTTCATGTTTCTACAAATATAAAATGCAGCTGGATTCTGCTCTGATGATTTTTACTTTTCAAACAAACACAGTGGATAGAAGGTGGATGATAGAGCATGGTAAATTACCTAAGCTTGAAACCTCAGGACCATGCAGGATATTTACCACCAAAATGAAAACATCATTTTGTGGAATGCACTTGGATACATGACAAGATAAGCTCAGAAGAGTAGGTAAGAGACAGTGGCAGGGAGACTTAAACACACCAATACCAAAGCCAGGACATTGGTCCTGCTGCTGTCATTGTTAAAGCATGTTCACTCTCTACATATGTAGAAAAAATTGCGGAGGAATGCAGTAATTTTTGACCTTTGCAAACTGTGGGCCTGTTGCACACCTTAGTAAATACTTCCATGCAACCTTGCTCCCTCAAGGAAACTACCTTTCAGTTTCCTTTTGAGCATTTCTGTTTTGCAGAAGGAAGGACTTCCAATTTAGAAAGGTCCAGTATGTGGTTTCAACTAGTTTCAAGCAGCTGCTGGCGTGGTCTTTCTTAATTAATACAAAAGCCAACATTTCTTCTTGGAAGCAAGCTTCCAAGAGAGAGAGAGTCCAAGAAATATTTTATATAATAACAGATTGTGTATTTGGAGAACAAGATACTTGCAAATATGTGTAAGAAAAGAGCACAGCTAAGATAGTCAACAGCACAGTGTTGCAAAAAAATCACCAAAAGGGATCTGAAGCACTTGATAAACAATGAATGAAGTGAGACACAGTAAATAGAAACAGTACCCAGAGACATGCATGCTTAAGGAATCACAAAAAAGAAACCAGTGTATGTGATGAATTTTAACACCGCAGTCTCAGATTACTGTCTTTAAAAAAATCCCACAACTATCTTTTTGATTACTATGGTTTCTTATTACAAATTATATCCAAACTGAGAATACTCAGATTTTGTAGGATTACACTCTGCCAGGCATGCATTTAGGATTCCACTGATAAAAATTTTTTTTAAAGTCATGATGATCAGAAATACTGTGTTGTTGAAAAGGCTCATTTCTTATTGAAGCTAATAGAAACTGCAAGTTTTCAGAACCTGTTTGTGCAACAAATCCTAAGATCATATTTGGTTCTCTTTGGTATGAACGTTGCAAAATCCCCAGAGAAATCGACTGTATGAGAATGGATGGCTGCAACAGGCTGTTAAGAAAGAATTGCAGAAAGCAGCACACAAAGCAGGCAGATGTGTAAGGGAATAGAATGGAATAGAGAAATGAGGACTGGTAGAGAAGGAATATAAATTATTCCAAACACGAGAAAGGCATGAATAAAATACTCTACAAGAACAGAAAAGCATGTAGAGACTGAGGTCATAGTTCAGCCAAGGTGTCTGTCCTTAGAATTTACAGTAAGAATAAACAAACAACCCAAGCTATACAAGAAGAGAGAGAAAAAAAAGGAATTGTAATGCAAAACCCCCCTCTTTGTATGTGAATAAACTGAGTTTGTTGAATGCAGAGACATCATAGTTGGCATCATCATTTATAGGAGTGACCCACACCAAATTTGTGAAGTTTTGCCTGCTGGCCACCAGCTTGACTTACACCAGGAGAAACTCTTGAGGATGTAAAATATTTCAATTCAAGATCATGAGGACTTCACAGTTCTCAGGTTTTTGTGGGCTGTGGCTGTTGGCTGCTTCTTGCATGGCAGCTGATTTTCTCAGAGACACATTTTCACCCTCTTAGCTGTCTGTTGCCTTTCTTTATCAGTGCTCTGCTCTCCTGGTTACTCAAAGGTGTAAATTTAAATCCTATTTTAAGTATGTTTTAGGAATGCATGTGTTTAGGAATGTTGTAAGAATTACTCTTTCTCTAGCCACCAAGAGTCAGCCCAGTTTCTCAGCTAGAAAAAGGTGACGAGCTATGGCAGCAAGACCTGCTCTCTACAATGTGTTAATTGTTGTAGTTATAAAACAAGCAAATAAATGTCATTGGTAGGCTTGGATTTTCAAGCCCTGAAATTTCTGAAAGTGAAGGGAAGTCTGCAGAAAACTCAGGTGAATGGGCTTGTATTTCTTCTCTGGATAAATGGTCTAATGAAGATATTTTCATGCTGTGCACCTAAAGTCTGCTTTAATATTAGCAAGCCAGGAAATAATCTTCTTGCCCACAGTATGCCACTCATATCTGCTGAAGCACTAGCTTGTCTGATAAAAGAAGAAAATACCTTCTTGAAACAAAAAAAAATTGGGTTTATAACTAATTGTCTCATTTACATTTAAAGGATAGTTCTGTCTGAAATGTTTTCTATCAGAAATAAAAAAGCCCTCATTGTTTTAATTTTGAGACTGACTTCTCATTCACCCTCTCTGGTGGCCTGAGGCAAAATGATTAGGTTTTTGGCTACTGGAGACAAAAGTACTTTTGATCTTTGGTAGCAAGTTGAACTTCTGCATGGAACAGTTTACTGGAAATAATGTTTCCACCATTCATGTTGTTGAAGTTGCAATGCTGGCCAAAAGCTTCTCCCTATTAAAATGGAGCACATAGTACCTCAGCCTCCACTTCCCTCACAGAAGGGAGATCTTTGTGGTGCTGCTTTCCTGCAGTCTTAGAGGTCTTTGGCTCAGGTCTCATCAGGTGTAAACTCTTGTAGATTCAGCCTAGGACATGTTTAACCAAAGCAAATATATTGATGACCTTTAAATGCTGCTTTAAAAAAATCCTATCACATTATAGAATTATAGAATCGTTTAGGTTAGAAAAGACCTTGGTTATTTAACCCAAAGCAGCATTTGGACAGTTCTAGGCTGTTTTGTTTTGTTTTTTAATGCAAAGTTTCCTCTTTTTTTCATGTGTCTGAAGTTTTCCCATGGCTTCTCATTATGTTTGCTCATAGCAGTTCCTACTTGTTGAAATCTGTGCTTTATTCCTATTGCAGAGTTATGGAAAGCACCTGCCTTCTGGCTAGAAAATACTGCAGGTCTTATATATTTAAGCAAACAGAAAACAGTCTGAGACAGTAATAGCTTGCCACCTATACTGTTCTGTTGAAAACTGAGGATTCTCCATTTTGTGAATATACAATTATCATCACAGTTGACCTACAGTGGTATAAGTTCATATGGTGGACAACAGTCATCCAAAGTAGTTTATCTTGATGTTAGAACAAGATGGCAAAGTAAGTCTGCAAGTGGGGTAAACGATGACTGTCGAGAAAGGTGTTTTCTCTGTATACTCCAGAATGTTTTTTTTTTTAGAACCAACTTTTTCTTTTAGGTTTTCATGCTGCCATCATGTTATCAGGATGCCTGTTTCACAAAGGCCTAATCTCTCAAGGTTTCCAAGTGGCTTTGGGAACTGAAAATTCTGAGCTCATCTCAGTGTTACTTAACATTCTACAAAATTGGATACTGGATGCATAAAATGGACATCAAAGCACCAGCATTCCCCTTTAAGAATTCCAGATTTCAGGAATTTTGAAGAATCCCATTCGAAACCTGTCGAGAATAACATTTGGAAATACTGTCTGCTTTTAAAAATCCCCAAATTATTTACAGGCATAACTGCTAAGTGCTGTGATTTCTGCATATTTATTCATCAGAACTACCTTTGATATGCTTGAGAGCATCAGTATGTAAAATTATTTGGAGAATGTGGGAAAACACCTGGGAGACAACTGCTAGATTCAGAGGCACTTCTGGTGCCAGGGGATTGCAAGTATTTTAAAGAAATAGCTATTGAATCTTTCATGAGTATAATGTGTGTATGTGTGTGTGTGGGACACAGGAAGATTATCCCTTCCCCTTAGTGCACCACCGTATTTCTAGTGCTGTCATACTCAATGAGGGTGAAAAATATAAAAAACTGTGTTGACTGTAAGGAAAACACTTCATTTAGTGGGAGCATTGCTCATGGTAATTTTCTTGGTTTGTCTGTGCACAGGAATAATAATCCCACATAGCTGATAACATTTCCATAGGTCATTCTAGGGAAACACCCTCCTACATTTGAGTGATATATTTTCTACCGGCACCTGGGTAAGATAAAGATGCAGTAAAGGAAACAAAGAAAGGGTAAATTAACCAAATGTGGAGCTGAGAATGTCTGTCCTGTTTCCTTTCAACTAACTGCTTCACAAATTTCCAGGGCAAGGCTGCTCTTATTTAATTTTTCATGATAAGAAATTTTTAGCAACAGAAGCACAGCAGTAAGTGCAAGAGAATCAGTGACTGGGAATAACTGTGTACATAGAAAACTCAGCCTGGCCAAGGCAGTGGGAGTAAACTCTACAGCCTGTAGACTACTTACATGTGGGAGCTGCTTTTATTTGAGAACGTCATTTTTGATAAATTGTGCCCATTGTATATTGGGAAAAAATCATGATAGCTGGGGAAATAGAAGGCAGTGAGCATCAGAGAGGAAAAAAAAAGAATATAGGAAGGAAACTTTAATTATGTTGGATTCAGTTTTTGAGATGGAAAACAGTGGCATTATCCATCAGATAGTTGACCATCCATCATTCCTGTTCATCCACCCTTGCCACTGGAACATTTGAAATGCATGGTCAAAGTGCCAAAGAGACACAGCTACAAATAGTCTTTGGAACATTTAGGAAATGAAGAAAGTGGGTTATGTATTTTTAACTCACTGCTAAGAGCTGCTAAAACAAAAGGCTTCTTATAAAATCCAGTTAGCTTTGTACTATTACTTCTAACTTGCCAAACTTTGTGTCTCAAAAGTAGAACTGGACTTCCACTTCAGAGACATGCTACAGAAAAAAAGGTGTAGATCTTTACAGGCTTTAGATGTTACTTATTGACCATAGAATCGAAAACATGTCCAACACTGCTCAGTGATTTAGTGTTAATTACAAATTTTTATATGGCCATGTGTTAGCTTCAGATTGGTGGGAGTTAAGACAATGCAGTCCTAGTATTTCATGTTTAATATTTTTTTGTCCAAACCCAAGATGATTTGTAGTCACGAACATATAGAAATGAGGCACTTTAGGGAGAATCACCTTAGCCAGTGGGCTGGAATGGTTGCCCAGGGAGGTGGTGGATTCTCTGTCTCTGGAGGAATTTAAGAAGAGACTGGATGTGACACTTAGTGCCATGATCTAGTAACCATGGTGGTAGTGGATCAACGGTTGGACTTGATGATCTCAGAGGTCCTTTCCAACCCAGCTGATTCTATGATTCTATGATTTTATGAATCCCGTCCAAGGAACATTTTAGCAGACACTGAGACATAAATTTCATGCACTGTGCTCTGATAAACACAAGAAACAACTGCAGATACTACTGAGTATTATAAACTGAGAATACTGATTATCTTAGGCATATTAAGATTTTAATCACTACTCAGCCCATAGAGGACGTAGGGAGAAAAACCCCTGTTATTTCAAAATTTAAAATGTTTGGGATCTGTGACTAAAAGGTTTTATCAAACCATTGGAAATGACAGAAGCTTGGAAAAAATAGCTGATATGTACACCCAGTTCAAGCATGGTTCTGGTGAGTAATTAAAAACATTGCTCTGAACTGTAGCATTTTTAATAATCACAGTGAGGCTGCTGTGGATCTGCTGATAATTGCTGTTCTGTAAAACTGTCAGACAGGAGCATAAATAAGACTGAATGGCATAGACAAAGCACTTAGAAGTCACCTGGTTAATAACCTTCAAAAAGTTGTCAGAAACAAATTTGTGATTCCATTACATCTAAAGAATAAAGAATAACTTCAGGCATTAATTGTTCTTTGGATATAGAGAGTGAGTGATTTGCTGACTGTAAAAATAAATGAAATAATACCCTGATTAGAACTGATGCCATAATCCACAGAAAAAAACTGAGCAGTGCAAATGTATTAGCATGTCTTTTGTCATCGGATTGCTACAAGCAGTAGATGAATATTTGGATGTCAGTCCTGGGACTGTGATGAGGCACTGGCATCCCAACTCTTAAGTCCAGAGTTGTGTTCTTATGGTAAAAGGTACTGACAAAATACAGAGCTTTGGAGTTGTACTCCAAAGATTGACTGTTACGTTTCAGATTCCAAAACAGAAAGCAAGTAGTGTTCATTAAATATCAGATATTAAAAAATTAGATTTCATTTTATTGGCAGACCAGTCTAATACTTAGTGCTGCTTCTTAACACTTAAGGGTTAGAGCTCTAAATCTTAAGGGTTAGAGCTTTGTTTTGTTAAATAAAACAGGTTAGGAGAGATGAATCAGCTCATACAGATCATACAAATGCTGGGATTTGAATTTGGGGTTTTACCGGTCAATCTGTCCTAATTTTGCAGTCTCAGATAAACTAATTTAATTGTATGAACAGTATGGGAAATCAGTACTACTATTTGCTGATTTTCTGAGTTACAGTATTTTTCATCCCTATGGAAAAAATCAGAGGTCTTTTAGAACATGTGTAGTCACACAGCCAACGTTAAAGCATCCACATGAGAAAGAGATGGTTTTGTTTTGCACTGTTATTTTCTGCTAAGTAACTTGCTACCTTGCTTCTTTGTAAGATTCACTGCATATTTAGATGTTTCGATGCTGCTGTTTCACTTAAGTGACCTCAGCAATTCATCACTGCATTTCTCAAAGAGGTCAGGACTGACAACAAGGTATTTTGTTGTAAGTGCTTCGCATAAGTAATGGAAAGGCAAAAAACCTCAAATGGGTTCATTGACAGTATTAGTGCCTCTGTTTCAAGTACAAATTCTTATAATCCATCTGTGCCTCTAATGTCAAGGAATTATTTGTTTCAGAAGCACTTGTTTAAGGACATGATATTGGGAGGTACATGAGTGGAAAGATGGAATATAAAAATTTAATGGAAATGTAAATGTGACTAAGTCTTGGTGAACCTTCAGGGTTTTTTTTTTTTAATTTTCTTCCAGTTGCTTTGGAAGAGTGGGATTGCTTGCCTTTATTGTACAGTTTTTTTCTGATATCTGAACAATTTTTTTTGCCCTGATGGAAAGGTAAAAAAATCATTAAGCAGAAGGGGAAAATTCTCCTCCTTTACTCCCATGCAAATATGAGGCAAGAACCTTTCTCTATGTGCAAGATCAGCATCAGTACTCGTAGAAACTCACCAGAATGACTGTGATAGAACCCTATCAAGCAATTAGTTCCCATTGGTACAATACTGAAATTTACCAGTGGTGTATAGAAAAATGTTTAAATTGATGCCTATAAAAGCCATCCAGTGACCTAATGCCACCTAGGAAATGTTCTTGCTTTAATGGTTAGCTTAGAATACTTTTTTTCTATGCTTAGATAATAAATTTGTCTTTTCAAATTTACAGGGTTGAGCTTCCCATTTTGTAGCTAATGATGGCTTTGTGGCCTTTATTTACTGCCTGGGGATATAATAAAGAAAAAAATATAAGGGGCAGAAAAAAATTAATCAACCTTCCCTAGGATCCTGTAAGTCTTCTTTTCACAGGAGCGAAGCCTTAGTAATGTCCAGTAATGTCAATGGGAATTTTGCTCAGTTATCTTAGCACATGATAACAGATTCCTAGTTTAATATTCACTTCTAAAGTATTTCTGTTGGATCAAGTTTGGCTGATTAGAAGGAATCAGGCTCACTGTTTTTTTGAGCTCTGGTACCATACTTTTTTCTCCTTTCTTTATGCTCCTGTCTTAGTGTTCTAATTTTTAGTGGTTCATCACCTTGAGTACTCTGAGGAGAATATCACCCAAATGGTAGGTACTATAGATAATTTAATGGACATGAACTTGGTCATTAAAACCTCATGGTTTCTTACATGAAACGATGGAGAAGGGCTTGCTACAGTAATTTTGGAAAGTACAGTTAATGCTCCTGAATCCCTTGAGAACAGGGAAGAGAAGTGATCAAAGAGACAGTTTGAGAGTCCTGTGGGGGTTTGGGCAGAGAACTGAGAACTGGCTCGGGAGAGAATACTTGAACATAGAGTAGCTGAGGTCAGGCAGGTAGGATAGACAAAGAGCTTGAAGCTGAACAGGAAATAGGCAGTAACCAAAAATACCCAGTGAAGGTGTATTTGGATCCAGCTTACCACCATGTCCCTCTCCTGTCTGAGAGGCAGAGAAAGAGCTGCAGAGCTGATTTTTCTATCATAATTACAAAGACTTCTGGTTGCAGCCTCTGCTTCCTCACAGCTCTGAGAAATGCTCCAGCCTCACTAGACTTGTGTGGTTATTCACTGAGGATATTGGCTGGGGGATCTGCATTTCTCCTCATTCATCTCACACAGCATGATGGGAACATGTTTTTTTTTCTTGCATGAAATCTTTCTTTTTGGTGGGGTATGGGGTAAGAATGATGAAAAATTGGGATAATAAAGGTATCACACTATTCTGGGAGGGCAGAAATTTTCTAGCTTGTTTCTCACTGTGATCTGAGGTGTAGGTAGTCTAGGAGACTACAATACTGGTGGGCCCTTACCACCAGCATGGGACCTTGCTTGGACACTGTTAAGTAGAAGGGAACTTAAAGGGAAGCTTTTTCCTAGAATCTCTTCATGATATGTGAGGGCTGTGTCCAGACTGTACTCCAGATAAATGGTTCTTCATGTGTTTTGATATTAATGCATTTAAAGGCTGTGTGTTCCTGATTTTCTACTTGTGTTGAACGGATCAGTGATAATTGCTGATAATACCTGACAGATGTCTGAACTTTGCTACTGCAACAAAACCAGAAACAGGCATAATGGACTTCTAGACCATCCCTCTCAATTCCATCTATGAGATACTCTGTAAAAGGACCAGGTGCCAGTCTGGTGGAGAAGAAAAGCTGTAGCTTGGAGCTACCACAGTTAATTCCTTTACTAGCTTATAACTAGATCCCAGATGTACTGCAAGAAAACCCAGACTAGAATTGCTACCAGAAGATTAGGATATTGGGAGAGAAGTCAGAGTGTGCATGGCCAGGGACAGGAAAGTTTATGTTCTGTGATTTTCAACCCTATATACCACAAGGAAAAAAAAAAAAAAGAAGGAAGTCTCATTTGACTGGCTGGCAAAATAGTAATCACCCAGTGAGGAAGCAGACCTGATTTTTTGGATGACATAAATCCTTACTTCAACCCACTTTTAAAAAGTGCAATTTTATTTTTAAAGTAAGCTTTCAGAATTGTCCCTTGTGGAAGCAAAGGAAAAAATGCCAAGGCTCATTTTCTTTTCTCCTTTCCAGTTTATCATTAAGATAAAGGCAGTTTCTGCAATCATTGAAATGAAGGGAACACTGACAATACTCAGCAAAAAAAAGGGCAGGCTTGAATCAAAACTTAAATTTTAAAACCTGAAAACATGAAAGAATTTTACTTCAAAATCTAGCTTTTTAGTTTGAATCAACAGCTGATTAAGCTGATAGTTAAACAAGTCCTTGCCACCTGTGCAAGAAAAAGAGATGATATTAAAGCCACCATAATAAATTTTAAGAAAAGATGTCTGGATCCTGTGGTATGTGACCTTAACCTTCAGAATGTTAGCAGAGCTTTTGTTGCACAGGCAGACCTTTTCATTTTTAAAATGACCACAGCTGAAAGGTTAAAAACTGTGGGGAAGGCTTCTCCCTGACTCTGAGAAACACCTATCCTCGCACGATAGAATTTAGTGCATTGCTGAAAGAGATTTGACATTTCTGACAAACAGTAACCCCGTTCAAAGAAAGGATGCAATAATCTGAATGGACTGAAATTTTGTGTGACTCTCCTCAGTGGTGTGCCTCTGTAGGAAGAGGAGAGGAAAAAACCATTTCCTTAAAGATATAACACTGTCAGAAGATATTCTTAGCTGAGATAATCCCTCACAGACGTGCCTTTTTTCTAATTACATCCCTTATGCTGGAATAACATGACACAATCTCAGATTTAGGGAAGCTGGATTACCACTGAGTGTTTTACTTGATTCAAATAAGGAGCTAATTTTGTCAAGTGTTAGAAAACACTTGGATAAGCCAGCAAAGACTCAAAAGAAAAGACTGTGATAGAAATATATCCTTGTAAGTATGCTGGAAGTACAGTGGTGATCATTCACTTTGATATTTGTTACAGTGCTGTGGCATGTCTTATTGATGCTTAGAACAGGATTAGTACCTGAGCACTACAACATGCAAAAATGAATGGTCCCTAAGTGGATGAAAATTAAGACAACCTATGATTTGGGTCAAAATAATGATGAATAAAGCCTAATTTCCAACCCCCTGCCACCCCTGCCCCCAGAATTTACGCTCATGGTTTCCTATCAAACAAGGTCAGAGCTGAAATGTAATAAGAACTGAACAGGCTACAATTTCTGTTTAATTTCAGCTGAGCTACTGAGGGTAGGGTGAAGAAATCTATGGTTTAAAAGTTGTTATCCTGGAAGAACACAGTAGTTAACACAGTAGTTTCTTTCTTTAAACTTGCCTTTTATGCTCAGACTCTGGATCTGTGAAGTCATTTGAACATCTGGATGCCTCTCTGATCTGGATGACATAGATGTTTGGTGATGGTATACCTATTCTTCAGTGAAAATGTTTCCTTTGATTTGTGGTGCCATAAATAGCTTATCAGTACCTGGCACAGAATTGTTATCTTTATCTCTCTATAGATGTGTGTCCCCTCTAAGCCTAATGGATATTTCAAATCACTGATGCTAACATAGTTTGACAAAATAAACTGAGTATCATAATAAAAAATGATTGCTACTACCAGGACATTATAGTATCACTCACCTCTACTTTCTGATGTTTTAATATGAGTTTCAATGAAAGATAATGAAGAATGGCAGAAAGCAACACATTGCAGCCAACAGAGTTCTGTGGTTTTCTATCCCAATATTAACAGCGTTGCTCAGACCATTAATATCAGTATTTGTCCACAGCTCCATGGTAGTAAGGCAGCCAAGCCATTACGCATTTTTTTTTTAATAGTGGCAAATGCAGCCAAATGCAGGTTTTTAAATCCTCCTGTGGAACACTGAGTTGTCAAAAATGACTGCGGTACCCAAGAACTGCACAATGTAGTCTTTACAATAGTTTTCTTCTTTTCAGTAATAATGTGTTATAGGAAAGTAAAGCTGGACTCTCTCAGGATTTACACCTCTCAATTAATTATAAGCTATTTGAAGGGTCATATATGAGAATTCTTATGTGTTGATTTGTTGGAATATAATTTAAAATGTTACCTAATATTTCCTTTTTTTCCCATCTTGACATTTATCAGTCTGTTGTGTATCTAGTTACCTGTTTTCATAGACTTGAACGAGTTTACTAATCTTTGATATGTCTTTGCTGATCTCAAATATACTTGAAAAATGTTGTGGGGAAGAGACTAGGCAAAAACCTAACACATGGCTAAAGTTCTTGGAAATCAGACATAAAAGCCTGCATCCTTGTAAGGCCTTCTGCCATGTTTCTCTGGCTTCTGTATCTTTTTCAGAGAATAATGCAAATGTTTTTTGTTTTTGTTTGGTTTGCTTCTTTCTCGAGAAAAAGAGTTATAGGAATTTTCCTGGTCAGTAATGCTTGGTAATTATAACTTAGGATGAATTTCTCCATGTGGTTAAAACCAAGATAAAGTGCAAAGGGTGGGCTTCAGGATGTATATTCTGTTAGGACACAGCAGGGGCAGCAGCAAGCCAGAAAATTTCCTTTCTGGGCTATTTGCAGAGGGAGGGCAAACTTGAAGCAGTAAACCTGCCAAACTTGTAAGCAGCACCTTCAGAGCATCTACAGCAAGACCACATATGCCTGTCTTGAAAGATGCTGCATATATGTAATGCCAAAGCAATAATGAAATAGTAACTTTACTATCCTACTATCTCAGCAGCTCTATAGCTGCTTCCTAGGCAGTCACATACTTAGGGACCAAATAACCAAACTGATTTCAAGGAAAATTATCAAAATTAAAGCTAAGCTTTTTTTGTTGTACATTATTTAACTAATGATCTACAGACCTGGACGTGGTTAATCAGGATTTGGCAGACTGTTGAATAATCTTTATTTCCTCTTGTGTTTATTGTTTGGAGAACATTAGGTATGCCCTGTTATCATCAGACAAGCTGTGTTTCCTGTGTTAGTCAAGGAGAAACACTCTGACTTGTCTTATTGGGTAGTTCGGTGACATAAGATTTTTTTTTTTTTTCTTTTCTGGCTGTCTTAAGAAGCAACACAGACTTTGGTTCTCCTACTTAAAAAAAATCAAAGATTTTATGTTCTCACAAGTGAGATACTTGCAGTTCTTAGCACCATGAGGGTAACTTCTCTCTGTTTTGTGATTTTACTGCATCTGTTGGGCTGTTTTATGTTATATCCAGTTGTGTTTCAGTTTCAGAGTAGGTTATCTATAATACAGTAGCATTTAGCTTTTCACTTCTCTTTCATGTATAGCCATTCAGGAAGCATCTTCTATGTTACACTTTTGAAAGTACATGCTGTGTAAGTTTGTAGGAAGTCTTCTGCCCAGCAGTCAGTACACCTTTCTTCCAAAATTTAATTAAAGTGTTTGATCTTCTGCGTGTGACGTTTTGCTTCCCCAGAACAGTTTCAGACTCTACGAGTGTGAATTGAGATCCATTATTGGATACTAATTCTTCTGAGCTCCACTCTGCAGGAAAGGGTGGATAGGAAAGTAATTACAGTAGCAAGTGTGACTTCTGACGTAAATGCTGTTTCTGGCCATTTATTGAAGCAATCTCTCAGGATGATGGCAAAGCAGAAGTCAATGGTGCATGAACAAATAGGTCTTTGATATCAGCAGCAAAACTTCCCCATAATGAATCACATAAAGGGACAGGCTGCAATGGTGATGCATAAGTCTCTGTTGCTTTGCCAGAAGACTGACAAAAGAGGTTCTACAGTTCTTTTGTTCTGACAATCCATTGACATGAATCATAATCCAGATGGATAAATTATCACTATATATTTGTAAATTCTCTAGAATAACAAATTGCTGACCAACTTGCATCAGAGTTTTTTCATGGGGAATGGTTACAGAATAATTGAAACAGTAGGTAGGTAGAGGTGGACAAGGGGGTTTGGAATTAGCAGATTTTGTGGGCAAGATGCTATGTCATTTTTGTTGGACTGGCCTTGTTAAACTAGGAGTACTTAATGGCTCTGTAAATTACACCACTAAGCTGTAAATCTGTAACACTAATTTAGGGCCTCTATTGTGGCTACACAGAAGCATATGCTTTTGCTCTGTCTAAAATGGAATGTTCTCCTAAGTTTCTTCAAATGGTCTACGTGCAAATGCAATGGTTTTTTCAGTGTCCTGTAGGTTTTTACAAGTATGAGCCCATGTTCATAACTGAAGGCAGTGGTTGTCACAATAGTGTGCAACACAAAGTTGAATAATATAAATACCTGGGGGTTTGCAGATCAGCATTTCACTGCCACAGGTCTTTACAGTTACACAAAATTTTGCTCTAAACAGTTGTGCAGCAGATGCACAGCTGAGGAGAAACACACCATGTTGTACAAATTAAACCAGAACATATTTGTGATAATGGTGGGGTTGACACTTTTGTAATAGTATTTATTCATTTAGAATTTTAATCTTTTTGGAGATATTATGAACCAAAATGAGAGAATTCCATCAACATGAAGTGGCAACTGAGAAAGTTCAGTTTCCACCTCACTCTTCCAAGGTTCTGTAATACAGCACAAAGGCAAAGCTAAGTCTGCACTACAGGTCTTGAGAAACCTTTCCCAATAAAATGCCATTATTTTGATCTCAGGCTTTAGTCTGATTATTGAGAAACATGGCTGTCATTCTTTAAAAAGCTTTGGGAATGGAATTAAATCTGTGGCATACCCAGTTAAAATGGAGATATCCATCGAGTGAGCTAAATGCCGTGTAGTTCTGCCAGCCTTTGCACAACAGTATGTAGTAATACATGGTCTACTAGTGGGTAAATAACATCTTTGTGCAGTTTGCAAACACGGCTTCTGATCTTGTTAATGGAAGTATTTCTATTCTATAAATCACACAGAAGACTGGATTTTGTTTCTGTGAACAAAACCTTTACATAGCAATGGTTCTTTCAGTACTGTCTGTTATAGTCACTGATGTTCGTCTGCTACAGTAGCGTGCACTGCTGCTAGAATATTACAGCAAGTAGGTGTTTCCATGTTTCCCACAACAAGTGGCTGTACTGCATGTACATACACGGTATTGTGCATAGCATAGCTGTGCCCATTATGAAATAAAGAAAGTGCACTCTGTGGGTAAAAAATCATGTTATTTTACAGTGTTACAGATTGGTTCCCCAGATCACTCATTGCATATGATGGAGGGTCAGCAAGTGACAAACTTCTAAAGCATTCCAAGTAAGTGAATTCTGATACAGGCACTGTAGAGTCAGTATCTGACATTAATTATTCAACTGTGTCTGTCCTGCTGGTGTAGGTAAAATATGAGTAAGTTCCTTATACAATGTACATTGGAATATTTATGTAAAAAATTAAGAGGCATACCTGGAACAGTAACTTTATTTATCTGTTTTTACAGGAAGCAACACACCATACTTTAGCAAAATATTCAATTTTTCTGTAGTGTTGATACACAAATTTCTTTGCATTATATCCAGGGTTGTTTTAATTTGTTCTGGGAAGCAGCAGTACAAAGAAATAAAATAGTTATGCTTGCAGCTATGCCTACACCACAGACCTTTTTACCCCTTTTATCTGTGGGATTCTCATGTCTTCCAAAATGCAAAGGGCATTGTCAAAGAGAGTTTTCTGGTAAGTAGTGTATAATAACACTCAATTTCTGATACAGTACATCTAACTTAGAGGATTTTAAATAAAATAGAAATCAGGAAATTATCAATTCAAGTACTGTAATTCCCAAGTGCATTTACAGATTTCTCAGTTTCACGACAAATTGTCACTTTCACAGTGCAACAGTGGTGCTGAAAGACAGTACAGCTGTAGGAGTTAAAGTTATTCATAGAATAATAAAGACCTCCAAGATCATCGAATTCAACCTTTGACCAAACACCATCATGTGAACTAAACCATGGCACTAAGTGCCACATCCAGTCATTTCTTGAACACTTCCAGGGATGTTGACTCTGCCACCTCCCTGGGCATCCTATTCCAACGCTTAATCACCCTTTCAGTGGGAAAAAATCACCCTGATGTCCAACTTGAACCTCCCCTGGCACAGCTTGAAGCCATTTGCTCTTTTTCTGTTGCTTGTTACACGGCAGAAAGAGGCCAACACCCACCTTGCTACAACCTCCTCTCACACAGTTGTAGAGAGCGATATGGTCTCCCCTGAGCCTCCTTTTCTCCAATCTAAACAATTTCAGCTTCCTCAGCTGCTCCTCATAGGACTTACTCTCTAGACTGTTCATGAACTTTGTTGCCCTGAAGGTTTATTTCATGTGAAGAATATAATAAAAAGAATTCTGTAGAAAAAATGCTACATTCATAATATATACAGAAATTTACTGTAAAATTATCATCATTGAATAAAAGTTTAGAGGTAAAATCCTGATTCTTTAGAACTTGATAACAAATTACTGTCATAGTTAAAACTAAAACAATGATTCCAGGTGTTAAAAGGCCAGTGAGGCAGACAGCATCCAGAAAGGGGACTTCATGGTCTTTGCTTTTAAAGAGCATGATTTTTAATGGAAAGTCCAGTTCACACTCAGTCCATCATTTTATATTTTCAAAATTGGGCCTCATGGCAGTACAGTATGGGAGGGTTATTCTAAATCCATACTGCATCATAACCTAGGAGCAAACCTTCCCATCTGCTCCTTCTCTCCAGAATTATTTTTCCTAAGGAGTAACTGCATTAAAATCAGTAGGATTTATCTTTGACTGAGGTAGCACTCAGCATGAAGAGTGTTGGGAGACCTGAACTCTAAATTAAATTGATGTCCTCATTCTTTTTCCCATTTTCTCTCCCAGTGTTGTTCCAACCCTCCCTGACTGGTACAAATTCTAGTTTTGATATTTTTTAAATGTACAGAATATTTTTCCCATTTCTTTAGAAGCAGTAATTAAATAAAGAGATTTCCATACAGAAAAAATCTATTGCAGCATTGCAAAACAATGGGGATATGAGATGTAGGACTGGAATTTATCTGTTGGTATACTGGTTATTTCATTATTCTGTAATTTCTTCATCCTTGCTAGTCCCATTCCTACTAGTGGGATAATACACACACTTCCCCACACAGGAGTACTGACAAACCAGATGAAATTTCTATTCTGTTCCAAAGTATTTTTAGTTATTCTGAAGTATATGTTGATTGTCAACTTGGGTAGGAAGGTGACATAGGAAGAAAAAGATCTGATCCTGAAAACAGTCCCGATGGGGCTGCAAGCCTCCTGGAGCAGGTTTGTTGTTGGGACTTGTAATCCCACGGGGAACTCATGCTGCAGCAGTCTGTTCCTGAAGGGCTGCACCCCATGGAAAGAGACTCATGCTAGAGCAGTTTGTGAAGAACTACAGTCCGTGGGAAGGACTACGCTGGAGAAGATCATGGAGGACTGTCTCCCTCGGAAAGGACCTCATGCTGGAGCAAAGGAAAAGTGTAGGAGTCCTCCAGCTGAGGAGGAAGGAGTGGCAGAAACAACATGTGGTGAACTGACCATAACCCTCATTCCTCATGTCCCCGCACCACCGCAGGGGGCAGCAGGTAGAAAATTGGGAATAAAGCCTGGGAAGAAGGGAGGGGTGGGAGGAAAGTGTTTTTAAGATTTGTTTTACTGCTATTATTCTACTCTTGTCGGGGGTGAAAATTGTTAACTCTATGTTTTAATTATTGTGTATTATATGCACTATATTTTACTCCTCATGTATGTAAATCCTGTGGTCTCATTGGTTGTCTCACCTGTCCATCCCCGGTTCCTGGGTTCCCATGGTTACTCTACCGTCTCCTCTCATTGGCTGGCTGAGTGGCAAAACCTGTCCCTCCCGGCAGCCTTATAAGCTGCGGGAAAATTGAATAAATCTCTCTTTGCTGCTGGACCCCCTGTGTGCTGCTTGTTCTGTGTTTGTTGGCATTGGTACCTCTGCTGCCTGTCTCTGCCCTCGAGAGATGGGCAGTGGGGGAGCAATTCCTCCCCCCAAAACCCCTCATACTCTGATTTTGATTGCTAATGAATTCAACTAATTTCTCTAAATCAAGTCTGTTTTGCCCATGATGGTAATCGGTGAGTGATCTTTCTTTTCTCAACTCATGTGATTTTTGTTATATTTTTCTCTCACCTGTCCCGCTGAGGAGGGGAATGTTTAGTGGGCACCTGGTGTCCAGCCAAGTTAAACTACCGCACCATGATACCATGGCTGAAATCTTTTCCCGCAGTGTTTAAACCTGACAATTCCAAACTGCAGTAGGTGCAGTAATCCTAGAAGGGTAGGAATGCATCAGCCTTGTTCCAGTGCTCATGTGATTGGGGATCCTGACCAGGAGCCAAACAAAACACAATTAACACTTATTATTTGCAACATCAAAATAAACACTTTGAACAAGCAAAGTCTGTTAGTCCTTTGTCATCTTCAGCTAAGTCAGCCTCCTTTTTATACCTGGATAGAATGATCCATGTAGAAGAAACTAATAAAGCAGCTCCAGTGACCATGCCATTTTTAAGGTAAGGCAAATATTTTACGTATTCCTATAAACCATACATAGTGGTTTGTTTCATATTGCTTGGTGAAGGCTGCTTTGTGGATTAAACTTTTACTGGCTTATTTATATATCACTTCTGCAGTAACAGCTTTATCATGGTTACATTGTTACCATTACAATTTAACCTCTGGTTAAAAAAAATCTCATAACTCTACACTATTTTTCTACCTAATAAATCTGATAATCATGGCATTATAATCTCTACCTCAGCTCACACAAAGTCAGTTTCTATTTTCCAATTAATACATACTGAGATAATGTATTCTGAGTCAAAAGCAAACACTCGTAGATCCTACTGCCCATAATTAATTTTTCAATGCAAGTAGAAAAACTCCTGATTAAAAGGGGCAACTAGCATTCCGATTTTTCTGCCTGTGGTTTATAGAGCATTAATGAAATCAACACTTCCTACCATGAAGACTCTTGTTCAGAAACAGATAAGGGGCTGAGACAGAATGGGAAGGTGCATTGTCCCAAATGGCATAGTGTGGACAGGCTGCTTTCCAGTTAATCATGTCAGAGCAATGGTTACTGACTCCTTTGTCAGACTCTTGATGTTCTCAGCGCATACATCAGGTGAACATCTGACCTCGGGGAAATTGGTTTTCTTTTCATAAATAAACCTTATCAAATAAGAAAGCTCTCATCCTGCAGCAATGCAATGCTTTGAAATACAAGGACCAAGAAAACTTCAGTCTGAACTCCTTACTGAGACCTGTACAGAACTTGTAGTGACAAACCCAAGCCTCCCTCTTTCATTCTGTTTTTTAAGGAGATTGCTGGTTAATTAGCTACATACCGACCCAACAACTTCAATTTAGAATATCTCACCTTTGAAGGGGCTAATCCTACTCCAGTTGAAATCTATGAGGCTTTTTCTGGTGACTTCATTGAAAACAGAATTTATCTCTCTATTTCACTAATTTATCAAATCAATAATGAAAAGGCTTAGTACTCATGCAAATTGACAGCAAGATTTTGCCAAAAAGCTGTGAAAAGTAAACAAGAGGGTTGTGAAAAAAGCAGTATAACTGCTAAATATGGTTACTCTGGAATAGTGCCTGATACAAGTGAAAACAATTACCAGTAATAGCTTATTTTAGAAGCTCATTAACTAACATTAAATTAATTTGGAACTCCTTATTAAAGCAAGGTAGTGAATTCATGTAATTAGTAAGATTTCAATCTGATCTTATTTGTATCTTTGAAAATAACAGCACTTGCTCTACTGAAACCAATCAAATGATAATAGCCAAACCAGAATCACCCCCTTGCTTGTAAAAACAACAATTTAATTTGTATAAAGTGCCATAGGAAAGTAATGGAGTTAACCCTGGCTTATGTCATCTGAGTACCTAATTCAAAAGACTTATAGTTAAACTGATATTGACTGTTGCAGAATTGATGAAAGATTAGTCCTTGAAGGAATGCAATTTGGAATTATCTGACAAGTGATTCTCGTGGTACATAATTTCTGATGTTCTCATATGTATTGCTATGCAAGGACTCACCCTTAAGAGAAAATAATCAGAGAGTGAAAACTATTGAAGTTTAGAAGTAGATGAAATGGTAAAAATTGATTAAATCTATTTTTTTACTGCTTCACCATTACCACCTTACCATTCCATACCACTTCACGTGGAAAATATCTCCAGAGAATTTCTGTGGTGCTTTGAAGAACAATATTGTACTATAAAAAGTGGAAAACATCAAGAAATGAACTGCAGCAATGTTTAATTTTGAACACAGCTGGTGACCAAAATACCTCTAGATATTGTTTATTGAGGTCATTGAGGAAAAAACACCAACCAAACACAGCTATTTTTAAATAAGTCAGTGGTGTTAAAAATGTGGTTGGTAGAAGTCAAGGTCTCAGAGACAAATATATCCATTCCTAAGTGATTTCCTCTATTCTGACAATGAGCTCAGGTCTGCTGCTTCCAAAGTTTCTGTGCAAGCCCTGTGCTGGTCCCCTGTGACTGCAGACCCCAGAGCACAACTCATTATAGTCTTTCTCTTACTTAACATCAGCTGCCAGAATAGTTGAAGTCTGTGAATTTGTAATGTTTCCCAGTTTTTGTGTCCATGGGACATACTATATTGTCACTGATAGTCTTCTTCTAGTAATTATCCATATTCTACTCCCACAAATCTTACTTCATTTTACTTTGTCCATGAGCAGAACTAAACCATTAAACAGTGTTGAAGTGTATTAATTTATTACCATATAATTCTCTCTCACACATACCTGCGTTATGCTACCATTTCTTAGCTTTGATTTTGCAATGCAGTACTCAAAAAGCTCTTACACTATTCAGACCTTATTATGCTTCAAAATCAACTTTACAAATCTGTGTACTAAAAAATTACAGTCGAAAATAGTTAAAGCTGACTTATGGTAAAAATCAACAAGAAAAATCAACAGTCTGCAAGTAAAAAACAGTGGAGCTCTGTGATTTTAATGTCTCAAGTCTGTTAACTTCCTTTATAAATTGCAAGGTCCAGTCAGTTTTTCTTTTCAAACACACTTAAACACAGCTGTATGCATCCACTGCAAGCAAGCAATTCTGAGGTGGAAGTTTAACTTGTGCAATATTATCCCACAGATGCTGGTACTACTGGAGAAATGAAAAATAATAGTAATAGCTTCCATTAATAATTGATTCTTAGAAAGCTATAGTGTTATAACCATAAAGTTGTAATAGGAATGAGAAGCATGTTGACGGTCTGTTAATGTTAAAGTTCAAAATTATTCCTTATTCATGTATAATTTCTTGGAGTTTTATGATACAACATATCCTAATGTATCCTAATCCAGAAATTGCAACAAACCTATACATTTCAAAAAATCTGAGTCTGAGTCTCTGACAGGGAAAAATCTATTTCTGCAGTTTAAAACTGGGTGTCATGGTTTACATGGGATTCTTTGTGGGCTGAGCCTGTTTTGTCATTGGAACAATTCAGTATGACCACAAGAGCCTGGTACAGTTAATGTTTTATGCAATAGTCCTTGACTTCTCACTTGGTAGTAGTGTAATGCAAGGCACTTTGCTGTGTGATGTGATGCACCTGCCACAGCAATGCAGTATTTTGTCATTTAGTGTTATTTGCACATTCCAAGAAATAATTCTCTAACATTGAGCAGTGCTTGACATTGTTCAGTGAGATTTGTTCTGAGATACTTAGAAGGATCTCTTGACTTCAGGACTGGTGTGGAAATGTTGCAATATAACATAGTTCTAACTATATCTGCAAAGATTTCCTATGCTTGTGATGTCTATGTTGTGATAGAACAACAACAACAACAACCAACCAAACAAACAACAAACAAAGGGTTACAGTAGCTAAATAGTTTTTTCTGTGAAGAGAAACAGAGGCTTAAATTTTGAATTAACATATGTTTAAAGGGCACACGTGAAACAATGAGTTGTAACTACTTTGAAGTGTTGTTTCCAAGGTCACAGCTTGTTTTTTCATGAAATAGCTGCAAGAAAGATATGTTTCATCTTTCTTTTTCCCTCTTACATGAAGATGAGAAAGAAGTTTTAATTTTCCAAATTATACCTTTCAAAATGTATATACAATGTAGGCAACTAACATATTTTGCTTCTTTTTAGTAATTTAAATCTAAGACTGACTGATGTACAAGCTAAGCGTTTGGAAGAAAAATTCTTTGTTTAATGTGGAGTAATTTTTCTTCCAGTATACTTAGAGAACAGAAAAAAGCCTCTAGCTATCCTCCATTTCAGGCTTTTAAAAATATTAATGCAAAAGATATGTATGACATTGCTTTTATAATCTTTGTAAGAGGAGTTATTAAAATGAAATTAGAAATCCTGATGAATAGTATTAGATAAAATGAGAAACTCTTCCAATTGATTTTGTAAAATTTTAATGAATTAAACTGTCTATAAAGAGCTACTTCTTTTATAAAAGTTGAAAGTTGAAATAAGACAGATTTACCTTCATGTGCTTGATTTTAAATGCAGAATGATGGAACATGTACATGTTGTATTTGATATGTTTAAAGGAGTGTCATTGCCAAAAGAGAATGTGATATCATAAGGCGTTATCAAAAGGGAAATTGCCTAAACTTTGACTTTAAACATGGGGATAAAATATTGCTGTGGAGACTCAAACTCATTCCAGAAAGGCAAAGCAATGAATAAATTCCTTGACCAAGAAATTAATACATGTTACTGGAAAAATTAAGAAATGAGAGTTAAATATAGATCAATAATTATAAAATGTACTGCAGTTTTATGGATAAAAATAATTAATTTACTTTCGTGTTGTCTAGCGGTTTATAGATTTCTTTTTTTTTTACGTTAAAAAAAATTTATAAAATGCTTGGTGTATTTGCAAATAAAGTACTTCAGGAATATTAGAAAAAGAGAATTGATAGATGCCTCACAGAACTCATTTCAGCAGCCAGATCATCCACACGTTTACTAGAATGATCTACCATTGCAGCCTACTGGAAGTGTCCATCTACTAGTGAAGGAGGGGACTTGCTGCTCAGAATCTTCAGAAAGAAAATCAGCTGCACAGTATCTTCTTACTGTCACAGGTAAAGATCCTGAATAAGAAGTATCTTAAAACTTAGGGCACTGGAATTGCTAGAGAAGTGTTACAATGCTTCCTGAATGATGTCTTATATAGAAGCTTGGGCAGAATATGAGTGAGAAATGGGTGGCCTGTCTTCATCAGTAAGTCAGTATCTGTCAGTGAAGGTGGCAAGCAAATTGATAAATTCTCCAAGCATGACCTTCAGTTTCAGGAAATTTGCATTAACTCGGGAAGAATACTGATGGTCTATTGATCCTTTAGAAAGGAATAATTTTGGACATTTATATCTTTAAGAGATGCATAAAATGAAAGTTCTGTAATGAATAGTAAATATGCTCTTGCTGTCTGTGTGCTTACGTTGATCATCTCAAAAGACAGGGAAGGTTGATACAAATGGAACCGTGTAGCACTTAGCGTATTAAGAACTGTGTAATCATGGTTTCATTGGAAAGCAAAGGTGTGCAGCATCTCTGCAAGTCAATGCACTTTAAGAAGTACCTGGACAAGGACTAAACCAACTGCAAGCAACTTGTAGTTAGTTTACAGACAAACCAGCTTACATGTAACTGGCAATTAATTTTTTCATCATGAACCTTAATGTCTTAATTTACATTTTATATACATCAAACTGATGATGTGTTGAAATTTTTTGTAGGCTAAATACATCTAAATATACTTTTCAAGCAGCTGCCACTTAATGGTATATCCTGACGAGTACCTCAACATCATCCTAAGATTCACACTTTTATAAATGCAGAGCTAGAAAGCAATACCGATTTGCATTCATGCTGTGATGAAAACTAATCCTATTACTGGTATTTCTGTTGTGGTTTAAGTCATCATCATCATCATGGAGACAATCTATTATAATAAGACTTAGCATGATCCACGTGCGAGCCGAAGTTCGGGTGAAACACATGTGTGTTTTGTCTGGTACCAGGTGCAGAGGTAAGGGAACCCTTGCACTAAGAAAGGCTTAGTAAAGGTTTTATGATATGTTAGACAATATCCTTTCATGTGAATAAGAGAGGAACATTGCATTGCTCTCTGCTCAAATACTGTACACTTATTCTTCAGAACCGAAGCACACTAACTAGACACTCAGCTTTTTGTCTAAAAGATTTGGATGAATACTGTATGCACTCTATTTCAGGAAAGGTGATTCTGCGTCACCTTCCATATACAAATGGTTATGTTTTGATTTGTCTTCCGATTTTAGGTGAAACAAGCCTCTTCCAAGTGCTAGTCTCCAGCACAAGTCACAATCAGTTCATTTTGAATAAGAAAGAGGAGCTCCCCAATAATGTTTTTTTTTCTCTCCTTTATAATGTTTGTTCTCTTTAATATGGTGCAGAATATAAACACTCTTGGAGAAATGTATTGTGTAAGCCAACCTCTTCCTTCTGAGTGTATTACAAGTGTGCCAGTGTGTGGACTAAAGATTCTTCCCGGAACTTAATGGGTATGCTATGGGAAAAGAGGCACTGTGTCTGGGAACAGGAATGCCTTAAGATCCGTGTTTCATTATCAGCTCACTATTATTGTCCTGCATGGTCTGTCTCTGACTTCCACGTCACTCAGTGTCTCCTGATGAGTAACACAGGTTTAGACTTAATTTCTTCCATGCTTCTTCTGTTTTTAAGAGTTTTTTTTCCTTCTTCAATTGTAAGCTCTTTTGCTTTCTTACAATATGACTGTCCAACTTGTAGGATACTGAGATGTGGGATGTACAACTGAATAGTATTTTGACTGAAATAATTGGAACTCTGCTCTTAAATAAATATTTGTTTACTGTGCTGGATTTGGACCTCTTAACGTTTTTTATATCATAATGCTTCTCTTGTTCCCACTTAATCATTGACTCTACTATTAATTTTGAAGGTTAGAAAAGACCACTGGGAAACTATAGTCTGACCTTCTGTACAATGCAGGGCATGTTGTTTCATCCATACAGTTAGCAGGATATTTTGGAAAAGCATCCAAACTTGATATATGAGATTGAAATGATCTATGAGATAAATTGTTTTGTAATGATCTGTTAAAATAATTTGTTACCTCTGCTTCCTGTCATACTTTTTTGTGATTTGAAGATTAAAGCAAACCCTGTTCTTAACAGTTCTGCTCTAAACTCCTTTCTATGCAAAGTCTGTCTTCATGCAAGACTGTATTCTCATCATGTTTTTACATTTCTCAGGGAAAAATGAGTCATATCTTCTGTCATTCACTCACTTTTCAGATCAGATTTTAGTCTCTGAGTTGTTCTTTTATGTCTTGCCAGACACTCTTTCTCTACATCTAACACTCTTTCTCAACTCTGGACATAATGTTTTAAAAGCATAGTCTTGATTGAACAAGAAAGAATAATGCTGAATCAGCTTCATAAATGCTTAGGCTTAAGAGTCAGACATCTCAAAATACTGAATGGTACATGATTTTCCCACTGTGGATTTTATGCCATTGTTATCAGTCAGTGCTGATAATACCTTTTGTTACTGTAGTATATTTTTTTATAATGTTTTGCTGATAATTTGTAGATGTCACAGTGAAAACTTTCTAGAGCTTTCCAGTATCTGCCTTTCTTGACAAATACAGCTTGTATATAGTTTACTGGTTAAAAATATCAAGTAGCTTAGCAAGTCCACTGTACCACTATTTTTTACTGAAAGGAGAGAAGGAAAGAAATAATTTCCAGAGGACAAATATATTTGGGAAAAGGGGTGAGGGGATCAGCTGAAATACATGGAGAAGAGTTGAACTCTTCTTTTGCTACAACTTTTTCTCTGTCCTCCCTTCATATTTTCCCACCTGTCCAGTTTATTAATTTTTCTTCTACCCTGCCATCCTTTATTTCTTCTTCATATTCCCTTATCACTTGGAATTCTCTATCCAGAAACATTAAATTTTTCCAGTATTTAAGAAAAGTTTTAATGCTATTTTAAAATTCTGCATCTAAATTACATATCTTCCCCCACACCTCTAGCTGTCTATGCTTCTGCCTTTCTTTATCAAAGGTAAGCTTTTGGAAAGTATTCAGGAGCAAGGAATAACTGAAGGAGGTACTTGCAAATTGCTGTTCAACTTAGTAGGAAGAGCAGCAGATCACTCCCTCTCTCAAAGGAATTGTGCACTAGCAGACGCTTAAGTAGCTGTGTGTGCCGAAGGGAAGGGATTTTCACAAGTATTCGATGTTTTATCTGAAACTGTGCTGCTAGTTTTGATTGTACTTTTGTAACCATAACCACAATGTGTACTGATAAGCTATTAAAAATGCTTTCTTCATTCTTTAATGACCTGCCTCAGTCTTGCAAACTGGAACGTTTAAGTGGCCATTTATTAAAAGAGGACAAAACAGTGAAATAGGTAGGCACAGATGTTGACTGCAGAATATACTGCCTAAAGATTATGTTCGAATAGATGTATTCATGTTACTATAAGAGCTTTTTCCTTTACTGGGAAGACCAATGAAATAAGCAGGTTTATTTAAGAAGTAAGGCACTGTTTGGAGATGGTGATCTTGGACTGGGTCTTCTGAATGACTAGGCTTTCTCTCAGTGGTTGTTGTTACACCAGCATAACACTATTGTTTCCACAGCTACCGGTAAAGGTTAGCACTGCAACCCTCTTATTGCACATTAAAACTTATTTCCTTTAATATATTAGCAACAGAAAACTGCAAGTTTTAATTAGATTGTATTCCACTGTTTAGTAAGGCATGAATATGCCTGAAATTGGAATTCAGCCACAACAGTACTTCATAGTGAACAGCAAAATCTATTTGTGTCCTGACTGCCTTTATCAGTATAAATCAGAAAAATGAAGTGAAAGAATACTATCTGACTACTTCTCAGTATAGAAAAAAACCCCTGGACTACTCTGTAGGAATATTTGGAGGATGAGACAGAGACTGAGAACCTCTTCTCAGAGAGGATTTATGGCTCCACGGAGTTGTTAGGTAGATTTTGAATGGTTACCATAAGAAAAAATTTTATTTCTTCCCTAAACCAATGCACAAAATTATCATGAAGCACTTGCTTACATTGATTTTGAACTGATTTTAAAGAAACATTTAGTTGTACTCTGGTTATTGAGTTTCTGAGAGCAGTATAGAAGTGAGAGTATCCAAAGAATATCTCGTGATCACGTGAAATGAGCTTGTTTTGTGATAGTGATTGAAACAACATACTGCAAGCAAGGATGATATAAATAAATAGAGAAAAATACATAAGTATATAATCAGGAAGTAATATCAATCACATAAAAGCTGTCTTCTCTATGAAGTATTTTTCACCCAACTACCATTATAAAAACAGTCCACTCAAGCTCAGATTTATTCTTTTATATATATATATAGATTTCTAATTCTGGCAGTTTCCTGTTTTTTTTCCCTACCTACTCTTCCTACCTGTCTGAAAGTAATTTTTTTTCATTGCTATTTTTCTGTGTGCCTTTGCATCAGAACAAGCTCTTCTGAGAGAAAGCCATGTCAGTTGGCAGAAACAGAGGAATCAACTAAGGCAAAGTAAAAAATGGTGCCAGTCACCTCCTCCATCAAAGGTTAAGGATAGAAATCAACAGGGTTTTCCTGGGTGCATCTCATCTTCTAGTTAAAATGGTGCACAAGTGGATGGACATTTTATAGTGGTATAAGCTTTAAGAATGTCTTCTAACCTGGTCAAGCCTGGTGCTGTTCTGGCATGCTGAACTTCCAGAAATGACCAGGGTGTGTGAGTTGTATACTGCAGCCACTCATTGCTCACAAGGTTGTGCACAGACAGGTCGCTATGCTGAGGATGTGCAGGAAGCACTGCACTTGCTGTCTATCTGCTGCCCACATCCTTGCAACTTTGTATGAAATTTATTGCTCCTGCTTCCATGCCCTTTCCCTTCTCCTTACATTTTGTATTTATTGCACACCTGCAGACCATGTTCTGTATTAGAAATGCTCTGGCAATGTTGGGTTTGTTGTGCTCAAAGCCTGCAGCATGTGCATACCTACTTCTGACTGGGAACTATGGACAGAAGTGTTCAAGTCCAACCAGAGTCCTTTCTGACTACTGTGGTTCTTCCTTAAATTTGGGACTTGCTTGTCTGAAACTGACCCCTTCATCATTCAAGTTTTCCAATAAGTCCAGTTCTTTGGGTTAACTTTTAGCAATTCAGGTGATCTTTTGTCCAGTGACCTACAGGAAGGCTCCAGATAGCTGACACCCTAGTAAATAAGCTTAAAGAAGCTAATATTCCCTGCTTAAAATGTTTAAGAGTAGAAATACTGCCATGTGATTGAAGTTTCTTTTAATGAATAGTTGTGAAAACAGTTTGATAAAGGCTGGAAATACGTTGGGTATTCATGAGTAACAATTCTTTCTCAGAAATGAGCTTTAATTTCTGAATACAGGACAGAGAGAAAAAGTGATAAATGGAAGAGATAATTTTGTTTGCTGCTAATAATTTATCAGCTCTAATCAGGGTGAAACCTATCCATTAAAATGTATGCACAAATGTGATGATAGTATTAGGAGTGCCTCATTATGGTTAATTCATTTAGTACTCAGTGTAATAGCACTAATCATAATTAACTTCTCTGGTGTTAATAGGGCTGTCACACAATACGTACTGTATTTGTATGAGAATTCCATTCTTAATTCTCATTAATTAAAACACCATAAAAATGCCAGCACTTTAATTTTCTGTATATTAAATACTATGAGGAGGCTTCCAAGTTTTTCCTATTAGAATTTATCAAAATACTGCTGCTACATTAATTTTAGCCAGGAATAATAGTTTGTAACCACCTTTTTATCAGCTAATTAATTTACTATTCAAAGTCTTTCATTTTTCAGGGGATTACTGTTGCTAATGCACAGAGGGGGATCTGTAGCTTAATATACTGATGATAGAGTTTTTATGAGGCTAAATACCTGATGTTTTCTGAAAAGGTCTCTCTGCCAATCTTCACAAAATACTCAGTGTCAGGGTCCTGCAGGGCTGGTGTGTCCCCGGGACAGGATTGTGGGGACCAGGTGCTATCGGGGCTCTGTGAGTCCCAGGCTGGGCAGCCAGGTCCTTGCTCTCCCAGTATCCCAGCAAGGAGCAGGAGAGTCAGGGACAGCCCCTGCCCTGGGCTCTGTCACCTGCCTGGGAATGGTGCTGGGTTGAGGCCAATCCTGGATGTGGGCCTGCAGGTGGGGTTCCATGTCCGGTCCCATGGTGCGTGTGGCAGGCGCAGTTGTGGGAGCTGCGGCACTGGTGGGGATTGAGGGGTAGAGGCTCAGATTAAAGCAGCTCCCATGGGAAGGAGGTCTTCCTGCAGCACTCTCTGGGGTCTCTCCAGAGGCAGCAGAAGGAAGGGGCAGCCAAGTGGCGGTGTCTCCAGTTCGGCCCTGAGCACAGGCAACCAAGCCTCCAGAAGGGGAATGATCTCAGAGCCCTTCCCAAGTTGTTTCTGTTTTGGAAATAAAGAAAAAAGGCAGTATATTCATGACATCTGTATCAACAACTTTAAGGCTCTGTAAGCTACCCCTCTGCAGAGAGTTGTTTTGAAAATTCTGGCAGCCTACTCTGCCTCCTGCTTTCTCCTAAGCCTTGATGCACTCCTTTAATGAATCCTTTTGGTTGGGTTATGGAAATCTTTCATCAGAGCACAGAGAAATTCTTCACTTCCTTGACCTCTGGTAGTAGGTGTCAGCCTTTTGAATGTGAAAACTGATGGCTACAAGGTGGAAATGCTGCTGTCCACAAGTTGACGTATGCTCTGGATGTGAGCACTAGCAATACAGAAAGGCAGCAGTTGAGTACCTTTTGTGTCCTGATCAGTGTACAAGAGGCCCGTGATCAGCTTTGGGCAGCCCATATGGCTGGCACAAGGTGCTTCTCCTGAAGTCTACTGGGCACAAAATGAAGACCCAGTCCTGGTTCCTACTCTTGTCCATGAGAGTTTTGCTGTTGAAGTGAAGGAAGTAGATATTACCTGCTGCTTTTTTTTCTGACAGAATGAGCTGGGGACATGGGATGAAGAGGACTAAGAGCTGTAGTAGTTTGGTATCCAAAGAGTAAATCCATATTGTGTAGTGGCGCTCTTGTTACGTACATTGAGTCTTGGGCAGCTGGAGGTTGGTCCCGTTATAGAAATCACATGGCTTATGTGATAAGGGCTGGTGTTCACACTGCCCTCTGTGAGGCAACCTGTCATAGGAGATGATGTGATAAGAAGCAGGTTTAATGTTCCTACAGTTCAAGCTCTTGTATGCTGTTCTAACTGATGTTATTAGCACTCAAAAACATCAGCCCAAATTCAAGTATGTCTAAAAAATCCCAAGGGTTTTCTTTATCTTTTCTCCTTCTTTATCTTTTCTCCTTCTTTTCTCTCTAAATATCAAAGTGCAAAAACCCAGAATGTCCTGACTCCTTCAACTGGATATTGCTAACACCAAGGGTTTTCTTTATCTTTTCTCCTTCTTTTTCTTTATCTTTTCTCCTTCTTTTCTCTCTCTCCAGTCCTAAATATCAAAGTGCAAAAACCCAGAATGTCCTGACTCCTTCAACTGGATATTGCTAACATTAGTAAAGGTTAACCTGATGACTTGGGGAGATTTTGGGGAAGGAATAGAGAAAAATAGATGAAGATCTATTTCTTCAGAAAACTTGCAGAACTATAAAATCTCATATCTTTTTGCTTTTCAGTTCTTTGGAATATACTGTCTCTGCCACCCTAGGTTATGAGAGCTGGGGATTCTCATGTTAACAGATGAATTGTGGAGCTGAAAGTAAAACACCAAGTAGCCTGTGGCCACACACCAAGCTACTTCATAGTATTATCACTTAAGATTCAGAGTGGGATATTTAAACCTGCTGTACCTTTAGTGGTGACTTGAGGGACCAACATGCAATACCTGGTTTGAACTGTTATTATTGATCCAGGGATTTGCAGCTTTTTATAGTACCAGAAGAGTTTCATCTCTATAATTTCTTAATCCACAAATGTCCTGTGGTGTGTTTTAATAGGTCTGGTTCTTCATAGAAGCATGTAAGGTGAGTATAAACTTTAGAAGACCTTTGTTTTCAGACTGAGTGCTTCAGGATCCATGAACCACTATAGGGTTAATTAAAATTCATATTTCCTTTATATTTTCTTGCTGCTTCATTTGTATTCAGGACATGTCCTGAGCAGGTTTATTTTGATAGATGTTATCCACAATAAATTGAAATACCTTCCGCAGTGCTCTCTGTAAGATAAGAAAAAATTACTTGAGTTATATTCCTAAATCCTAGGTGACTATGTCAGAAGATTGATTCATGCTGTAGGTTTCCACCTTCATTTAAACATTGCTGAAATGAGCCTGAAGCTTTAATAACTTTTATCAGCTCTCTAAGAAAATGTTGGAAATTGTTAATTGATTGCGCATTATAAAATATTTATACTGCAGTAAAATCATCATTCTTATCACTGATACACACTCTGGTGCAAAAGCCATTCATCAATTCAACCATTTTCTATTCTGTTTTGTTTTCTTCTCTCACAGGGCAGTTTGTTGACATGCTTGTGTTGTGTATGTGGTATAGTATAATGGAATGAATACACTTTTGATGCCAGCACCATTAGGGTAGCTGGTTATCCAGGTTCAAATAATACCAAAGAGTTGAATAGATTGCCTGTCTCACAACCAGGTCCCAAACTTCAATACAAGGATAGGTGAAAAAATATGTCTATGGACATTGTCCAAGTGATAATGCTTGTTCTGAATATAAAGGAATGTACAAGAGTAATCAAATCTTGATCTCACTCTATTGTCCATAGCAGATTTATGCAATTAGGATTTAATTTGTAGGATTTTTCTTTAAGAAGTTACAGTTTGCAAAGGCATATAACATTCAGGTAAACAAGGGAGAAATGTATAGCCAAAATTTACGTATATGTTTAAATATATAAAACCTCTCTCTCACTATACACGATGCATTTTTAAATACATCAAGGTATCTATTGTTGGGGACACTTTCTAGTAATAGAAAAATATCTGTATCAGCTGTGTCTCGCTGCCGCTCATTACCATTACCCTGTCCCGGTGTTAGTGCAACAGAAATATAATCTATCACTTGAATTCAAATCCTTAGCTAGGATGGCAAAACTTTTCTTCTAGTGGTGGGAAAAGCTCTTCAGGAATTTATAGCAGTATGATGTGATTCAAGTAATTTAAGATATGAAGTGTCTCCTGGAAGATCCCTTCTCCCTCAGTAGGCTATTGAAGTGCCTAAATAGTTGCCCTAATATGGAGGCATTTAAGTGTCTGTGTAAGGTGAGATAGGACTGAACTTACATCTATAAAACAGAATTGTAACTTTAAAGACTTGTAAAAATGTTTAAAACTCACCAGAGACAAGTCATTCCAGTGGATAGTGAGCTAGTATGGTGTCTGGTCTGGCCTTGGCCCTGTTCCTGTCTTGTTGGGTGAACTATGAACAGCTCTTTGTCAGTTCTTCTTCAAAGAAGTCTTTTACCATCTTCATACAACACCCAGTGCAGTCAGATTCTGAGGACAGTGAGACCTTTTGTACACTGTCATAAAAAATGCCAATTATTTCAATGTCAGAATTCCCTTTCTCTGCAAATGTGTTGTGCTTTGAAGGTGTCTTGACAATGTGTGATCTTGTCTGTCTCCTCACTGATGAAAAAAGCTGAAACTGGGGAGCAGTTTTCAAGAATTCTGTCAGAAAAAAAAATTATATATTTTGATATTCTTTCTGCCTCCTGTGTTTTCTGGCAAACAATTCAGGTTCATTTGTAAAAAGTCTGTTTTCTAACTTGACATAATACTATTGATTGGCAGACATGAAGTGGGCTGCTTGCTTATAGTTTGTGTCATTGAGGAAGAGTTCTTTTAATATCCTGTGTTGATCAGAAATTTTCTTTTTTTTTAAGAGGAAGTGGGAAATATGAAACCATGGCTGCAATAAGAAAAGTGATTCTGAGTGTGATGCGTTATTATATTCTATGGTCTAGTGTGTTTTCTGAGTTCTTATTTACTTAGAACAAGGTTTTGTTCTCAAGACAAAACTGCCTTGCAGACCTCAAGCAACAAATGTGTGACAAAAAATGCATTGAGGTGAAAAAAGAAGTTCATAGAATCATAGCATATTTTGTGTTGGAAGGGACCTCTAAAGGTCACATATTCCAACTCCCCTTGCAAAGCGCAGGGACACTGTCAACTAGACCAGGTTGCTCAGAGTCCCATCCAATCTGGCCTTGAACACTTCCAGGGATGGGGCACCCACCACTTCTCTGGGCAACCTATTGCAGTGTTTCACTTCTCTCATTGTAAAGACTTCTTCCTTATATCTAGTCTAAGTCTAATGAAATCTGTTTTCTATTGTTTTTTTCCCTTCTACCACTAATAAAATAAATTTGGCTGCCTGACGTGTCCCTACATTTCTTTCTGAATTCCAGAGTCACCAGATCTGTTGAGGAAGACCCTTACGGAGAATTGTATAACAGAGATGCTGTTTCAGAATTTCCTTTCTGAGGCTACTTACGCTTTTGAAGAGGTGCTACCAAGATTTGTACACCTGATTGTCTTTATCTATTTTTCCCACTTATAAACTTCATGCAGACTTTACCTATTTTGTAAACTGTGTTTTCAGACCCAAAAAAGCGTTTATATGCCTAATGGTTTATTAATTTCCATCCTATTTGTTGATTTAAAGAAGATGCAACCTCTGCTCATCAACCTTGCTTATATTTATACATATGCTGCCATGGGTACACGAACAAATTTTACAAGAGGTTTTTGCCATTCAAACGTGCTTCTGCTCTTATAGAGTGTCCCATTTATCTACGCACCTTTATCAAAACTGTAAGTAACTTTTTTCCCCCCTTATTGATTAAAACTGTGATGTTGAACTTGGTTTTTGTGCATAATCTAGCAGAGTGTCTGTCTGCCTGGACACCAGTAAATGCATTTGTGTTGCTGAAAATTTCTCTAACCAATTCTTAGTAAAACTGCAGATGATTGGGAGGCATCACTTCAATCTTTCCTTACACAAATGCTAAAAGAAATATGACATTATCAAGTATTGCAAGCCTGTTATGTATTCAACTGCTTTAGAAAGTTAAAATTCAGGGCTGAGTTGCCTGTCTTCTCACAAACTGTCTTCTCTTTTTTCTGAGATAATCTCATCTTAGTAGGGAGGCCAGGACACATTTCTGGTATACTCAGCTCATGAGGTAGCTGCAATAGATTTGCACCAGATTTGCAATAGATTTGAGGTACTAGTGCATTTTCCCATGTGTATAGAGTTGGTCATCCGTATTCAATTGTGTGAACAGAACAAGAGATTTTAGGGAGGGCAGAGGGGTGGAGTACTGCTTTACAAGCGGGGGCTGCAAAATCTTTACTTGCCCAGAAAATTCAAGCTGGGAGGTGACGTGATAACAATCCATTACTATCTTAGCAGACATTACAGTTCTCTCTCCCATCCTGTTTAATCTCAGAAACACTACTGGTGCTAGAAGAAAGAGACAATGTTTCCAACCTTTCAAGCAGTGAGTTTCTGAGATATTTTCTTAGTGTGTGGTGGAGAAAAAAAAAGAAAACACTTCATGATGGATGTTAATAAATTTAGGAGTAGAAGATATACAACAGCAGGAGACTCAGAAACTTTGGAGGTCCTTTCCAGTGTTGTATTTCTGTGGAGAATTCAATCCTCTTCTGTGTAAATTATTCCATACTTGCCACCCCAAGAAGTAGGCTACACTGCATTATCGTTTCCAGAGCTTTAAATTTCTTAATCCTCTCCTCATCCCCATACAGGGAGGTCTATTTGCCTAATACTTTGCTCATGTTCATGAGCAAATTGGCTGGGAGGAGAAGGGGAAGCAAAGGAGCAGAAGGAGTCCGATCTGGCCCCATTTACTTGCCATTGCAAGTACTCAAACTGTTTTGCCTTACTATAATAAAATTTTATTTTAAAATCTAACTATGCAGATAAAAATTATTTTTCCTTATATTTTTTAGTTCTTGTTGAAAAATGGAATTATTTTCTTTTTAACGCTGCTGTCCTTTTCTCTCTTTCTGTTTCTCCAGTCCTAAATATCAAAGTGCAAAAACCCAGAATGCCCTGACTCCTTCAACTGGATATTGCTAACACTAGTAAAGATTAACCTGATGACTTGGGGAAGTTTTGGGAAGGAATAGAGAAAAATAGATGAAGATCTATTTCTTCAGAAAACTTGCAGAACTAAAACCTCATATCTGAAGAGTCGTAAAATCTGTACTTTACTGAGACAGGTTGCATCCTTTAGACCATTAATGGCATTGGCTGCACAGGGGAGTAAATGGCATTGTATAGAAATGAAGGTAATTCACAATTTTTCTGGAAGAAGAAGACAAAAGGAAGGTGTAAGGATTTTGAGGAGTTTATCATGTGGAAATAAAAAGAAGTGTCCTTTCCATGTCCTCTCCACAGAGCTGGCTCTGTGGTTTGGGAACCACAGTCTGGGAGCCTTCACCTGCAAACATTCTCCTGAGAAAATCTGGGAACCTAGATGAAAACCTGACCATATTGAAGTCAGCAAGAAGTTTTGGCACTAACATCAATGAGGCTAAAATTTTATCCGTTTTATTTTACAGTTGTTCTGTGTTCACAAAGTGCAAGGTTTGTACTTTTTACTGCGGATGCACATGAAAGAGTTATTTATGTACCTATTGCAAAAAGGTGCACAGTTTCTCAGTTAATATGCCAGAGGCTTTGTTGATGGGATATGAGCTAAAGGAATAAATTATTAAGAGACTACTGGCACTGGGATATTGCAAGGGGAAAAATATGTATAGTTAGGACCAGATGTTAAACTGGAGTTTCAAAATTAATATTCTGTATGTAGGATGGCTATTGAAGCTGAAAGGCTTAAGCAAAATGCAAACCTTTTGGGGAGATTAAAAACTCAGGCCTCTCTCAGGAGAGACTTTCTATCTGTGAAATGGAGATAACAACATTCCTCTTCTTTCTTTTATTTGTTAGTATCTTCTGGTCAGAGACTACTAGTAATAACATATTTACATAGTCTGTGTTATAATGAACTGTTTGTGTAAACTTATAATAGTACCAAAAAGAATTTACTAATATTGATCAAGACAGAAATTCTCTTTGTATTGCAAAGCAAAACAAAAATTACTATTTTTGAAGTACAGTAAATTGATCAGAGGTTTCTTAGTATCTTACTGTGCTTCATCCAGTATTTTAATGAAAGAATAGGATATTTCTCGTCACAGTGCCAAAACCATAGAATTGAGAGAACCGAATTGCTGTTGTTATGGGAGCAAAGGTCCAGCAGACGGCTTCAGTTGAATTATTTTGAAACAGAACTGGCTTCTTTCCTGGATTCTGCACATATGTGAAACCGGCCCTGCTCCAGCACAGCCTATTGCCTGCAACACAGGCTTAGCTAATGGTGTTGTTTGTGCTTCTGACACACGCTGTCATCTGTGCTATTTCAGTCATTCCTTCTCTAGGATTTCACTTATTTCCTGTGTTTCTGCTTTAATTTCCCATCCATTCCTTTCTTTTCTTTCTGTAGCATGGCCCCTAAAATCTGAGATTTGGTTGAAATGAAAGCATGTGCTGCATGTTGACAGAACAGCTATCTGTCCCTCTCCTTTAGGTGTTCACAGACACAAGCAAAGAATGACAGGAAAGTGAAAATAATATCAAAAATCTTTATTCCAGCTATAAGAGAGCCCTCTTATCTACTTATGCTGATGGATCTTTATCTTTCCTACATTATCAGTTCTAGAATATAACAGAGCATTTACTAATACACCAATACTAATACACTAATACAAATATGAACCAAGCGGAGCTCATGGAAAAAAAAATCCTTATACAAACTTGTGTGCCAAGCATGTCCTGCCTTAGAGTCAGTCAATTAAACATTGTTCTGGCGATGTAATACTCATAACTTAGTATCTTTGCCTCAGACTCTGATTTTGACTTAATAAATAGTTTCTCTACCCACACAGAACTTCAGCTCCTTACCTTGATCATGCTGTTGAACAAATCTATCATATTAAACATGCTCAGTTGCTGATTATTCCAAAGTTTGGAAGTTGGTAATGTTGTCTTCTCTGTTCCCCATTCGCAGCACCTAAACAGAATAGAGAGAATGCTAAAATTGTGTGGCAGTCAGAAGCTCCCAGTGGACATTTTTTTTGAAAGGGAAAGAGGCAGTATCTGTTTAATTGGGACAGCAATGCTCTTTTCCTCAAATGCCAGCATCTAACATTGTAAGGAGACCAAAACTAATGGGGCTACCATGCAGTAAATAACTGTGTGTGATATTACAGTTTTACAGAGCAAGAAATACTTTGGTTGTGCTTCACTAGCCTTTTGCTTTATGAGACAATAAAGTTGCCTGACAAATAAATGGCAGGACCTCAGCCCAAGGGAGTGGTGATGTTTCTCAGAAGAGTTTTTCAGGGCTTGTTTATTACCATATAAACTCAAAGCCAAATTAAGTTGCTAAAATGTTACATTTTACATATGAATTATACCTCCCCTGTCTATCTGCAGTTATGCATACTTCTTATTGCCTAGATTTCTTTCCCTTCTGTCTGTTCTCCTTTACATTTCTACCTGTATATATTGTGATAGGTAGAACTCCTAGCCCAAACTGTATGGGAAATTTCACTACTGATAATTTCACTAGGTATTTACAAGTTAGGCACCAAAAGCATAAGTTGCCAAATGAAATCAGTGCATGCTGGATATGTCTTCTGGGATCTGAGCTGATATTTTATATCTGGAACATGCTAGAGCTTTGTGGACTTACAAATATGCTGTGTGGAAAAAAGAAAAGAAAACGGAGATTAAGAATCTCAAGTGCCTTTAGTGACTCAGGCTTCAAATATGCTGTGAGAGTTGGGAACACTAAACATGTCTTACTCATTCCTGACAAGGACACCTTTCAGCCATGGATGACTACTGAAATGAACAGTCATCCTTACTACAAAGTTGTCTGTAGTGAAGTTGGAAACCAGGCTGGTGAACAAATGTCATCCAGATGTGTTCTCCCATCTGAATCTTGCAAATCCATGCGGATCTCTCTCGCTGTCACTGCCTACAGAAACTTAAAAAATGCACAAAAAAAGACAGAAGACGTAATTATTTCTGATAGTCCATAGATGTAACAAGATCATAGGATCTTGTAACAATAATATCATAGGATAATTCAGGCTGGGAGGGACCTTAGGGGGGGTCTCTCTTCCCTTTCACCCTGTTCAAGGCAGAATCAGACCAGGGTGCCCAGTAAGGTCTTGGTTGTCTTCAAGGATGTAGACTGCAGAGCTGTTTATGTTCTTTGAAACTTTCTTTTTTAAGTATGTGTCCTTTACCTGCCATCCTCCTACCATTCATCTCTGGAAGGAATCTTGCCTCTGTCTTCTTGATAACTACCTCATAGATATGAAAAGGCTGATATTAGGAGATGAAATTGAGCAAACAGAAATTTAAGTCCACTTCTTTTATTTTTTCTTTTTATCAGGGAGGGCTGTGAAGCTCTGGACCACATTGCCAGACAAATTTAAAACTACTGAGAATATGCTGTAAGAAATAATTTTGCATCGACACTAGAGGGGAGGAGACAATTTGTTTTGTCCTTCATATCATATGATCTAATTAATGTTTTAGAGAGTGTGACCTGATGGAATTATAGACTATGAAGATTAGAAACACTTCTTTATCCATGCCAAATCAATCTTTAATTTCTTCTGGTCAATAGTCTGTAATTATGTTAATGCTATTTATGAAGATTTCGTTATGGGGACTCTTATGAACTGACCTTCATACTCTACTTTGTTAACAAATTCTTTGAGATGGGATGAAATGCAAATGCTTTCATTCCCTCTGCTACTCAGATCTCACTGTTCTCCCTGATCCGCTTCAATCTCCCATGCGGTTACACTTAAGACTCAGGGCTTATTTTCTCCATAGATGATGATATATAGTGAATGTGGAGAAAGTGGCTGATCCATGAGTCATTTTATGAATATTATACATTCACTGGCTTCTTTTATGACATTTATGTTGAAGGACTGTTTGCAAAGGGGCTCAGTGGGAAGTGAGTTGCCTTGCCTTCTACAGGTGTTTGTGTCAGCTGAGCCCAATTAAGCATCAAATATAACATGGTGTATGTGCACTGCTTGGTGATAACCAGCATCTCATTGCTCCTTGTTTCCCTTTGTTGAGATTAAACAGGGCTGCATTTTAAAAAAGGTTGAAGTGAGCTCTGTCAGGGCTGGAGCTTAACTGCAGACTCTTAGGGACTGTAAGGTTGTGTACCTCAACAGATCCATGAACTTTAGAGAGCTGAAGACTTGGAACCTTGTTGAGGAACTTATGGAGAGCCTGAGATTGGGTTTCAGGCTGATGGACTTGAATGTCTGCATTTTGCCTATGGAAAGAGGGCTCTTCTGCGAAAACAGGAGGTGTGGAGCAGGGCCTCCTGTCGCTCCAGCTAATGGCAGAACTCCCAGCATCTGCAGGAGCAACATCTGGGGTTATGCTGGGTAAGTGCCAATGATGTTGTGTGATTGCCAATGAAGCAATGGCAGTTGAAAGTCATATTCCTGTTCAGCTCTTTAAAAGTGTCAAAATAGAAGCCAATGAAATGGCCACTGGGGATGCGAATTTGATCATACTTACTGGAGGTTTAGTTTAACTGAAAGGCCTGAGTCCTGTCCCTTGAGGACAATGTGAAAATACTCATTTTAGTGAAGACAAGGAGTTCTGAGAGTTCGTTCACAAGCAGTATTTCTTGTAGTGAAAACTTAAGAACTCAACCTGTAAGTCCTTCTGTGTTATCATACCATGAAAAATATCCTAAATTGTGCAGGTGGAAAAGTCTCAGGAGTTTAAAGCCAATATAGTTGGTGTTTTTGGGTCTACTTATTTTGTGAGTGCCTGAAGTTATCTTTCTTTGTACTGCAATTTTGGGCATACTTCTGTTTTCTGTGGGTTAATATTCAGACTCTCTGAATTTATGAAAACTCTCTGAAATTATGAAATTATGAAATACTAGCTTCTTTTATTGTAATTTTTTTAAACTTTATTCTTAAATAACTAGGAATTCAAAACATTCTGTGGTTGTTTTACAAGAGTTCTATGGTCAAGTATACTACAATTCCCATTCTTATTCCATGTCAATTGATAGTGTAATAATGAATGTGCTAAATAATGTACTACCCCTACAATATGTCATCTTTCTACCACAGATCCATATTTAAACGTTCCTTGGAGATTAGCCTTGTCAAAGAGCATAATTGAAGGATAAAGCTTAGTGTATTCTTTCTTGAAAACAGGCTACTTTATATATTACATAAGGATTACTTGCTATGCTTCAAGCATTTTTCTGTGAAGTAGTGCAAAAAGATCTGCCTTATCAAATCTGGGTCTTTTTTGGTTGTTTTTTTCAGTGATTAGAATTCCCACCATGGATGGGACTGAACTTGTACTGAAGTCTGAGCTTGGTCTATGGGGTTTGGAAAGTTGACATTCTGAAATGGCATGTTTAGAAGTCTATGCGATAGGGATTTCTTTCTCTCTACTGAGCCCAAAACAGAGTTTAGGAACAAATGCAGTTCTCCCTTCAGTATTTCAGGGCATATATCTGGGTTGGTAGAGAGGGACTGTCATTTTTAAACAATATTTTTTAGTATAAAGTACAGAGATCTACTTGTTACACTTCTCCCATATGCTTTAACCTTTATCTATTATACAAATCACAACCTAAAGCCTTTTGTTAGCCATTGTTCTTAAAAATTAAACCTTTCAGTTATTGCATCTGAACGACTGATCATGATCAAGTGCAATGAAGGGAGGCTGTAGCTGGTCTCGGTATGTTAGCACAGCTGCTATTAAAGATATTTAAGTTTTAGGTGCAGGGAGTCAGAAATCCGTGGCTGATCCCTTTGTTTTCACCTCAGTGAATCCTAAAGATTGGCATTAGCAGTGAATACATTTTAATCCATTGCTGCCAGCTGGTAAAGCACCCATGAATAATGTGAGATTATAAGCAACTCACCCTTTTCCCGAGAGCATTTATCTATGTTCACTCAGAGGCAGTGCCAGTTAAGGCTGGCACAGTTGTCCTTTGTAATGAAACTCTTGACCTAGGAAAACTATCCAGAGAGCTTTAGAAAGATGACCTGTGATAATATTCAAGTCACCGTAGCTCTCTGCAGTTTGTATGCGACTGCTGTAGCTCCAACTTTCCAATCATAAATTCACACAAGTGGCTCTATGGCTGAAAAGATTACCTGATGTCTGCCTAATGCTCTGTGTACTTAGTGTTTCTACAGTAGGGCTGTAGGAATAGCAAAGTGTCAGCCTCAGGGGTTGCCCAGCCTCTGATGTCTGTTTACTTTCTCTCCATCACATTAGCACTATACTGTAATTAGTCATACTGTATGCACACCTATCCAGCTCATGGGAGACTGCCACGCTGTCACAGGAGATTAGCAGTTGGTTAACAGAGTGTTTAGTTAACTAATATGCAAAGAGGAAAAAAAAGAACTGTGTTATGAGGAAGGGGATTTGCGTGTCCCTTTTTAATATAGCGTCGTGTATATCGATAATGACAAAATGTGAGGGCTAATATGCAGGAAAAAATATGCATGAGCAAAGGCCATTAAGAGTAATGACAATATAACTAGTGTTTTAAACAGTTGTTTCTAAATATGCATATAAAGTAGGGATTTAATTTAATAGGGACTTGTAATTTTTCATTGAACACCATTCCACACATCCATCCTCCCCCCACCCCCACATTTAATATAATCCTCTGCTAGGAAAGACATAAACACACCCATGCAGAGTAAGAATAAACATTGATATGAATTTTTTTTTGGTTAAATATTGTACTATTTTAATGAAGTGCAACAGTGTACTCTGACTTGGCTGTTGGTTGGAGAAATGGGAATTTAGATAATTAATTGCAAAGTTGGAATAATGTGTTGTATGAGGATGGAATCTGGCATTCTATTAAAGCTGACATTGCTTTGTATAACACGAAATAAATTCTTCTCTGCTGCAGTTGGTAGGGGGTTGCTATTACTGGGATTTACTTCAATGAGACCAATCTCAACAATTACCATCACTTTTGGACTATCTAACTTGTGATTGCATAACTGTAAATGTATTTGAATTCTCAAGAAGCTATTGGCAAAATTTTCCCTTTAAAGGAGAAGTGATTTCAGACACAGTGATATTTGTTTCTGTGGTGTCCAACTTTTGTAAGCAGTATGAGTAGGGTTTCTTTTTTTGTGCAACAGAAATATTGTTTAGTGCAGTAGTCCTGTTTATACTTTTCAGGACATGTACTGTCACCTGATATACAAATGTACGCATACTTTGATATATTTGATGTACTTTTTTCTGTCACCTGATATACAAATGTACGCATACTTTGATATATTTGATGTACTTTTTTCTACTTCATCAAAATGGTTTGACAGAATTTTGATGAGATTGTTTGTTTGACAGGATAGTGCTATTCTTTTGATGTACAGTGCTTTACTGAGATTATGGCTGTGCTTGTATTCTGATATATTTATTTTTGAAATAAATTTGTAAGACATTCTTGAGAGAGAAAGTGCTGATAAGATGATAAAAGTGAAGAATTTAGGTAAACTGATGGTATTTTTGCAATTAAACATAATAATGGTCCATCAGTCCTTTGGACTAAGAAGAGATATAAACTGGGAAGCAGTAAATAAAAAAGAAACTGAAAATGATATAGATCTCAACTATATTTAAGCAGTGGTCCAGAGTTAATCACATTAATAGCTTTGTGAAACCATCTGAGGACCTCATACAATGAACAAGCTGATGTGTCAACTAACCAGTAGCAGCCTTATGACCTTGGTTATAGATGGGCACATACATTTTATTTCACTGAACAGTCACTGCAGGGGCAAACTTGGCTCTGAAAGCTGGTAATGCAACTAAAACAAAACTGATGGCTGTACAGAACAGTCATGTTTATTCCTCATCAGTCATCATCTGCCATTTGTGGAGGGTAAAGAAGAACGAATGCATGTATTTTATTTAAGCAACATTTCAGCAATGATGGAAATGTGTGTGCAGTTTGTCCTTCGGGAGAAACTTCTGGAGGTTGCAGTGCTTAACCATTATTTTTGCCTCAATGTTCACTTTAGCAATGAACACAGCGGGAGCTGTGATAAAGCTGACAGGAAAGAAGGGAAAGTCACAGATCAGGAAAACGCTTGTTAAAGAATTTCTGGAGAACCTGAGCATATTCAAATCAGCAGACAGATGAAATTTAACATGGTGCGCTCAGTGAACTGGTTAATTGGATCCATTCTCAGTTAATTTGGAGAACTCTTAGAGGACAGGTGAGGTTTCAAAAGGACAAATATACTTGCAGGAAAGAAAAACGAGACATGGGACTCATGGCCCAGTGAGTTTAATTACACGATTTTAATTGTTCTAGAAAATCTACTAAATAAGGAAGAGAGTTTTGCTAGTATCTGGAGAGAAGAAAATAGCTGTAGAGAGCTGTAAAACTTTAGGTGTAAGGCAGAAGAATTTTACCTTTAGATGCTTGTTGGAAGCTTATATTGACATTTGATTTTTGGAGTAAAAATCCTTCTTGCTTATCTCTGAAGTCATACATGGGAATCTTAAGTCCCCTGGGCCAGATGATATTTTCTGTGAATAAGTAGCATTAATATCTTATCACAAGCCTCTTCAAATGATGGAGTTTGTCTTAGTGGCCGATTATGCAAAGTGAACCCTATTTGTGTGTACTGAAAAATACCTGGATTACCTGAGCTGTGGAAAGAAATTAGATCCTGGCAGGGTTTTGGGACCACCTACTCAAATACAACTATTTAAAGACCAAGGACTAGCAGTTACCACTGTTAATAACTAAGCAGAACATTATTTTAGCGTACACTGGAGAGAATTTTCATAAAATGGGAATTGCAAAGAATTCCAAATACCACAGGCTGAGTCTAAAGGTAGAAAGGAGAAACAGCAGAAACTCTACAGAGTGTATTATGGCAAATAAGACCAGGCAAGACAACAAGATGGAAAACTGCAACAAATGCTATCAGGTTGTCACAGAGTACCAGGCCAGAGTGCATAGCAAGGACAAAGGAGATGATGTTCTCAGTGCCAGAACACTTCTGCATTTTCATAATTTGCTCTGGTAAAGGTGATGAACAAACTGTCAGCCTGAATGTGATTAATTTGGGGCTACGTTAATTCCTTTTAATTGAGGTACAAGTCCCTGCTAGATATAGTGATGTCAACATTGTGGGAAGAGCCCTAGGCATTGGAACAGATAGGAAAATGAACAATGAATTTTCCTTCTGACACTGCACAAAATAAAACAATATGTCTTAGAAAAAGCTACAACAGATCTGAGATTGAAGAGGTAATGTTGGCCATCTTCAGCAAGCAAGTAAGTAAAATAAACATAGGGAACAGATTGGAAGAGATGCAAGAGGTCACAATTATAGCAGCAGAAAAAAAGTCTTTAACCATTATTAGGGTTAAAACCAGTCATACATTTTGCCTTGTGAAAAGAAGGGAACTGAAGTGTTGGAGCATAAAAGGATAGTGGTGAAAGCTTCAACTGATGGTACTGTGATGAAAGATGATAGATGAAAGAACCCAGCTGTCCCATAATTTGTGCCCCTAGGAAAGTTCTTGTGACTTCAGGCAGATAAAAAGAGGAGCTTGGCTCTGTCTGTGTTATTATGAAGGCAGTGAATTTGACTTCTCATAGGACTAATGTTAAAAACACTTCCTCTGAAAATGAGAATGCTGACTCAGACGGAGGGTTATGTTTTTTTTTTTTAATCCACTTTCTCAAAAGTACCAATATTTATGCACTTATATTATTGCAGTACTGCTGTTTATTAATAAATGTCAGCAAAGCACAGAAATAGTAATTTCTAAAGTGTGTGTAGATTGTTTTGCGTGGGATCGGCCACAGAAAGATCCTTTGAATCAATAGCTGTCTTTGAAAAACTTAATTGTACTTGCTGATATTTTTCTGGTTGAGTATGTACTTCATGGGGTTGTTTGGGTGTCATACCACTTAATTATCTTATTGACTAAAGACTTAGAAATAATTATTTAACTTCTTTCCAATTATTCCTCCTATTCTACAGGGGGATGAGGGACCCTGTGTTGCTTGAGGTGGTTGCAAAGTAGGACAGTATTTGCAATACATGAGTGTTTATCTGCTCCATTGCTTCTCCAATGTAGTTTAGCGATAGCCTGGAGATGTTGGAGAATGCAGGGAGCTAATATTGTACAAGGTGATTTTGGTGCAAAAACTCCTGAATGTTACATTTGACGTGGAATCTAAAAGACATAGCACAGTTGAGAGGGAATTGAAAGCTGGAGAGTTCAAATGCAAGTCTTCAACAAAGAATTGTGTGAATTTCAGTAGAGTTCTCAAAACAGCTTAATTTTGTTTGGGCTCATAGCTCTACATATAGGTGTCCCTGTGTGATCAGAAATGAATACAAAATGCACCACATATCCCTGACGTAGGAGATATTTCCACTCAGGTCTTTTTAGAAGAAGCTAGACAGCATCATGCTGGGAAATATAATACATGAAAAGCAGAACAAATAGTCCCTTTCAATCATTAAGCTTAGTGATGAACTATGTTCAATTTGGCAAATAATTAAGAGAGGCCAACATTCAGTGCTGCAAGCAAGTATGTGTGTTCTTATTACAGATAATAGCAGGTACACCCTGAATCTGCTGGTGGGTAATCTTGAAATTGGTCTTTGAACAACACCAATTCAGTTACTTGTCCTTGTAATACATGCACAAGCATCAGCACTGTGCGTTGTGTGCCTGTGAAGGTTGCCATGGGCTCAGGTTGCCATTGCTTCAATAAGGCAGTGCAGTGACAGCAAATACAAACCCTAAGCATATCAGCACCCTGATTTTACCACACAGGAGTATATTTCTGCTGTCCTGAAAGAATAGTTTCCTTGCTCACAGTGCCTGTGCCCTTCTACATCTCCTGATATTCTGGGGGCTATGCTTCTATACTTCTGAATGACAGAGTGTTTTAGTGCTCTATATTGCTTTAGAGCATGGCTTGATTAATCAGGACTGAAGTGGTATTTCTGGATGTCCTTCAGATGTTGTTTCTTTGCTGAGTAAAATGACTTGGGTTGAAGAGCAGCTAGGAGGCATTTTATGATATGCATACCTCTACTAAAGAAGAGTAGATCATCTGCTTCCTGCTTCTAATATGCTGTACAATACCCAAAAGCAAAACAAACGGTGTTTAATTGCATTTTTGTGAATAAAATGCAAATGAAATTCTTTAGGTGAAAGATTTGAATGTTCTTGGCAAAAATGTTTTTCTTTAAGGTTCCACACTAAGATCGATACAGGAAACCTTACATGTTCCATGCTGGAAACACTGAAGGATGTCTTGAAAGCATAAATCTTGGTGTAGACCAGCTTGGAAAAATACATTAGCTCACATAAAACTTGAGGGTGGCAGGATCTGCATGAACCTGCAAGATGAGTAAGCCTGCAGAGGAGAATGTTGCTGAAAGTATTTTGAAAATACTGCCATTTAAATAAGAGAAAACATTCTCACTTTTTTCTGTATGCTGGAGGGGAAAAAACCCCCAAAGACCCACTATAAAGCCCTTTAATGATGTTATTTACTGTGCATTAATTATCTTCTCTCTTACTTAAATGTCCTTTTTTTTTTAGTGTATGCTATCAATAAATTGATGATACTGTCCTAACAGGTGGGGTTTCTCAACACCTACAGCCAATAACAAAGGTGTGTGCTGAAATGGTGGTTGCATGCTTGTCGCTATCTTTAACAAGCTATGAAAGTAGACAGAGGTTTGGTTTTAACTCTTTTTCATAGTTTGACCTTTTCTGAGAAGGGAAGAAGAAGAAATCTTTGGGGTAGGAAAAACCTGAGCTAGAAAAAGTGTGAAAATCATGGTGTCTTTAATGATTGTAAAAGTTTTCATAGTTTAGATCTTCTTTCTCAACAAGGGTTATCTCCCACACACAAAAGCTTTGCCAGAGGTTCTGCACTCCCAGTTGCCTGTGCAATGGAGTGCTTAGAGGCCTCTGGGAAGAGCAAGCAGGTGTCTGTTGGGTAGATCTATGCTCAAAAGCAAGGAGATGCAGAAGATGAAGTATAAGGTGGCTATATTTATAGCCAAAGCTGTGGTCAGACTCAAAATTTTGAATTTTATAGGAAGATAAGGAAGTAGGGAAATGCCTCCGGCAAACTAACTTGAGTTTCTGCTGGCTGTGGTGCTGTGTGTATTATTTCTAAAAATCAGTCAGTACCTTGGAAATCATGAGGTTAACAATATACTTGTATTTGTTTTGTGTGTACGTACAATATTTTATATGAATGCATTGGTAGCCACAAATCCCTTTGAGTAGCACAGGCAGCTACTGGTGGGATAATCAGGAGCAGAAAGAAAATCCTACTAAAGTGTCAGTTGTGACTGATTTTCATCAGTGTCTGACCCTTCTCGTACCCAGTATCTGGGATGGGCCTAAGAAGTCAACTTCAAGTATCTATGGTATATGATTCCAGAAGGTTGCCTTGGACATTTGAATGTGAAATATAAACCTTCAGTCATCCTGATCATCTGTACAGGAAAGCTGAGTGCAGAGCCTGATGGGTTATGGTGGTTTGAGCTTTCATTGTAGAAGAGCTAGAGGAAGGGCACTGAAAGGTGGGAAGAATTCCTGCTGATAGGTCTATCTTAGGTTGCATTTAAATTTGTTTTACTTGTGGTCTGTTGTTTACTTATGACTTGAAGCAGCAAGTGTAATTTTTGTCTTGCAACATAAATGTTTGTGCTTTGTTATTAAGCATGCTTTGTGTTGTATGGACCTAATGAGTTAATCTGAAATGGAAAATCTTAGGGTTTTCTGTTCCCATTGGGGCACTTTGAGAGGGGGAAAAAAGCAGATGTGCCTAGCTGGTGTGAAACAGACTGTAAAAGGGACAATATACTAACTGCTGGGTGGGTGTCTTTTCTAGATGGGAATTCCCTCTAGGTGGCTCCAATCAGCACTCTGCCTTTAAAAAGCAGATGGTAGAGAGGCATCCCATGGTGTGGATACAACCAGAGGAATCACAGCCTCTTTTTACAATATAACTGAGTTGCTAGAATGAAAGGATACACAACTTTTTGAGTTGCTTTTTAGTTGCAGGAGCTTGTGAGATGTTTGTCTTGCACCCAAAATGCAAGGAATTGAAAAGTGAGTCTCCTAAGAGTTCATCTACATTCATTCAGGAAAAGGTTTCTCTTCCCATAGTAATCAGAAGTTGGTGTACATTGCAACAATAAATGCTATTCCCTCGGCTTCTGCCTCTCTTTGTCCCCCATGGCAAAAGCACTTCAAGGGCCTCGGAGGTGCTGGTCAACAGCTGGCTGAACACAAACCAGCAGTATGCCCAGATGGCCAAGAAGGCCAATGGCATCCTGGCCTGTATCAAGAACAATGTGGACAGCAGGACTAAGGAAGTGATTCTTCCCCTGTACTTGGCACTGGTGAGGCCATACCTTGAATATTGTGTCCAGTTCTGGGCCCCTCAGGTCAGGAAGGACATTGTGGTGCTGGAGCAGATCCACAGAAAGGCAACGAAGCTGATGAAGAGTCTGGAGAATGAGCCTTATGAGGAGCAGTTGAGGGAGCTGGGGTTATTCAGCCTGGAGAAGAGAAGGCTCAGGGGAGACCTCATCACTCTCTACAACTACCTGAAAGGAGGTTGTAGCCAGCCGGGTGTCAGCCTCCTATCCCAGGCAACTAGTGACAGGACAAGAGGACATTAGAAAGAAATTCTTCACAGAAAGGGTGATTAGTTATTGGAATGGGCTGCTCAGGGAGGTGGTGGAGTCACTGTCCCTGGAGGTGTTTCAGGAAAGACTGGATAGGGCACTTTAGTTGCAGCTTTTAGATAGAATGCTGCACCGCAATGGAATGAAAGAGTAGGGTCAAGTCTGTTGACATACTGCTTGTTGCAAAAGGGCCCTCAACACTGGCACTCTTTTCTGCAACCCAGCTTTCTTGGAATGTGCTTGTTATGTCCCACTGTGGGGTGGCACGTGCAGTCAGAGGAGCAGAACAAATGTGATTCAATCATATACACAGGATTTTCACTCAGGCAAACACCTTGGCTGCTCTGAGAAGCCGAGTCCCCTGAGCTGAAGCTTGAGAGACTGTAAGGGAATTTCATGTAAATAACTGACTTAACAAAACAAACTGAATCCCCTCTGAGCTGTTATGTGCCTATTCAGAAAGGAGGTCCCTCAGTGCCTGCTAATTGGTACAAATCTTGCAAAGTGAGGTGAAATCACATCCTGGAACTCGGACAAGTCAGGGTGAAATAGTTCACTCCTGGTGTCCCCATGTTCCCCCCAAGGTAAACAGTTGAGTTAAATTCTTAGCTCAGTAAAATTATAGGGCATTCCAAATCAGGTCACAGCTACATGAGTCCTGGCAGGGCAATCATAGTGGCTGAATTTCTAAAGGAAAGCCCCCAGTGTGATTCCTGGCAGGACAATCACAGTGTTTGAAGTCTCCAGCCGTGAAAAACTGCATAATACAAAACTATCAAAACATATGATATTCCCAACATGATAAACATAAAGGGGGTGTGAAGGCTTAAATCGTATTAGTAAGACCTTGCTGTAATTGGCCTTTAGCTTGAAAGAAAAAAGCTACCATTCACTTCTCTGGCAAGGGCAAAACTTTAAGTTGAATTACTGAGAATTATAACATTCCTTTCTAGGATTAAACTGCAGCTTAGAGCACTGGCCATTTAGAAGTTTACTTGAAAAGGATACCTCTTAGTATGTCAAAACTCTATGACAAAAATAAGGGGCTCACAGCAGAGAGTATGGGAAAAGAGGGGCAAAAGGCTGGTATCCATTTCATAGGGTACTTACTGGGAAATAGTGAAGTGGCCTCAAAAATCACCAGCGTGGCATTTTGATTGCATGTAAGGTCAGGACAATGCTTATGGCCAAAACCAAGATTGTATAAGAACAGAACTGCTGAAGTGCCCAAACAAAATCTCAAATAAAAAGCTTATGTAGGAGATGACCTGACAGTTGTTCAACTTAATAAAAATTTTTATGTTCCTTCTTTTAAGTAAGGTGCCAGCAAATTTGCAGGAAGACACCTCCTTGCTGGTGACAAGTGTCATAATTATGTAGGCGTAATCATCATCCATCCCTGTCTTAGATGGAACTTGGTAGCTGGATGAGGTTTTCTCTTTGGCCATCTTGTTTTTGTCCAGGCTTGTGGCACATTTGTGTGCCTTCATGACAAACTCAGTTTGTAGAATCATTTTTTGAAGTGCTTAGTAATACTGCATCCATAAAGATGTTCATCCTGTGTGAGTGAAGGGTTTTTAGTGAAAGAAACATATGAGAGAAAATGTTTAAAATGTGAACAAGGGGGCAGCAGAATTAGGCAGGCTTGTATGAGAATGTTGCTTATGCACTTAATACCGTTTAACCACATTAGACTGCTGCTGTGAGCAAGTACTGTATATGCAACAGCTTGTAGATGATTCTGCCTGGTAGTAGAACAGGCTGATTCTGACTGGATGCTTTCCCCTGTCACTTGTTCTTCACTGCCTGCTTGTTTATCCTTTGATGTGTGGCTGCAGAGCTTATTTATGTGCAGGACTCATCAGCACTGGGCCCAGACCTGATTGTCATCAAATGCAGCATAAGTAGCGAGCAATGGTCAAGAACTGCTTCAGTTTCATGAAACAATGAATTCCTTATAAGTATGAGAATTCCAGCTAGAGATCTAAAACATCTTAATCAATCTGCAGCAAATGAGAATTTGAAGTACTTTCATCTGGCCTAGAAGCCACCATCCTTACTGTTTTTCTGAAGATAGGCAGGTCAGTAGAATGAGCAGAGACATTATATGGACACCTTCTACCCTCAACTCAGGAGCATCAGATCTTCCAGACAAGATCTTTTCCTGTCCAGGACACAGTCAAGATATGTGGAGTTTTGTGTGCAGGTTTTAAGGAGAGAAGGCTAATTGGTGGAGAAAGGCTGAACTTCTTTCGGTAGAAGGGCTACTTACAGCTTAATGACAGCTAAATTTGTATTACTCTCTGATGTCCTTAGGGTTCACAAGCAGTAATTCCATTGTCCTTTCACATATAGTGGGTGAATGGATAATGAGTGCTGATGTTCCATGGCAAAGAACAGAATGATGTTGCCTTAAAGCAAAATTAAGACTGCTTTACACCTGCCTCAGGTTCTCTAGGCGGAGAGGGAGGCTGTTAGGTTTTCAACTCAAGATATGAGGAAGAAGTACCATTTTAGAAAGCCTTGGGAGGCCTGGAGCTGTCTAACAGGTTTGAGTGAAACTTCCACATGCTGTCAGATGAGGAAATGAGGTATTCAATCCAGAATTGTCTACTTTTATAATTTCAAAATTGCAGCAGCTGCCTTGGATTAAATCCTCATAATCTCTTCACTACAGGGTTGACTTCTTTTTTTCAGCATGAACCCTTTTACACTGGGGAGAATATTTGCACTGTATATTAGGGAAAGTTTTCTCTTGGAAGATGTTCATGCTGTGTGCATTCTCAAAAGTAGCTAATGGGTGTTTAGGGACTTTACTGGGAGTATTTTCAAAAATGCCTTTTTTTTTTTCTTCTTTTTAATCCAAAACAGAATTAACCAGACAGATGAGCAAAACTGTGAAGGATAAAAATCTCTAGGCCTACTCAAAGGTGCTATTGCTACCCAATTCTTCTCATGTTTCAAGAATAAGCAGTTCTGAGTTACTTCTGAGCTCATAGTAAACTCTTATATCTTGCTTTCTCCCATCAAAGTGTCTAGGTGGCTTTATGCCTGGGGGAGGGCAGATTTGCCTCCCACCAAATGCCTCCTCCCTCATGTCATACTGAATGAAGCTTGTGGCAGAATTGCAGGTAGTATTTATTCTTACGAAGGCTGCTTGCGGTTGACCCACTTTGTAATCCTCTTCACCCTGCCTGTGAAGGTTCTGGCTCACAGGAGAAAAGCATTTCTCTTCAACTTCCCCACAAATAGATATTTTTTTTTTTTTTTTTATGCTAACGATACTTTCTACTGTGATTAAAAGACAACATGGTCTTGTGTGTTTTTTGTTTGTTTGTTTTTTTTCAGATTCAACAACTTAGTATAAACATAGATGCATCTAAAACTTTCAGTGTAGCTTTAGTTTGCTGTTAAAGACCAAACCCTTCCAGGACATTTGGAAGACACAGCAAGCAAAAAAGAAAATGAGAAGTTAACTGTGAGGGAAATAAGAGAAAGACATGATGAGGGAAATAAGGTAAATGAGAGACCTTAATTGTCTCCTCCTTATTCCTTTTCTTTTACCTATGTAAAGGTTGTGAATGATACTGAGATGTGGAAGTGGTTCCCATCTACCTTTTGATTTTTTTATTAGCAGCTGTGGTCAGCTGGCTCCCCCTCTGGAGTGACTTTTTGGTAAACTGGACAAGGTCAGGAGGAGTTAGCTACCTCAACAGTTTCCTTGATGTAGAGCTGAGCTAGCAAAATATAGTGGCAATGGAGTGGAGCATCAGATTCTGTGAACTGCAGTAGTGGTCCAACTGGTCCAGTGAGACGAACAGAATGCATTTTATTTTTGCTATTTGTTTTGTAGACATTTTTTCACAGATCTTGCAGCTTGATGCACTGCTTAAAGAGACTATCTGTCATGGAGTCAAATGAGGGCAATGCCCTAAAAAGTAGACAGCCAAAAAACTAACTGAAGAATGTGCATGATTGGATGAGCAAATAGAGAACTGGTGGTCTGGACTGTTGTTAGAAGGAAATCTGGAAGACTTTAAGTAGTGAAGCACAAGCATAGTTTCTCTCTTTTTGTGAAGATTTGTCATCTCTTCAGTCCATCCCACCACTTCCATCTTAGCTAGCTGCGTGGGAACTCCCTGTGGGTGGCAGAGGGCCACCAGCAGTGCTGTGGTATCACATGTTTGGAGGAGATATGACTCACATTCATGTAAGCTACAGCTGTTCTTGCACTTTATGGGTGTTCTTTAGGTCCATGTGTGACTGAAATAATTCAATTTATCTTTCGGTGTACTCTGTTTTTGGTTGGGACATCATTTTCATTTTTATCTCCACATCTAGGAACTATGAAGGTGGCCGATAGTCCTTACTCTTCTAATTCTGAGCAGTATGAGAAATAACATCTTGCCACAAGTTCAGAGTTGAGTTCCTATGCCAAGAAATAAGATTACATTAGATGCATCCTGCCAGTATAAATAGTTAAGGTTGGAATATAGTAAAAGACATAAAGAACAACTTTTGGGAAGTCCTTGTTTCAGTATACGTTCAAGGCAGACAGACCCAAATCTCCCCTGTGACCTAAGCCAAGCTTACTTTAGAAAGACTGTAGTATTCAGTTGTAGATGTGAATTTAGATTTGCAGATCACTTGATGCATTTTTAAGTTAAAAATCTGGACCAAAACAAGGAACTTAACACTAATGAGCATTGGCATGTTGGAGGTCACAGGTGGAAGATAAACCAGTTAAAACACTGTTTTTTGAGAGGTGTAACCTATATAATACATTCTAGATTTTAGAAAATATGTTACATGGGAGATCCTTTCTTCATTGCTGTAGGTGGTTGTCCAGTTGTCAGACATAAATAAAACTCAAATCTTAACGAACTGAGTTCACAGAACCAGAGAAGTTCTTTCTAAACAAGGGATACTTAGTCAGAATGAGAGCTGAATGAATATATTCAGCTGTAATGGTGTCACTAGGCTGCTTCCTGTTTGGGAACACTCTTGTGTAGTAGGAGAGATTGCCTGTAACATTGAAGGGTATTAACGTAATGTTATTGTCTAGTGGTAACTGCTTTTCGCTTGTGTCTTTTGAAGTGTTCCTTGATGAAAGAGAACAATTTCCTAATGTATTTCAAAGTGAGCTGTGCATAAAATGCCTGCATAATTGTAGTGTTTGGTGCTTTGGATTGAAGGGTCTTAGTGAAAACTGACATTGATCTGTTGGGGTACAGACTTCTGTGCAGATGGTGGCACTGTACAACTTTATTTTGTGTAAGTTTTGTTTTTGTGGTTTTTTTTTTTTTTTTTTTGGTTTGATTGCTTTTTTTTGCTATAGGAGAACCCAGTGTTTTGTAAAAGACTTCATTCAGTAGATGGGCTCTGGGGAAGGCAATATTGTTTAATGTTATTGAGAGGGAGAGAGGCCACATGGTTAGATCTCTGTGGTTGTGGTAAAGCAGAAATATTTATTCTTAAATTGTCTGAGAGAAACAAGTGTCCAATCTGTGCTCATAACCAATGGCAGTATTTTCCTTAGTAACTTGGCTCCTTGTCTGTTTATTACGGTGGATAGAAGTTCCCAATACTTAAACTCAGCTTTCCCTGATGCTTTTAAGGCCTCTATTTCTTTTTCAAGTCTAGTGATTAATGGCTACAGTTGCTTTAATCTTCTTTATAACATCATCTGATGTATTTATACAATGTGCTTTTTTCTGTTTGGTATTAGGACTTTCTTTGATTAATTGTATTATTTCATCTTGCAGTGTTTCCCCTCTTTTTTGAAGTACAATATCCTAGAGTAAAACCCTCACTCTTCTAAGAGTTAGCAAGTCCAGAAAAGAATAATTATCTTATTACCATACATGATTTTATTAAACAAATGCCAGCTCAGCTGTTACCATAAAATATCCTATTAAAAAAAAAGGAATATAAAGACCTCTGAGATCCATTCTTTTCTTGAATTCCCACATGCCTCTAACTAAGTTTGTTTGTGGTGATTATTTTCTTCAGAAACTCTTGCTTCTCCTAAGTAAGGATACCTAGCAGATTCAGGTTCTCATTGGGAAGGTAAGATGGGTAAATAGTTACCAGTTCTGGACCAAGCCTGTATGTGACAGAGTTTTTGTGTCTGTTTCAGCCTGTTGTAAGAAAATGGAGAATGGCTGAGTGCTCAGAAAATCGTCAGTTTCAAACGTGCTTCATCAGTCCATATGTGCAGTAACTTTCTGTTACAATCTTAACTGGGTGATGGTTGTTGCTTGCTTGTGTATGAATCTTTTTGGAACAAATAATTTGATCTCTTGCATTTTCTGTAATTCTCTGCCTTTAATCTTGTTCTTCTCTTAAAGAGCTTATTGCTTCTACTTCTGCATTCTTAACGGAAAAGCAGCTTTTTAGTCTGAATTTAAGGGTGAACAATCCAAGTTTCTGCAGTGAATGCAGTTCCTGCCTCTGCCAGCAGTATCCCCTCCTCACTAAGCTGTCTATTTTGTCACCAGAAATTGTTTTCTCAGTGTTCAGTTTTAAGTAGGAGATTAGCTATATGAGGAAGAGACAGGGGCTATAAAAGGTTTAGGAAACTCCTGCTGATCTATTCCCATCACATTTTTTGCTAGTTTGAAATGTAGGGAACCAGGTTCATCTCTGTCCTGTTGTTGGGTTATTGTCTGACCCTGGGCAAGTCAGCCAAGCTCCTTGTGTTTTGTTTCCTATCGGAGGAAAAAAACCCCACGGAATAAAACTCCTGCCTCAAAAGTGGCCCTTATCAGTCTTAGAGGCTGTAAATGCATAGGCTCTGAAGTGTTTCCTCTAATAAGAATATCTAAACTAATATTACCTTTTGACAATCATCCCTCAAAAGAAATCATAGATTTAAGGGGTGTGCTTATTTTTCTTTTTTGCCTACCATTTTTTTAGAGAGAATGTTACCTCTAAGTGTTTTGAGAAATATTCTTGAAAATCCCAAATTTGAAATTTATGAGCCATGTTGCTATAACAATTAGCTAGGCCAAGGTGTGAATTACTAGTTCTGCCAGTGCTGCTCTTGGATGGATGGAGGCACTTGGCCTTCTGCTTCAGTCCTCAGAACGCCTTCAAAGCATGGGCCAGTAGCCTATTGATGCGCAGCCTGTTTTGACTTCTTGTTATGTTCAATGCACAGCAGACTACAAAGGTAGGCTATTTGTTAGCATGATTTTCCAGACTGCTGCTTGAAGAATTTTAACAGTGTCCACTAAACTCCCTAATGGATAGTTCAGAACTAATAAAATTCTGCTTGATGATGTTTACAAGAGTCTCTGTGCCCACTGCTGATGAGTCATGGAAAACAGCATATTCCTTCGACTCCTGACTATGTGTGTGACATGCACAGATTATTAGCTATGTGAGGCTGTGCTTCAAAATTAAAAAAATTGGTTGCTTTTATTTGAAGTTGTATCCTAATTCAGATGTTTTCATTTTGTAAGGGAAATAAACACACACTTTGCTATCTCTCGCTGCTCTACCTTGCAGCCATAGCACCTCAGAGCTTGCCAACTGAACAAGTTGCCCTCCTGATTTTCTCGACCTGTTTCCCGTCCTCAACCTCTTATGAAATTTTGCAGTGACTGTTATTACCAAATCCTCATCAGATTCTTTCTCTGACTTTGTTTAGTGGAAGTTCAATCATTTCCCACTACCCTTTAAATGGCTGGTTCATTTGATTTTCACTCTTCTCATAATGGCATGCAGAGCTTTCATGAGAGCTGAGTATCTCTGGGGTCTTCTTCCAGCTGGAACAGTCATAAAAACAATCTTGCTACTTTTGTGTGTGTCTGACAAGGCTATGATGTAGAGTAGCTTTGCTGTAGTATCTAATATTTTCCAACATAGCTGTTCCATTTAAAACAAACAAAATACTCTAACAGCTTTAAATTATAACACCATAAACCTTAAGTTAATTGGAGGTTTCTTTGTCTGTCTTTCAGTCAGTCTAATGTTGATTGTCCAAGACATTAGAAATTAGCTTGGATGTGAGTTATAATTTGGGGTTACTGGTCAAGAACACGAGTGTCTTCAAGTATTTGCTCTCCCATCTCCAAGTATATGTGCCTGGAATGTAGCTGAAGGTAGCAGATTAAAGGCAAAGGTTGTAGCAATCAAATTGCTGAAACCAAAATGCTGTGACTTTTTTCTCCCCCTCACAGCTCTGTTCCAGGTTACCTGAATAAACTGTACTCTGCTGGATCAGCAATTTTTGTTAAGCACCTAGAAGATAATTAATGTGTTATGAAAAATGTCATGATAGCTCATTGAAGGACACCTCTTCCTCAGGACTAGCAAGTGTGGCAATGTGCCAGAATCAAGAACATTAACTTCATAGCAAGCTTTATCAATGTTCACTCACTGAAAGCAGGCAATAAGCCTGACTTGCTAGCTTCCAGCTTTTAATTAAGGCAATTAAACAAAATGCGATCTATTCTTTTTCCATTTATTTATAGATTTAATTACCAGTAGTTAATTAGGCTACAATTCTATAAATATATACTACTGACCTGGTGCTTCCAACTGGGAATTATATTTTAAGATTCATTCTTGGTAAATAAAATAATGTTTCAGTGTTGCTCCATAGCTTGTGCTTATACCATGGAACCAAACTGTCAATCTTTCTCATTGTATCCTCAATGTTAGTGAATATGATTATGTTTATTTGGACATTTATTATTCCTTAGTGTTGTGGTTGCTGGACAGCAACTAAGTACCTCACAGCTGTTTATTCATAACGCCCTGGAGGGATTGGGGGCAGAATCAGAAGGTTAATTGCAAAAAAACTCATGGGTTGAGATAAAGCCAGATTAGTAGGTAAAGCAAAAGCCTTGGATTTTCAGAATAGATTAGATTTGCAGTGTCCAGCCTGTGGTACTCAAGTTGTTCAAGAAAAACTCCCATATGAAGCCCACAGTATGGGGCTGGCACTAGAGTTATATGGGGGATGCTGGGTAGATACAACCCCAACAAACAAGCTAACTTAGATTACAAACACTCATGAGTTTGGAACAAAACCATGAAAATGGTCCTGCTGAAACACATGAAGTTTTCTATAGCTCAGTTGTCTGTCTCAAACATTGTTTATAATTGGGTATACATCAGGAGGAGGAAGAACAGAGCAGGAATATAGTGCTTTTCCTGAATACCAGAGATGAAGCATGTAATTGAAACCTCTACTGGGTAAAAGCTTTAATATGTGTTCACCACTGACCTACCTGTAAGGTTGTAAACCTATAAGGATAGATTCTTTTAAGTATGCTTTTGAAACCTGATGTGTTATTAAATCTATACCTAAGTAGAATCATGGAGTCAAGTGGGTCAGAAAAGCCCTCCGAGGTCATCAAGTCCAAACATTGATCCAACACTGCCAGGCTTAATGGTACTAAATGCCACATTCAGTCTCATCTTAAAAACCCCCAGGGATGGTGAATCCACCACCTCCCGGGCAGACCATTTCAATGTCTCATTGCTTTCCCTGCAAAAAATTTCTTCCTAATATCCAACCTAAACTTCCCCTGGCACGGCTTGAGACCGTGCCCTCTTGTCCTACTGCTGTTGCCTGGGAGAAGAGACTGATGCCCACCTGGCTACAACCTCCTTTCAAGTAGTTGTAGAGGCCTCCCTGAGCCTCCTCTTCTCCAGGCTAAACAACCCCGGCTCCCTCAGCCTCTCCTCATAGGATTTGTGCTCAAGTCCCTTCATCAGCCTCATTGCTCTTCTCTGGACCTGCTCCAGCACCTCAATATCCTTCCTGAACTGAGGGGTCCAGAACTGAACACAGTATTCTGTGTGGCCTCAGTATTAAGCATCTTGAGCAGGAGGATAAAAATGTATCTTTTTATGAGTGGCTGTGGTAGATGAAAGAGGTATTTACAAACAGCTTTAAGTTCTTGGTTATGGATGGGATGTATTGCAGCCCAATTCCTATTTATAAACATAATAAACTCTTTGAGGCTTTGTCCGTGAAGACAAAGTGCAGTGTGATATGACAAGGTAACCCATCTAGTTGATCAAGGGAAACTAACTGATGTAATCTTCTTGGATTTCAGTAAAGCTTTCAATACTGTCTCTTACAGTGTCCTTCTGGAGAAAATGTCCAGCACACAGCTGGATAAACACATCATGTGGTGGGTGAGCAATTGGCTCATGGGTCGAGCACAGAAGGTAGTAGTGAATGGGGTGATATCAGACTGGTGACCTGTCACTAATGGGATTCCACAGGGCTCCATCTTGGGCCTTATGCTCTTCAACGTCTTCATAAATAACTTGGACACAGGACTGGAAGGGTTATGAAGCAAATTTGCAGATGACATAAAACTAGGAAGAGCTGTTGACTCCCTCAAAGGCAGGGAAGCCCTGCAGAGGGACCTCAGCAAGTTGCAGGACTGGGCAATCACCAACCATATGAAGTTCAACATGGGGAAGTACCAGATTCTGCACCTGGGTTGGGGTAACCCTGGATGTTCGTACAGACTGGTGAATGAGATGCTGGAAAGCAGTACTGTGGAAAGGGACTGGAGGTCCTGGTTGATGGCAAGTTGAATATGAGTCAGCAGTGCCCTGGCAGCCAGGAGGGCCAACCCTGTCCTGGGGGGCATCAGGCAAAACACCACCAGCCGGTTGAGCGAGGTGCTTGTCCCACTCTGTTCTGCACTGAGGCAGCCTCACCTTGAATATTGTGTGCAGTTTTGGGCACTGCAATATAAGAAAGATATTAAGCTATTTGAGAGTGTCCAAAGGAGGGCAACAAAGATGGTGAAGGGCCTTCAGGGGAACCATAGTCTTTGGTGGCTAAATCAGATGTAACGTGTCTTTAAAAAAGGAGAGAGAGTTACAGCTATTCAGAGTGCTTGGTACATTTTTTTGTCTTCTTGAGAGGAAACACAGTTTTAGTCTGAATCAGTCCAGCTTCAGCTTCTAGACAAGGTGTTTTGCTGTATTTTACTTGTCTGTGGAAAAGAGATATCTGGTGTCAGAAATTACTTCATGGTAAAGGTACTGAGAGACCTGGATTAAGTAGCGTTTTGGTGGTTTTTAAAATGCATATTTTACATAGAACTTAGTTGTCTGTTTTGCATGATACTTTTCCCCCCCCTTTAAACTCTCGTCAGTATGCCAAAGTGGAGGCACCAGAAAAAGAAAGACTAGGTGCATGTAATCATGTCAAAAGGGATTTTTTTGGTAAGATTCTTACTCACACCATCTATCAAGGTAAATCTGCCACCACTATTTAGTGTTTCTGTACTTACATTCTATGAATGGCTTGCCATTAAATCTTCTTACTGGGCACTAGAAGGCTTTTTTCTTTTTTTTTTTTTTTTCCCCCCCTCCCTTTCCCTCCTGGCTGCAGACTATGTTTGACCTTTGTGGAAGAAAGATGAAGTCTGCCTATTAGCTTGATTTAATGTACACAGTGATTTGCATAGTTTTACCATGATACTCTGTTTCAGCCCATTACATTTGCCCATACTCAACAGTAAAAGCTCCTGGGCCTGTAGTAATGACATTTGCATTAGCATAAAGTGGAAACTAAAATATTTTTTAATTAGAGGAAAAAGAAATACAATCCCTAAATTACATCCTTCTTCCATCTCTTATACCACATTATGAGACACAACATTTGATCTGGACATCTCCCCTGAGTGCAGTGTGAAAGGTAACTTGGAACTAAGGGCTAGTTCTCTGAAAACTCCAAATTACTGACAGCTGAATTAATAGTGAGTGCTTCCATGATACTGACACCTTGTTATGCAATGCTGTCAGAACATCCTGCCTTTAAGTAACTAAAATGTTTTAAATGATCCCTAGTCAAATCTGAAAGATGCTGTGTCTATTCCCATTTGTACTGGCAGCCTTGTTCCAAACTGGAACTATCAGGCACTGATATATTTGGAGCTGTGGCCACTTGCCACCTCTTGAACAGCCTGCGGGGCTGGCTTGTCTGCAATCACCCAAACGCTGGGCAACAGATAGATGCTGTACTCTCATTTTCTTCTCAGAGAGAAAATGGAAGGGTTGCATGAAGCCAGTAAGAAATCTGATTTCTGTATTTTGCATACTGCCTCGTGGCTAAGCTAAGACATAAAAAAAAAGGCAGAAAGAGAATCTTTCATGTGAGTCCCGGGAGTGTCAAAGCCAAGCCTTCAGACAGTGGCTGAGCAAAGAACATCAGACTGTTGCCCTTTCTGTTACTATGAATTCTGCTTGCCTGACAACCTGATTTCTAGACCTTTAGGGCTAGTAGGTGAGAGCTAAAATTCACTCATTAAAAAAGCCCCAAAGTCAGTAAAGAGTAGAAAGTGTGTATTCCTCCCATTCCCAGAGAAAAAGTAGGAAGAATTTATCCATTGCCCTTGTTGAATGGATGATGTAGCACTGCTCACTACTCTTTATAATCTCTTTGCAAAAGATATAAAAGCTTCTGTAACCTCTGTAAAAATAAGTGTGGCCAGAATGTGATCTCTAATAGCAGAATGAAATCTCTAATGTCTGCCAAAATAAGCATGGCCAGAATAGATTCTACAAGCATTTATGTATTTGAAGGTGAAGGAGACATTGGTATCACATGGCTTCCTCAGGTGTCAGATTCAATAAGCACTTATTAATTTCTTACTCCATTCAAGATATCAAGGCAGTTATTAATCATGCAGTTGTTTTCTGCATTTTTTTCAATAACCAAGAGGTAGTTAGGATTCATGGTGTGTGCTCATTATTCTTGAAGCACTGCTGGTCTCACTTGGTTATCTTGTCTGCCTAGCAAAATTGTCAGTTTATTCCACTGACCTGGCTGCCTCTCACATTCCCACCTTTCAGTCTGTAAGAATATAAAGGTAAATTTTTAAGCTGGGTTCATCTTGGAGGCTTTGTCAGATGGCCAGTAATTGTTCATGCAGAGAGGAATGATCCCTGTTTAGCCAATTGTGGACATTAAAGTGAAAGAACATTTTCCTTGAATTGCTGTGAGTATTTCTTCATCACAGTGGTTATTCATATTGCATTCATTGAATATGTGAAGCTGAATTCTCTGCTAGAGGTGCTTAAGAAACTCATTGCTGCCATAAGCAGCTTGGTGACTAAGCTGCTGTCAGAAAAGGCTGTTGAACCATATGAAGCCTGGCACTTGGGCTTCCTGGAAATCAAATCAGGAGCTGTATCTGTGCAGTGCTGAATCATAGTCTTTACCTTGGTGACCTCAAAATGGTCCCAAGATGTTGTTAAAAAGTATTTAGTAAAGTGGATTTTAAAAGGCGACATTAATCTCACCTCAAATTATAGAATTTGTTTATGTATCTTCAAGTTACTGTTCATTACTTCAGTGGTTAGCAATTGCCTGGATCCTTTTCAAGAAAAGGAAACATTTGAGTGGGGAGGGAGGGAAGAGGACCATGCTGAGGACTGTAGTTAGATTCCTGGGACTGCTGCTTGTGGTTAGTTGTTTTTTTAGTGGTGTGTGTGTTTGTTTGGTTTTTTTAAATTATTTTTATTTTAAAATTCATTTTAACTTTTTATTTTTTCTTTTGTTTAATAAGAGATGAGATGCCACAAAAATTATATAATTGCAAATCCCATATTCCTAGAGCCTTTCTGATTGTAGTATGTTTACCCTAAATCACACATTTAGTATGACCAGTACATTTGCAAGAAACACAGTTTTAAATTATAGTATTTAGGGCTCAATTAATTTTATTTATTTACAATCTTTTTCACCAAAAAAGATTTGGCAATGCAGGATTGCTTTATGAATACATGGTTACTTGTCCAAATCAGTTTATTTGGAGGGGAGTGGGGAAAAAACTGAAGTACACAGGGGGCGGGTCTCTTGTTTCTCCTATTCCTCTGCCCCTTAGGCTACCTCCACGGTTTAGGATTTCTGAGCTATCTTTCATTAGATATGTATGCAATCCTTACATGTATCTCCTTACACTCGACTGCTTTGCAAAAAGTAGCTTGTATTATGCTCTCAGTTATATGTACACAAATTAAATTTAAATGTGGCCATCTTTGAGTAATCAAGAGAAGAATAGCTGCCTTTATCCAAGGTAGAGATTATATTTTTTTATAACAAGGATATTCCTAATATTTGATTTAAATTTTCTGAACTCAAATTCTTATTGAATAGTTTCACTGCAGTGATGTGCTGTTTGCATAATTTAGGTGTAATCAATGACTCTTTGGTAAAAAGTGAAAGATTAGACGTTTAAATGGTAGTCTTGATTTTTTTTCTTGTTTTTTTTTTTTTTACTGATTAGTTTAGACGATTACTATAATTTCATAAACGTGGCCCATGTCGTTTTTTGAGGAATGGTGGTTTTAAAACATATATTTGTTAGGAAACTCACCAAAATTCAGCAGGAATAATGACAAGGAAATAGGCTGTTAAAAAAGAGGGACACTGGAGTAAGCTGCTTTTATTATTCTTTTATCTTTATAGGTTGGGCTACTGCTGCATTTTGGGATTTTTTTATTCTATAATTTTCCCAAATTATACAAATGATAGCTTGCAGAAATGACAAGAAGCATTTGGTATGTCATTGTGGATTACACAAGGTACATTATATTTCAGATAAAAAAATATTTTTTATATTTTATATAAACAGTTATTGTCAGAGTCAACCTTGCTGAAGAACTGATCCACATGTGAGGCCCTGAAACCAAAGCAGTGAGTAACTGTTGTTTTTAACAACTATTTTTATGAAACAGAATGGAAAAGAACATCTATGCAAATGGAAGAGTATTTATATCTTCTTGGGAAAAGCCAAAAGCAGACAGATAATGACCAAAAGCCTTATCAGTTATTGGTATATCTTCTGACTGGCTATTCAAGCTTGCTTCCTCAAGCCATTATCTTGCCATATTATCAAACATTATCAAACATAATGAGTATTCTTATAGTGCTAACAGTTGTCATGGTCAGGGCATTCCATGTGTTACTTCTATTAGCTAAGCATATAAAGAAGGATGTAGTTATGCTGGGCTTATAGCTAACTAGTAGAAATAACAGTCAAGAGTTTGGCCATGATATACACAACACTCTTCTGTGCTGCATTTTTGCAGCTACTGCTCAATTTCAGGCATCAGGTACACCATTTAATCAAGATGACATTTAAGATGGTACATAAAAGTTTTAACAAAATATTATTGAGAAAAACTACAGAAAATGCTTTAGTTGATTTACTTGAAGCAGTAATGCCCAAAATGCCAGTTCAAAGTACTTGAGGCAAATGCCCTCTCTCAGACTGTCACTGAATGACTTTGTATTTGCACTGGAACTCTAATCCATCAAGCTTGATTCAACCATCCAAGGAGAAGCATGCAGAATAAAAAGCATACAAATATTCTGAACCAGTATGTGTAGGTATGTTTAAGTATCTGTGCACCTGAATACAGAAAAGTACCTTCACTAGAGGGGAGACTCTTATGGTGATCTATATAATATAAATATAGCACATGGAAAATTAGAAGGGAAATTTCTTAATGATTTTTATATTGACTGATTAAGACATAAGTTCCTCCAAAATAAGGAATACCTGTCCAGAATTGCTGAGTTTCTTTTAATGCGAAACCTGAAATTCTGATATAATCTTAATTCTGGAATCTGTATCACCCACTGCCAGTCCCTTCCCTACTAAAACACCCTATTTATTGTAAATAAGGTCTTCATGTGATAAAAAACCAACCAAATATTTCAAAGCCATGTGTTTATGCATGATACATAGTTAATGTACATGGGAACTTGCACTCTCATTTTCTGTAATAGGTGTAACTAGATCAGTTCTCTCTGTAGCTGCACAGGTACTCAGAGCCTCATCACTTTTGGTCAGTTGTAGGGCAGATAGGAGGAAGGTTGTTGGCTTTCAAGTCCAGAGACAATTTTACAGTAAAATAGCATTCCAGAAAGCAAAAAACCTGAACTTAGGACGGATTTTTTAACATGATCGAAGGAACTGGACTTGCTGGACAGTAGTGTCAACTATATCTTTGACTTATCATTATTCTGCTTGAAAGCTTTTCTCATCTGCCAATACCTTCTCTGGTCTTTTGCTAGGTTTTCAGAAGTTACATAGTCCTCTGTCTCCTGTGTCTCCTTTACCTTCAACTGCTCAACAAACCTTTTGCCTGCTGCCTCTGCCTGGAGATCAATGGCGCCTTAGTTGCTTTGTCTCAAACTCTCCCATTCTTGATCCCAAAGCTGATGACTGGTTTAATGCTTGACAGGCTTCAATACCTCTGATAGGATTAGTGCACCTCAACTCTGTCATATTTTTAATTTTGGCCAGTTTCCATTGTTTCAGAAGAAGGTTAATCCTATTTACCTCTCTCTGGTTGCCAAATTACATCCTGGGCGCAGGGTGTGGAGAGAAACTTCCTGCATCAGTGTCCTTAGAGCATGCATTTAGTGGATGCAAAAACAATAGCTGCTGTAAAGGAGAGTCATTTCCTGGATAGTAGCAGGATGTAAGGGAAATAAAAAGCTCTTCAATTTCGCTAAGGAACAATGTGCGATTTATTAGCTGCAAAGAGAATAAGTTTTAGCCAATTTAAAAGTAGTGTTGCTTTTACAATCTAGGCATCAAAATAACTGTAACAGTTCAATAAGACTGGCTTGATGACAACTTAGAATGAGAAGTTGTGTGATCTTGCTACTTCTTTCCCTTGTAGCAAGACCAAATAACTCACAGAGCTCTCTGAGGCACAGAAGTCTTAAACCAGAGGTCAGTGGCTGTAGGGCCAGGTGTGGAATCCCAGAGCAAAATCTCCATGTAGCCCATATTATGGTAAACCAAATTATAACAGCCATGTTGTGATAGTTTATAAATCTAGGTGTACCTCAGACCTTCAAATGTGTTTTAAAGATAGATCTCTAAAGGAAAAAAATGTTTCTGCTCTGAAATCACACAGAAATTAGACCTGTTGCATTCTTTGTGTATATACTGCAGATTTTTTTTGCTTTCTTCAGATATTCACATACAAATTTTGTTTTATATTTGCTTGGAAATATGTTTGTGTTGAGGAACACTACAAGCAGAATGAAATGACTACATATGGACATAAAAAGGTTAAGAGTTATGATTTTCTGTAAGTAGTGACTATACATGGTGTATATGTTGAAAGAGGACCAGGGGGTGACCTGCATGGCATAACAATTGTAATTATGACCACCACCTTTCCAGTTGTTGCTGTGATCAGTAGGGCAATGGGAAAAGAGAAGAGTAAGGGATACTTTTAGTTTTGGTCAAAATGTGTTTGGAGGCTAATTCTTGAAGGGTAGAGAAAGAATCCTCAATTGCAGAACAATAACATATCTAAATAGTTAAAGATATGTTTGAAATGATTGTATCAAAGAGATCAATGGAATACTTTAATTTCAAGTTATTCCTCTCTATCTGGAAGGGATAAGTTTTCAGACTAAGAAAACCAAACCTCATTTTCTGTCTGGGATATTAAGAAATTATATGGTATTATAAGCTGCTTTTCTCCATTTCATGTCTCTTTGGGGAGGAGTAAAACAACCTATAAATTAGCTCTAGCTCATTCTTATTTTAATTCATTGACTGTGTTACTGATTCTCCTCAGCAAACTGCAGAAGAACAGAAGAAAAAATACAGTAAATCTGTGCAGAAGCAGAAGCTGCTGAGGAGGCTATAGCTTGGTGGGCAAGATAGCCTTTGGATTGAGAAGTTTTGAACCAGTTGAAACTCCCAGGAGAATGCAGCTGCGATTTTGGTTCTATCGGGTGATATATTAAAACAAAACAATGCAAACAACCCCTCCCAACTGGGAAAAAAAACAACCAACAAACAAAAAAAAAACAAACAAAAAGCAAACATAAAACAAATCAGAAAGGGGAGAGGGAGAAAGAAGTGTTTTTTCTAGCTGACTTCCTGTTGAGAGCTATTTCCATGTTTTATTTGATAAACAGGTGCAGGTGAGCTCTAACCAAACTGCTGACTTATGGCCGTGTGGTCACACTGATGTGGCAGTGAGTTCAGCTTAGAATGGTTCTGTTTTGCAGCAGGGTTATCAAATAAAAACTGAGTGCTGAGTCTGTTCCACCACTGAGATCTTTGGCTCAAAGCAGGCAGTGAACATCACAGAACATAGCTAAGTGCTCGCAAGTGCAACTTGACTAGGGCTGACCTCTATCACCGGGGAATGGGCCTGTGTTTGGATATAGCTTCTGCAGCAGAGATACGTTTGTTCTCACGTTTTTTTACTACAGAAGCACAGAATGGCTGAGACTGTAAGAGACCTCTAGAGACAGTCTAGTCCAACCCTGAAGCAGGGTCAGCTACCATGAGTTGCCTGGGACAGTGCTCGATAAACTTTGGAGCATATCTGCAGATGGGTACCTCTCAATCTCTATGGGCAACTTGTGTTTGACCACCCAAATAATACGAAAAGGGTTCTGTTCCGCTCAGATGAAACTTTGTGTTTCAGTCTGTGCCTACTGCCTCTTGTTTCCTTAGTGGACATCACTGACAAGAGTCTGGATCATTCTTCTTCATTCCCTCCCATCTCTTATTTATATGCATTAAGATTCTCTCACTGCTTCATGGTCCAAATAGCAGTACCAGACTTTCTGCTTCTATGGGAAGAATAGGAAAATGTGTCTTAGAGCATACTGCTGTGAAGCAGACCTCAGTGCTTGTTTATTTCCTCGTCTTCCTACTTTATTGAAACACAGATTCTGCATTTTTGCACAGAGTTTTGAATCTTCTGGCAGTACATTCACAGTTGGAAGCTTGTTTAGATGGCATTAAAAGATGTAAAGATTTCATGCAGGATGAAAACTGATTCCTGTCCAGTTTTATTCCTTCTTTTTGTCCTTGATTTACCCATGGAGTTCTCTTATAGCAGAGGAAAAGTTAACAATCTGAAGATGATCAGCCTTGATGCATTAGACTTCTGTCTTCTGCCCTCCTCTGTGGGAGGCAGCTTTAGGTGCTTGAGTGGTTTCTTTCAGCAACATCTTATCCCAAAAGGATTAATAAAAAATTGAATTTTCTAGTGTGTTTTGAATTGATTAATGGAATTTACTGAGCAGATTTTGGATCCTGGTAGATTCAATTTTCATGTACATGTTCACAATACAGTTGAATATCTGTCTGCAATTCAGGAAATAAGCAAGCACATTTTACAGGTGTGAGATTTCTCACTTACAAAATACATTTGGACATTGATGGGCCAAGATGGCTTTGAAAACACATATGAAATTTTTACTTGGAAATATGATCTGAAACAACCAGAACGATTGTACTTTTTCACAGACTATCTTCAGAATGTACAAATGAGTGCAAAAAATAACAGCAAGGGAATGTTAATCTTTTCAAATTAGGGAAATTCCTTAGGTAAAAAAGGAAATCTAATGTGTTGACACTTTTGTGGGACAGCTTAAGAGCATGCTAAGTATTTTCCTTTCAGTTCCTTTCATTAGGCCATAATGTGCTATCAGATATTTCCTGGTTAAGGACTGAAAGCAAAGGCCACCTTGCCTTAATGGAACACAGCTTACTGGAAGGAAGGAACCAAAATTTTGCAGTATCTGCCCCCAGAGATACTGCTTTCACCACTTTTGTAGCTGCTTGAGGGTCGTTGCTAAACCAACAGAAGTTGAGGCTGGCATTAACCTATCAACTCTGAAACATAGAGATGTCTTGTGCAAGATGACCCATTTCTTTCTAGATTCCTGCCTGAAGATAAAGTGTGACCAGGAGATAATGGAAACTGTCCTGCAACAAAGTAGGAGTAAAAAGGTCTTCCAGGCTTTTTCCATAAGTGGATATGCAGCTTCTTATAGATACTCAGATTTTTGTGGAATAGCTTTGCTGAAGGAATGGTTAAATGAAGAAGAGTTTCTTCTGCTTTGAGAAAGTAAGTATAGCCACAAGAATAAATAGAAGTCTATCTAATCATGGGAGACATGGAGGAAGTAAACCTACACACTCATTCTTTTATAAGAATGAACACCAGATTAAAACAGCAAGTGTCAGGTTTAAGATAAATGCTACTATGAGAAACTACTTGCCACGAAATGTTGTAAAGGATATTGTTGATCCTAAATCTCTGAATGTGTTCAAAGGTAACAACAAAAACACAAGAAAAAGCATAATGACAAACCTTTAATTAAATGCAATGTTAGCACTTCTGTGATTTAGGAAGTCCACAAGCTTCAAGTTCTTCTACCTTCTTGAATCAACACATCTACTGGCTGTTGTCATAGTACTGTGTTAAAGGTATTTTAGTGAACATCAGTTTGGCTCTTGACATGTAATGATGTCATTCTATTCTCATTTTTTCAAAATTCCAAAGGTGGAGAATTGAATCCACTCAGCAGAAGTAAGTGTCTAAGTGAGAATACCCAGGTTAGTAAGTTATGTTGGCTCTTACACCAAGAATTTCTCCCAGAAGACACCAAAGCTTTGTATAAAGCAGAGACATGTCAAATTCCAG